>NKYR01000040.1:0-304408 GCA_003184365.1 Evernia prunastri
TATCTAGTTGTCTTATTCAATTTACCCCCATTAGACTTGACTCTGGGCACGGTTCTGACAACGATCTTTAAGATTTATCTAAAGAAGCTTAAAATTAATTTGCTTTTATTTAGTGAAAAGTATAAAGCGAATATATTTTTGATTAAACTAAGATCTAAGCTAAAGAATGAAATTCTAAATATTAATAATATATCGCAAATTCGAAAAGAAATTCTTATTTAAATTATTATATAAAAAAAAATACTAAAGCGTATACAATTAGATAACGAATATAATTTTGATAAGTTTCAAAATAAATTCGATAAGAATAAATCTAAGAGATTGATTGATTGATTGATTGCTTAATACGCCTATCTAGTAAACTACTTTACTAATCAGGGAGTTCTGTTATGGATCTGGCATGTGTTCTCCAGCCCAAGCCTCGGAGTGGAATAACGTTGCTCCGGAGAAGGATATCTAGCACTCAGTAGCCTTCATATTCAACCAAGCAGTCAACTCCCACCAAAAGTCCATCGTTCCTTAACAAGTTCCTCGAATATTTGTAGCGCTGAAGAAACCTTTCGGACAAAAACTTCAACTTATCCTCTCGTGTTATCATTGTTGTCAACTCTTAGTCTTTGACTGTCAAGTTGTTGCCACAAACCACTGTCACTTCCGTTCTCTTTCAGTCTGCCGCTATTGTTTCCGTGATTGTCTCCTTCTATGCCTTCTTTTTGCTTCCCCTCTTCTCCTTACCCTTTTTCTTGTTTTTGGTTTCTTTGTCTAGTCCTAGCGGTAATTTGGACCGAGCCAATTGCTCTTGGGCCAGCGAGAATTGATCGAGACGTCCTATTTTGATCATCCATCGTGCGGCAGCGCGTATTCCGTGCTTCTGTGTCAAGATTTGTCGATAATCTGACGTGCCGACTTGTTCAATGAGTTCTCTTCTCTCTTTCGCCAGTTCCGGGCAGAACAGTAATATGTGTTTGACCGTCTGTTTTCTCCAGCCGCATGAGCACTCAGCGTTTCGAATACCAGGTACCTTCATTCGATAGAGAAAATCATTGAGACCTATCNAGGACTGAGAGTACGTTGCTCTCTACGGACTGAGTTAGGTCCTCAGGGGAGTTGATATTCCATGGATCCAGGGTTGTATCGAAGTTCTCTCCGTCCTTTGGGATCACTGAAAGTCTTCGATCTTTCGTTTGTTTTAAGAGGCTGCTGGCTCCTTGTTGAATTTCCTTGAGAGACTCTTGCAGTTCTGTCATATCAAGTGGAGTAGCCTCGTTTACCGCGCTCAAATTTGCCATGTTGAGAGGAAGTTAGCTCTGAAAGTTTGTTTGTTGGAGGGGATTGGTTTGCACGAATGCTGGGGTGCTTGCACGTATGCAGCGAGACCTCCTCGTAAGGGGTTTTCCTTGTGGTCAACAAGTCCTAGCCACGAATGGTTCGTTTTGCCTGTAGGTAGGCCACACCCGAGTGTCCAATGATCTGCTATCGAAACAGCTTCACAACGGTCCCGTTTGACAATTTTATTTTACTGTTCGCTTGCCAGTACGAACGGAAGGGTGGATGATCTAGTTGTAGTGTCAGAACCGTGCCCAGAGTCAAGTCTAATGGGGGTAAATTGAATAAGACAACTAGATAAGGAGGAAATATGTACAGAAGAAGAGCGCTTAAATACTAGGAAGAATCCCCGCTAGCCTATGTGTCAATGGGAATGTGTCAATAACCAATAAACACTCTATGTGCTAGACACATAGCCATAAACACTCCCTATGTGCCTGACACCTAGGGTACGTCCGTAACAATATTAGACAACTCGATCGAATAGACGATATATTAGATGTTAGATTTTATAAATATTTATTAAAGCGATTTTATTGTATAGAATATCGCTGCTACTTTAATCTTTTTATTAATTTCACTATCGTTTGATTGATTGATTGATTGCTTAACACGCCTATCTAGTAAACTACTTTACTAATCAGGGAGTTCCTCGAATATTTATAGCGCTGAAGAAACCTTTCGGACAAAAACTTCAACTTATCCTCTCGTGTTATCATTGTTGTCAACTCTTAGTCTTTGACTGTCAAGTTGTTGCCACAAACCACTGTCACTTCCGTTCTCTTTCAGTCTGCCGCTATTGTTTCCGTGATTGTCTCCTTCTATGCCTTCTTTTTGCTTCCCCTCTTCTCCTTACCCTTTTTCTTGTTTTTGGTTTCTTTGTCTAGTCCTAGCGGTAATTTGGACCGAGCCAATTGCTCTTGGGCCAGCGAGAATTGATCGAGACGTCCTATTTTGATCATCCATCGTGCGGCAGCGCGTATTAATTATTTATTCTTATAATATTAAAATGTTATATAAATACAATGCGATAAAGACGTTTTAATAATTAATTAAATCTATTAAATTTTAGAATATTATATTAATAAGCGTATTATATTAAAAAATACTTACGAGTGATAAAAGTATAAAAGTTAAACTAGAATTATATAATAATACAAATTTAGTAGAATATATATATTTATATATATCTAAATAATAAGATTAATTCTTAAGAAAAGAAAATTAGAAATACGAAAGTATACTCTCTTTAAGCTTCTTCGCTAAGAAATCGCTTAATATTCGTATATTAAATATTCGAGACTTAGATAAATATATATACTACTATTTCTTTTTAATCTACGACTTATAAGTTTATATACTTTCTTTCGACGAATTTAATACTCTATTCGTCTAACGTTTAATATAATTATAAGTAAGTCGTAAAAGTAGTTATTATAATACGTTAATTAAGTGACAAGGAACGAGGCTTGATACATTGTCTATGTATGTGACTTGGCTAGGTGTACAAGACGAAAGGTCAGGAACCAGAAGAACAGGTGACCCCGAGCAGCCCTTAAGGGGCTGTCGGCTAATACACGGCTAGGCTGAAATCTCATGGAATCTCATGGAAGCTCCGGTGGCCATGATAGCTCCGGTGGCCGAGTCACACCGTGACATTAAGTCTTTATTCGAAGATTTTCGCGTATAATTAATTATGTATAATTTTAAATAGTGTCAGGGACTACAAGTAGGACTGAATAGCATTTGAATGTAGTGTGAATAGAATTCTAACTATGAGGTTCTAAGTACAAATGCATGCTTGTAGAAATAAGAGGCCATGGCTCGGCGCGCTAGTGTAGGGCTGAGCTGTAGGGCTGGCCTTGCTCGCTATGGGCCAGCCTTGTCAGTGATGATGGGCCACTATGCCTGCTGTGGGGCTGAGTCCATGACAAATAGAATTATTAATAAAAATAAACTAGCTACAATAATTATAAAGAATCTATCGAAAAAGTAGTTATATCGATCGACGAGATATATTAAGTATAAAATAATTAAGTAAGTTTTTTTATCGGCGAAGAGTCTATAGTAGTAAAATTAAAAGAGTATTATATAAAAGATAAATATTGTATAATAAAAAAATAGGCAAATATCGCATAGTAGACATTATAGGCGAATGCCGTATAGATAGCAATCAGAGTCTGATTTGACTTAGGGCTAGGGCTTGTGTTCAGGCTGACTGCATTTCGGTGTAGCGTCATGAATTGAATTCATGGGCCTATACTTGTATGTAAATGAATCCCGAACCATGTCTAAACTGTTTCTGAAAACCCGCCTCGGCCCATAAGGTAGTGTAAGATAACAAGGGTCTAAACCAAGCAAATAAATTACTAAATACATTACCATACTCTACAAGGATAATTCAAACCCCGCTTCTCCACCAATGCATGATTATGACATTAGTCTTAGTGCGAAACCATAGGACGCAAGCTGCTTCTGAGCTGTAACCTCCCTCTCCTTCGAAGAAAAGAGAAAGAGAAACCCCCCCCCCCGAACAAAAGGGCCAACCTGTCAAAATTTGTCTATCTGTCTGTATAAACTTTTCTCCCGAATGACACCCATTCCGCAGCTCGTTGCCTCGGGCGCAGCAGGTGTTCTGATTCACAATACACTCTTTATCTATGGCGAGTGGCATCTGCATTCCGCACAAGTGCTCGTGCTTCATGCGCTCGCATATGCTGGCCTATTAGTTTTCCAAGTATTTTATCAAAATATCTCTTGGTTAGCAGCTTTGACCCTCAGCTCGCAAATGTTTGGCATGTACACTCTATGTCTTCTGGCGAGCATCGGTATCTATCGAATCTTCTTCCACAGACTGCGAAACTTTCCCGGTCCTTTGCTCGCCAGTGTCTCCAAGCTCTGGCATGTTGCTCATTGTCTGGATTCCAAAAATCACATTCTTATGGAGAAAATGCACCAGGAGTACGGGGATTTTGTTCGGACTGGTATGGCTGAATGATAGGCTCCAAAATTTCTTGCTGATTGATAATAGGACCCAGCGAGCTGACAGTATTCACACCCGATGTCATACCTACCATGTTTGAGGGAATCAACAACAAATTCACTAGGCCCGACTGGTTTGATGGTGGGGATAGAACGGGCGGCCTGACATCGGAACGGGACACAAGTGTACATCACCATCGTCGTCGAATCTGGGACCAGGCTTTCACCACTAAAGGTCAGTACAATAGATCAAGCCAGGTTATTACGAATTATCTGTTGACATTCTTATCCAGCTCTACGTAATTATGAGGTGCAAGTAAAAGCATATACAGACCAGCTTGAACGACTTATCGCGCAAAGCGAAGGCCAACCTGTCGTTGCAAATCAGTATTTCCATTGGTTCAGCTTCGATGTCATGGGTCAGGTGGCTTTCTCTAAAGATTTCAACATGCTGAGGGGTGCGAAGTGGCACTTTGCTATTAAGGTGCTGCGTGAAGGCATGGCAACACTTGGGCCATTGTCACCGGCTCCGTGGCTCATGAGCCTGCTGTCCCATATTTCTACTGCTAGTTCCCGTGATTTCAAAAATATGGTAGGTTATGGTTCAATCCGCCCCTCACCTGCACCTGAATACGGATAGCTATCCAAGCACCCAGGGCTTTTTGGGTTTCCCTCGTTATCGGTAGACTGTATCTCATCGCCGTCACCCAGACGTCAGACATTGGCTAACTAAGAAATCTTCATAGGTACTTTGGGGCTTTCAACAGATGGACGACAGAGTGGAGGTTCGACTCCTCTTCTCAAGCTATTCAAGGGGAATCTTACTGATTGTATACCTTAGCGTGAGGTGGACACACCAGATGTATAAGCCTTTGAAAACAAACTAGAGTGGATGATCACAATCATTGACTTTCGACTTACCAGATCTCCCAATATCTCATCGAGTGGTCCAAGAAGAATAGCACGCTCAAAGAGGACATGTTTACACTGCGTGGCGATGCACTTTCCCTCACCGTCGCTGGAAGGTAGGATCACAAACGAGGTTTTCATCTAGCTACTCACCATAGTCGCAGTGACACAGTATCATTGACACTGATCTATATCTTCTACCGCCTGGCCCGCCATCCCGAACAACTTCGCAAATTGCAAACAGAGCTCGCTAGCCTTGAATCCATCTCCGACTTCACAGCCTTACAGCATGTGCAACACTTGAACGGCATCATCAACGAAACCATGCGCTTGCACCCCGCAACTCTCACAGGAAATATCCGCGAAACACCTCCAGAGGGTGCAATGATCTCGGGGAGATTTGTACCTGGAAACATCGTGATTTGCTCGCCGCGGTACATCATTGGGAAACGTCAGTACCCCGCTGATACCAGCTACCACGAAATAAGGACGATCCGAATATATTGCTGACATGTACATCTAAACCAGTCGAGTCATGCTTCGAGCGCGGCAAAGAATTCATCCCAGAACGCTGGTACAGCAAGCCAGAGATGATCAAGAATAAAAGCGCTTACGCGCCTTTTGCTCTAGGTGTGCTACTACTACTTTTTCCCGCTTTCCCCCTACTCTCTACACAAACGCATACTAACGGCAAGTTTGTATCTAGGTCGCTACATTTGCGTAGGCAAAACCTTAGCTTTGCAGGAATTGAGATATGTCACTGCGCTGCTTGCGTCAAAGTACGATGTGATGTTCCCGCCGGGAGAGGATGGGAGGTCTGTGGAAGAGGACACGCTGGATCAATTCATTTCGAATCCAGGGGAGTTGAGGGTAGTTTTCCAGGCTAGGCGGGAGGAGTAGAACTCGGGTTTCACATCTCCACCGTACCTGGAATTGAAAGCAGGTTTCTCAGAAAGCGAATGGAAATGCTCCCCTCGAGCTCAAGCGTCACTTTGAAGGCTGGAATCTAGCTGAAACCTACGACGAGAGGATGCGGACTAGCCGTCTTTTTGAGATGCAGTTTTTACAACATAAGTATGTGTGTCCATCATAGCGCATAGAGGTGAAAATCGTTGATGCTAGCAACGGAACGCGCGTGTGCTAGGCTAGGCTAGCGGGACTCATAAGTATCGTCTTCTCAGCATGGACGCAATATGCACAAGCTTATTGCCGCGCCAGAGGATACCGAGAATAAGGAAGACTTGATATACGGGGATATCCTCCTATACCTGCATCATTCACGGGCTCACAACAGATCCCACTCGTCATTGTTAGGTCGATGTTTCGTCATTCAGGATCATTCAAGAAGCCGAAGACGTCGAGCGAACTTTTGCGAAGCCAAGGTAATCAACTCGAATTCGCCGAAGAGGATATGTCCGATGAGGTACGGCTTAGAGACACCAGAGGCGCGCAAGCGTGGGTGCCGCCGGACAGGCTGAACACTTGTGACTGAAGAACGGGGTGACTCACCACTCCCCTGCATTTTCCGCAGACGTGGATGACGCAGTACTTGCAATGAAACATTTCGAGATTTCCCACACCCTAAATTTAACATTCCTTAGATCAACCCAGTTTCAAAATTCCTACCAACTGCCATAGCCCCAAGACAGCCACTACTTATTGTCAGTATCCAGAAGAGCCTTCGCCACCGCAGAGATTAGCTTTCGATTGGATTACATACGCAGCTGATCGTGGATACTTACGAGTTTGATCATTGCCATTCATTAGCAAATGCATCATCTCAGCGCTCTAGTTCTCGCTAGACTTCAACATCAAGGCATGGCAGCTCAAGAGAACACAACAACGGTGGGCCCACGCTCAATGTCAAAACCTCGTTGGGTGGACGCTCCTGGCCTGTTGAGCTAGGGTTTCGCTGTGATGATCGAAGGATTGAATCTCATAAAGCTACTATCTAGAGTCTTCTCTGAGAGTCTGCAGCAGCCGCCGCCTGCGCGTTCTGTATAACAACGAACAAGAATTTCTTCGCAGCCTTAAGCTCCTTCTCCCCTGCCCCTCCCCCTCCAGTCTTCTCCTCATACTCCTTCCTCGCCTCCCATAATTTTTCCTCCAATTCCGCCTGTTTTCCGCTTCCCTTAGACCTCTCCTTCTCCATATCTCGCCTGATCTTCGCCTCCTCCTTCATCAGCTTTTCCCTTTCTTTAAACTCGTCTTCTTGACTCTTCAAGCTATCTTCAATCATATTTTCTTCCTGCTTCTTCGCCTTGCGCGCCGCCATTTTCGCGGACAGCTTGTCCAACACGTTCTGCTCCTCGTGCGGAGCGGGCAGGTCGTACAATTCGATGCGTGCTACGTGCGAACCCAAGGCTTGCAGTCTCCTGTCGCGGAGAGAAGGTAGGGCGATTGAACCATGGCTGTCATTCGCATGTCTTGGTAGTGGCGCGAGCAGTGGTGCGTTTACCGGCTGTCCGACGATCTGCGGGAGCACATCCTGCTTGGCGATGCGCGCGAGCAGGCCTCTGGGGGCGAAATACTCCTTGTTGGCCCGCTCGAGGTAGCGAGTAATGCGGACTCGGGCGACGGCGTAGGTGCCTGCGCCGGCAGCCACTTGTGTGCCTAGGCCGATCAGGGAGGCGAAGGGGATTGGGCTGCAACGAACAACATCATGATTAGTAAGGCTCGCGCTCCAAGATTACCTTGCGGGTCGATAATCAAGGGGGTCGGGACAAGACGCACGTGAAGCCCAAGACGGTCCCTGCGAGATTGAGAACTTGCAAAGGTGGCGAAGCGGCCTTGCATACATTCAAGTGGTCCATGAACTGCAGGAAGTCTTCGGGCCGAACGCCTTGTTCTGCCAATATGGGCGCCCAGGCGCGGCTGAAGGGAGATTGTATTCCGGGCGCTGTCTGCGGTATCACGACTGGGAGCTGCGCTCGATGTGAGGTCTCGAAGTTGTGGATAGGGGTTGCTCGCTTACTGCCAGTGGTGCGTGGACGCCCGCATGATGTTGGTGATTGGCATTGGTGATCCATGAGAGCGATTCGTCGAGTGCGGCCTGCTCGTGGTGCTCGGATTCCTGGGTTGGCAAATTGTGCTGTGAGTGCTGTTGTGCTTCCGCGAGCATTTCCGCGTCTATGGGATTGGTTTGGGGACGATCATTCTGAAAGTCGCTGTGTTTCTCATGGTTGTAGGATTTGTCTTGATTGTAGGGGTTGTTGGAAGAAAGGGGACGAGTACTGTTGTAAGGAGGAGGCGGGTCGTAAGACATGGTCACGAATGTCGAGACTCGAGATCAAAGCTGATAGCTTCGTGGGCAGTCTTAAAGCAGGAAAGAAGGCCAGATGTTCTTGACGGAGAGAACAAACGTGAGTCATTTTAAAAAATACAGCTTGAGGTGAAGGGTATATATGTAAAGGATATACATATGTGCTATTGATATGCCTCAAATATGTTGTATCCAAATGATCCAACAGGCCTCGGATGGCTAGCTCTTTCGGGCTAGATTGACGCGCAACTGCCTCTCGACCACCATCCGATGATCCGACACTACCGATCAGGATCCTCATTGGCGTCTTGATGCCTTGACAACACCGCTATCAACGATTTCTTCAGCGTTTCGCACCTGCGGGATCAAGATGGCGCTTAATGCCCCGTCGTTGTCAATTGGGATCTGCCATCTCAAGCTCGGATGGCTAATTTGATCTGGCCCCAGCAGGAGCAGGAGTTCCTGTTGGTTTTGAAAGATATGTGCCTCTTGGAGCCATTTGAGACCCTGTAATGGGCTGAACCATATTTTCTCCTCCACATCCTCCTTACTTTCCACATTTAATTTGATTAGGCTTCAAGCCTCTCACACATAAGTCGCCACCTTACTAATTTGTTTTATTAGGACAGACATATGAAGAGCAAATTCCTCGTAACAAAGATACTCAGATCAATTGATCAAGTTTTTACCTGTTGACTCCTCCCAACATGCTGATCAAGAGAGATTGGTCATTTGTTTAGCATAAAGAGGTGGTACGAATAATTTATGTTCCTGAGCGACCTCTTTACATCGCCTATTTTCTGGATAATGTAGGCCACTTAGTTAAGGAGCTGTCAAGATTTGCGATCATTGGGCATTTCCGATACCTCGTCATGTTTCTGCTATATCATTCAAAGGTCTTACGGGGTGTAAGTCCTGGGTACCATCACTTGAGATGACCAGGGTAAAAGCGACACCCATTCCTCATGATACCCAAGACGATGAACATCAGTCGCGATGCTACTATTCGTATTGAGCATATCAAATTGCAGAGTCCGTGCAATGTCGAAGTCGCCTAGGGGAGGTTCAAGTTTGGGAATTGTGCAAGCTCAAAATTCTAGCAAGTTTCAAAACTATACAAGAGGTCTTTTACGTCGGAGTCTCCGAGTAGTCATCATACAGTGGTCTTGATTCTACGGTACTTACTTATCGTGTAATAATGCTACCTCACCGGTGCGACAGATTCTGCTTTGGGGAGAACAAACACGTATATTAACTTGTGTATTTAGAGTGATATCTACACTGCGTGTAATACCAGGCCTATCATTCTCCTCCTTCTAAAAGACATTGAGTATGCCTCAAGTGCCTTCGAGTTGAGAGCAAATTGGCATTGTCATACTGCCGTGGCACTGTCCATGCATCACCCAAATCCTCTTCCCGTACTCATGGTTCCCTCCACCCGAACCTGAAATATCTGTTACCCTTTGATGAAAGGTAGAGAAAAGACTGTCCTCGGCCACTATCAAAGAGCAAGGCAGAGTGAAGTCTGTGCGAATCGTAGCCTTGTTCTGTAGAGTAGAGACTTGCCCAACGTGAAGAGTAGCATTTTGATGCAGTGGTACTGGTGACGTTAATGAGAAATGACACTTTGGTAACCGCTTATTGAGGGAATGCCATTGCAATAGCCTTGAGCAAAGCTTGAATGGTGGTGATCGTCTCATGGCGACTTTGGGGACTGTTTTCCGCTCTTTTCCTTTTCTTTCCTGCATTGCTCTAGGTATTTGTAGACCCTGATTTTTTTTTTGTGTGTTTCTTCGCTAGCATCGACGGCGTCCCACCATCCTCATCCTTTGAAACTGAGAGAAGCTCCCGCCTTGACCAATCAATACCTTTACCACATCATAGCGACCGTATTCAGCCGCCGCACACAGCGTGTGAAGCTTTGAACCTCGGTCCGCCATCGGTCAAATGCACCGGCCGAGAGCAGCATTGGGGCTACCACTTCACTGCCCCCTCCAGGCTGCGATCCCCGAAGGAGTCTCACAGTCGGGGGCTGGCGACATCCGGCTCCACTCCACGTCCGATGGGTGTTGTGAGTAAGGTCAATGCTGCCATCTTCGGCTGCAATTGCGAAAGCCGCGCAATGTCAAGCCATTTCTCCAGTCGTGCTCTCTCCAATTTCCAGGACTCGGAAAAGCTGTCGAAGGAGGCCCCTCGTTCGCAAGGCTTGCGGGCAATCCTGAACATGTCTCTGGTCATGCTCATGCCGTTACTCAGCCGTGACTGCGGACGAAGACGAGCATTTGGCTTTGATTCCTCCTCCGTTCATCAAAAGTGTCTCCGGCACGCCATTCGTCGTATCTGCCTGAAAACCCTGCTTGGAGCAGCCAGGTTCAACACTTCGCTTCCGATCCGTTGTATTTTCCACAACAGCTACGATGGCCTCTTTCCCAATCTCAAGACAATCGACCTCTCGCAGCAGGAAACCCAAATATAGTAGTTTGGTCACTGTCCCCACCTGGTCCAATCTGCTGAACTCTTGGCTGCTGAGTTGACCAGACCCTCTGGAATGGGATATTTTAGGTATCGATTCCAGAGAAAGCGGAAGAAGCTCATATGCCCAATATTCCGCCGCCGATATGAGTACGTCGACCGTGAGGGGAATGGTCAAAGGTTTTTTCCGCTACAGCACATATTGAACATCAACCAACCCAACCCAACCCAAACCAAACCAACAATACATCGTAGCAGACTCGCAGATAAACTTGCATCCGAGTGCTCGCTTGATGTCAATATCACAATCACCATCTCATCACCCACGCCCTCAGCGGGCTTTAGCATCGAAAGGACGGCGATACCTTTTCGGCGCTTCACCCGCTTCATCTCGATGCCAGGGTAGGGATTGATCGGATCAAGCTTGCTTGTGGGGGAGATATCAGCAAGCAAAGATGAACGGGTATGATGGCTTGATTCGAACGGTTGAATGAACGAACGCTCAGAGCGCCGCGGCTTTTTTTCTTTTTTTTCTCGGTGTTTGGGGGGAAGGAAGGGGGATCGGGTTTGATGTACATGTATGACCAAGGTACTTGCCTGTGCTGAGTCTATACTGAGGCATCATGCGATACAATACCCTGCAAATGGCCGACATGGTCAGATTGGGTTTGGGATATCGAATGGATGAAGTTGCATCTTCTACTCCCGGCAGATGTAATAAACAATGTCTCCTTCATTTCCCCCGAACACCGTGGCCCGCCGCATGTCCCGATCCAATACCCACCCACACGTCCCCATCCATGGAAAGAAAGAAACAATCAGCGTGTCAGTACATCTCCACCCCCTCCGTGACCGCAACGCCCACCACTCCTTTCTCCAGAATTCCATTTTGGGAATGACAGCTCCCATTCCGATCGACCGTGCCCTGAGAATCGAACCAGTACCTCGCCAGCCTGGGGTTCTGGACCCGCCTCTCGCCGGGACTATTGCCGCCGCCGGGAGACGCCGGGGACCTGTTACTGCAGCGCTCGCAGGACCGGTCGGCGGAATTGCAGTAGTGCCCGCGGACTAGGATGCTGTAGATGGGCCGCATCGTGGGAAGGCTGGCGCTGACGATGCCGATGGAGTTTTCGACGACGGCCCAGATGATTGGATCGACATCGGCCCCTGAGGTTGTTAGATTGGAAGCTTTGAGCGGTGGGAGGTCAGATCGGAAAGGGAACGCGGGAGGACGTACAGCTTGCGTCTTCGTGGGAGAGGCGCTTGACGATGATGGTTCGGTAGGTGCTGGCTATACAGACGCTTTGATGTGATTGGCGGTGTCAGCGCGGTGAGGTTGGAAGTATTGGGGAAGAGAGAGCGCTGCCAGTGTACTTACAAACCGCTTAGAAGGAAGATGCCCACCAATTGGATTTTCCGGTTCCGCTCCATATGCAAATTCCAAATCAATGGTACCGGCAGCAGGCAAGTGACGACATCCGAGATCACGTTAATCGAGCCAGGTATGCATCCCGCCAGAAGAATGTTCACGCAGGAGCCATCAACTCTCTGGTCCCAAGCTCTGTGCACGGGCGTGCATTGGAAGATGGACAGAAAGATTTCGGCAGTGTTGTTGGCAAAGATGACGAAGGCGAAACACCAAAGGCCAGCGGTAAAGTGAGGGACGGAGCCGAAGATGCGGTGGAAGAGGAGAAGGGCAGAGTATTTGAAGGCGGCAGTAGAGCACCTCCATCGATATGATGGTCTGAGGAGCGTTAGAGCGGTGCGATATCCTAAGGACCAGAGATTTGAACATAAGATTAGGGAAGGAAACATGTTCATACCTTGGCATACGCTGCTGGATCTTTAATCAGAATGACGTGTTTTCCGGCTCCTAGATGTACCGCTGAATACGGAGATGGACATTAGCAACCTCGTGACAAAACAAGATGGCGATATCAGGGTCTAGACGTACAGTAAAAGCATGCAGCGACCTGACCCATGCATATAACCTGGGGAACGTAGTCAGCCAAGCAAATAATATGGAATGCTTGGCTCATGACATTCAAGATACCAAGCTCTCCATCAGCTTACCAGGGCAAATATCATCATGTAATCGTCGGAAAGTATTTTGGATTTGCTCAGGTGGCGAGCAAGTAACCTTAAAAGTACTGCAGTCATAGCCAAGAAGATACATATTGCAGCCGAAACAATTATATTGGGCGCTCGGGTGTCGTGAATGTGTGAGAGTTCATATTTGATCTCGGTTGGTGAGAGGGGACTCGGCATCTTGACTTGGCAGCAATGGTCATATGAAGGTGAGCAGATGGACAGTTGCAATGGAGGATTGTACCAAAAGCGAAGGTCGTCGGGGCGGGCTCTCATCTATCCTCAAGTCTCAACCAGGCCACACTCTCGCACAGACCTTGGGTTGAAGATGGGGTATGGGGGCCAGAAGTAGGTCTCCTTGTTGGCCCTCTTGGACTCGCGTGGACATGGATCATTATGAGCATGGGTGGTGTATTCATGGCTTTTCAAGTGCAGAAGAGGCAGCCAATTGAGGGGCTTCCCCTCGATTGTTCAGTGGGAAAGCGGTGAAGCTAAAGACGGTACGGCTTCCCCACTACGGTACACTATCAGATTAACTAACGTGCCCGACTGGTGATAGCAAAAGAGGCCGTTGCATCTTGTGCCTGAATTGCAATAATGCCTTCATACTTTATAGAGCGATTCTGGAAGTTGTGTTGACAAGTAGGGAGAAAAACAGCCAATACTTTTATTCCTGTGGGGGGTTCGATGTTTGTGGAATGATTCGATCATGTTGTTCATTCTAGGGTGAAGGGAAAATGATGGAGCCAAGACATTGGTGCAGCTTCAAGCCTTCAACTTTCAAGTTTTGGCCTGGTCAACATCGGTTACAGTACCTTTTATTAGTTTACAGTGCTTTGACCCACAACTCCAACTTTCAAGACCCCTAAAGATTAGGGCCATTAGGTACCTTACTTTACTTTAAAGTACCTAGCTTGCGGCCAAGCAAACGCTAATGTCAAGGCTAAGGTACCTAAAGTAACCTAAAGGTACCTTACGTAGGTACCTAGGTAAGTACCTTTGTACCTAGAACACGGTCTCGGGGAAAAGGCCCGGAAGTTGGGGAAATTGAACTACCTTACTCTACCGGAGTCAGTGGAGCCTTCTGAAGCTTCTAGCGGCGTTCCAGAACAATGATGCAACTAAATTAACTAAATTTCCAGGAGGTCCAGTTCGTGTGGCTTCGATCGCTGTCCCAACATTGTTGACCCAAAATGTGTTCCTTTCCCCGCTCCAATTAACATAGTATTTACTAACCTTCTCCAATTGACCAATTTATGCTCAACGGCGTCTGCAACAGACAGCATGCTGAAAACGGGCAACGCGAACCTTTCGCCATTTCACTACAATGCTTTTGCCATTCTTTTGTTACAAAGCCTCCTATCTTATTTGATGTATCTTTAAATCGTCCTATGAACTTTTAGTACGTGTTAGTCGATCACAAGAGATATAGATCACGGAAGCTAAACACATCAAGGTCGATTGGTGGATTCTAGAAAGAACATTTCGAGCTTATAAGATTCATTGGTCTTTCGAAAGAGGGTCGACTAAGCTCTAGTACGAGTGTTGGAGTCTGGTACTGCTGTGAGACTAAAGTTGGTAGAAAAAGTTGCAAAATCAACTGAGTCTTGCCACTCCGACTGAACACAACTCCCAGGCTGTTATCAATAATTCCAAAGTCATCATTTTCGTCTTTTCAACCCCTTAACTAACGGAAGATTCCTTATACTTATCTCAAATGCTCCTTTTTCCAAATGACTTGGAATGGCCCCGAGCGTTATTAGCATACACCTTTCTTGAGCCTAAAATATAGACACCTCTTTAAGTCGTTTTCGTTTATTTATTTTCCGAAAGGAAAGAACTTGTCAAAATGTTTGATCCTTTCGTTGAAAAGATCTTTACATAATTAAAGAACGAAGCATTAGAGGAATTTTACGTCTATCCGGTAATAAGTTGAGTATTTCTCAAGACTTACGGAGACACGAGCTGTGGATGTAATCTTATTCTAAAGCGCTTAAAAGATCGTTAAATATATAAACTATTACTTTGCTGGTGCGAGCTCTTTGACATTCACTTATCTATTTATTATTGCTTGTATTATGTTGCCAACAGCATACTTTTTCAGCATCATCTCTCAGATACGATGGTTACCAAGTTGTGCGGCTGACGCCATCAGGCGGGGAGTCATATCAGATTCTACTACCTTGTCTCAGAGAATCATCATCTTCTCCATACAGGCGTCGGCTCCGGGCGCTGAAGCCTCAGACGCAATGTGTCTTCCACTGAACCAAAGCATATCTTCCGTTATTACTGGTTTGACCGTCTGGCCAGCAGCAGTCTGAAGGTGTCTTGACTGGCATATTGCAAAGCGGCATTAAGCACCTCTTCTGTGTTGTTAAGCTAGGGCACCAATCCAGAAGAACCGCCATCTTCCGATCGTCTTGGTCCTGAACAACGCCAGAATTTTTTCGGTTGGTAATCAAAGTATCAGGAATCCTATCTAGCAGCGAAGCTAGTCTCTCCTCATCTGAAGTACGAATCGCATAGGGCAGTATTAGCTCTGGCATTGCCCAACTTTCTTTGCCTTCACTCAGTACTGCAAAACTTCCCTGCTGCGCAGCCATCGCCGCGAAAAGTAAACCTTCGTTCTTCAATTTGTTACTCAGTGCTCGGTCTTCTACGTAGGACGTAAGTATTTCTTCAAAGCCGTAGTAGGTTGCAACAAAAAACGATCTGGATCGGAACTCGGAACAGCTAGTAAGAGGTTCTTGGAACTTCAATGACGCTGCTGAAACCCCCCTCGCTAGCACGCGGCTACAATACCATTGTACCCAAGTGTTTAGTGGCGAACCAGATCCCAGCTCGTCTGAGAAGAAAGATTGGAAAATCCGCCCAAATTTGGTATCGTCCAACCTGTCGCTCTGCGGAATCAATTTGCAGTACCAAAGTCGGAGAAGATGTCCTATCTGTTTTGGCCATCGAAGGCAACCAGTTCCCTATCCTCGTCGTTTAGTGTATCTAGCGCTGCTGCCCGCAAATCGCTGCTATGCCTTCCCATATTTTCTGCAGATCTCAAATCGGACATGACTTGTATTAGTTGTGTTCAAGTTGCTCATCAGCGCGGGGTAGCTGGATGAGGCTGAACGAGCTGCGTTTTAACATACTCAAAATCCGTTTCGTCTCTTGGCATTGAAGGTCCGACGCATTGTTGCATAATTCTCGTCTTATAGTATAAGCATCTTCCCTCAGTTCTCGAGATATGAGTTATCAAGTATCACAAATTGTCGATATTTGAAGCTCTACAAACTTCGCCCTATAAGCCACCTTAAACCAGTCGCTATATCTCTTGCTCTGACGAAATTGACGACTTCCCGCTAGCGCTACGTCGTGCACCAGACATCAATAGTCACCATACAGCAACTGAGAAAGTGTTGAGATTATTATAGATGATTGATTTTTGAGCTTTAGAGTGGTTTGAGAGCAACTTGTATGCCTTGTAGCTCATGTTAATTTACCACCTGAGGGTTAGCTACAACACCACAGTGCTTAGTGCTGTAGCAATTTCCAATACAGGGTTCGATTGAGGAGACATCTATGATGATCGAAGTTGAAGATAGACTGATGATGTCGATGAAGTAGTATGCTCAGTGTGAGAAAAAATAGGCAGAAGGGAAAGAGGGCGCACAGATAGAACTATGGGCATGCAAATTGAGTACAGCCGGCTCGAGATGAATGATAATAGGGCCAACTTCTAGCTATGTATTTCACCCAGGAAATCTTTGCAAGTGAGGTAAACCGGACAATGAGAATGCAGGTGTTTCGTCGCTTGTTCCTTCCTCACCGAATTCTTTATCTGGATGACCTCTTGGCAAATAAGTCATAGCAATTCAAGTGTAGGGAAAACTTTGTCCATGTTATCATACTGGCTCTTAGTCTCCTTTGCTTCACGAGAGCCAAAGTACCTCCTAGCTCATCGCATCAGGCAACGCATCCTCTAGCAGCGAATTCAATGAATATTTGCGTTGATTCTGAAAAAGCGGAACGTACAGACTGCAGCCAGCAATTCGGCCTCAGCTGAGGATCCTCTACCTCCAACTACGACAGAGTCTCCCATGCTGACCCGTTGGAATCCCCTCTGGGCGCGTTTTGACAGTCTTGATAGTCAGTACCACTTCTTCCGTCTGATTACCAGGATGTTGGTCGTTGGCCAGCAAAGTCATCATCCAGTAGCCACTACCAATGCGGTGGCTGTAGAGCTGCCCGACGCCCTGGAGTCCTACAATACTGTGCCGAGCAAAGATACGGATTGCGACTGGCCTAGCGAAGATGACTACTCCCCTTCCTCCGTTGCATCAGATAGTAAAGAGTAGAGACCCTCGCACCAATGAACAACGCGTCCACATCCTTCTAACCGTCCAGGACTTGCTCAAAGTGTTTGGAATTCAATCAGCGACTTTCCCCAACTCACGTCGTGCACACCGACTCGCTGCCTAGCGCCTACGAAAGCCTCGGCGATGTTCCTCCCAAATCCATCTGATCGAGGCTGTGGTTTTTCACGTCTGATTTGGCTTATCGAGCACAATCATGGCTGTGACTTACCCATCTTCGCTCCCCTCCCAGGTTTTTTACCACTAGGTAGATTTCTCCCTCCGCCCGATGCGGGATATCGTATCCAACTGCAAAGATACACTTGGTCAAGTAGACGAACAGGAAACATTCTCATCACGAGGCGGTCATGGTATATGAAGAGCATCTTTGAGACAGAAAATGAAAGGCACAGTGAACTGGAGCATACTTCACGTTGAAGATTGTCTCATATATGCTTTGATGGTAGAGATAGAGCACTCAATCATATAATAGCCGTCATGACTATGACATTGGTACCTACGGGGTGACGGCGAAGCTGAATTGCAACAACGACCCCTCGTGTACCGCACCACATGATGGACTCGTGCGGCCGAGAACACACTCCATTCAGACGAATATCTAATCGAACGAATCTTATCTAATCTCGACCTAGGCTACTCGTATCTACCCGAAAGTGCACTTTACCTGGAAGTGCACGATTAGGGCTAGGGCACAGCGCCGCAAATTAGAAATTGTCCACCTACCTATCTATATTATACACTATTTCCATAAATTTCCGCATTTTTATACTATCACTGAAGTTATATTATCGTTATACTAATAATTTACTTACGCTGTCTGGGTACATATATGATGGTGGACAGAATTTGCGGTGACAGCCCTAACCGTGCACTTCCAGGTAAAGTGCACTTCTGGGTAGATACGAGTACTAGTGCAAAAATTGAGGCTGTGCAGCCGATAGGTAGGTATGTAAGGTAGGGAGAGCTTAGACAGTCAGCCCTATGTCTCTTATTTTTGCTGTCCCAAATCATTCAATCATTTCAGAAGTCGAAAACATTACATTCAAAACAGTATTACCAAGATTCCACAGTGACGAAGACTAGATTGTACAAAGCACGCAAGTCTGTGGATCCGTTGTAAGAAACAACTACACGATGCCAGCTCTACCAAATTCCCAGCAACCAGACTGGAGCAACAACGTCTATGTCGTCGTGACAACCCGCATGTTCGCCATGTTCTCACTGGCATACCTAATCAAAAGCCTGTACAATCTGATACCTGCAAGCTGGGGCACGCGTGCTCTTTCCATGGCAGCTAGTAAGCATTCCTTCCCTTCCAACTTTCACCAATGCATGAGAGGTGTGAAGAGGCGAGAGCTAACCGTACTTTGCCAACGGCAGTTGTTGCAGATGATGTTGAACTCCAAGACAACATATCAGACGCTCCGATTACGCCTGATGCCGCAGGCGCCGCCGGCACTGGTCCTGACCTTGAGGCCAACATCACGCTCGGATTGCGTCGCCCACAGCCCAGCCATGCTCCACCCAATCGCGCAGCAAGGTTGCGGGCCAATGCTCGAGCAGAAAGTCAAGGCACTGAGGACTCCAGATCCGCAACTCCCACTGCTGCGATGCCGGAGCAAGATGTCGGGGTCCGCAGTGGCCTGCCTCAAATCGAAGAACACATGCATACTGCTGTGGGCCACAGTGGCTAGGCGTAGCTAGCCTACCAGCTCTCTACACATGCCTCATAGGTCCAATTGCCGTTGCCGGATGTGGGTCGCGGGCTCAGCAGCAAGTTTCTTTCTTTGAGGTATTACTTAGGGACGGCTCGATATGTACTTGAAGACAGTGTGATGGTGGGCGACTGCAGAAGGTTGCATAGATATGAGGCTGAGGACCATGGACATTCTTTGCGGTTGCCCCGATATGAGCGTTTTTCGATAGAGGTTCCTGATTCCTTTCCCGGATGATGTGCCATTGACGTTGCCCCTTTGGTCAGAACACCACCTTCATAACGGCCCTGATTATAGAATAATTGTTTTCTCTTGTGTTCTTCATCTCATTGTGACCATGGTCCCTCAAGCTATAGAAGACATCGTGGTGGGACATTCGAGGTAGGTGTCATTTACCAGATAAGCGTCCATGGTTTTGATACTTAGAAACGACCCGATAGCATTGATCTATCCTGCCCGGATTGCCTGTTGACGGCTCAGGCTGTGATGTGGTGCTGCCGTCAACCTCGACGGCTCGCGCGACGGTCTGGCAAGCGTTCTTCCGACGCTCTTTCATCATTGCTTAGCATCCTCCATGACCACCAACCAAACCCAGTGCAAGAAAGTTCGTTCTGTTATGTCGGCCGTCATGGTGTTGGAGGATACGAAACGTTCGTGGAGAGAAGGCTGAGGAGCTGAAGTGATGGGACAACGGAGTCTAATTTTAGCGCAAACTCTGCTGACAGAGAGTTCTTGGCACCCTGGCGCTCTTGGCATCCTTTGAGAGCCGAGGTGCTTCCCTCATTTGAAACTCGATCGGAAAGTCCAAAGTCTCTCACGGGAAGCGTGATCAGTCTGCAATGGACACGAGGCTGCGGTGTTCTCCGATATCTCACTCTCAATGCAGAAAAGCCGGCTCCAAGACATCATCTCCAACAGCCGCTCATGGTTTGGCGAGAGACGTTAAGGACAACAGAACGAGTTCTGGCGGGTGGTTCTTCTTCATGTCGATACCATTTCATGAGGTGCCATGGCATTGGAGATCGGGGTGATACGCGAAGCGGAACCCCCGTGCAACCCCTCACGTCAAACCATCGCCCA
This sequence comes from Evernia prunastri, assembly GCA_003184365.1. Classification (NCBI taxonomy): domain Eukaryota; kingdom Fungi; phylum Ascomycota; class Lecanoromycetes; order Lecanorales; family Parmeliaceae; genus Evernia; species Evernia prunastri. Next base: position 20,202 of record NKYR01000040.1, read on the forward strand.
CCTCCCATTCTCTGTCACATCAATGTCCTGCGGCAGGTGCACCTGACCCAAAGCAGTGATCTCCGTCTTCAAAGATTGTTGCGCAGATATAGTCACTGTGTAAAGATCGTTCTTTTCCTTTGTCCTGATCAGTGAAACACCAGCAGCAGTAAATGTGGCATCATGTGTGCCGAAGATACCTTCAACTTCCTTTGACACCTTGAGCCAAGGCACAGCTCGCCAGCACCTCTATTCGGACAATTTCCAATTGAGCTACATATTCAAGGCGCGTAGATAAAGCGGAGAGTCCGTTTTGATGTGCCCGGTAGACTAGCTGAGTCATATCTGGGAGGCAGATACACACGGTCGAGATCCAAATTTCGGCCCCTGCCCGATAGAAGAAGGTAACGTAGTCTCCTAGAACCATTTTTCTAGCCAGTATGCACTTGTTTATTGGGTACGCTTCTCACATTCTCGAGAAGTCTCTTTATTTTGCTCGGTGCGTACCGGAGTCGTTCCTAGAGTGCTTGTACACCTGCACCGTGGTTGCAGCTGAATATACGATGGAAAGGATATGCATGCCTCACCGCTCTGTTTAGCAAGTAGGCCGAGCATGCTTCATGGTCAAACAATGTTTCATAGCCTCCAGTATGTCAATATATGGCCCAGCCCGCTGCCACCACCACATCCTTGAGGCTTGGAATCCCCTCTCTGCCCCAAGTACCGGCATAAGGCTCCAAAAAACAGTCTCGGTCAGAACATGTATTATGGACTACTCTCACGCACAGTTTGTGTTTGGTTGTGCAGTATGTTGTATGCTTTCCAAGGCTGCCACGCTACTAGACACATTTAAGCTCGGCGCAAAGGCCAAAGATCTTGTCTGATACCGGGTCTAGTAGCAGGGATATGAATGTCATTCGCTCCAATTCTTCTCTATGCGTTTACTAAACCACCTTATGCACTTATCGAACATCGGACCCAAATCACGCAGGCTTTAGCAATTGCTAATCTTGGCGTGCGGGGGCATGCATAGCGCCTCTGAAGCGAGACAACAGGCCTAGCCAACCCAGAAATACCGCACGTATGGCTGAATTGCAGGCTGCTTACTGTACACTTTTGTTTGCATAACACTCCTACAATAACAGGTACTATCTCAGATTCCAGACCGCGGACTAAATCATCTCTACCATTGAGACATTGCTTTCTGTTATCAAAGTAATGTCCTGACCTGGTGATTGCTGACAAGGATCCCGCGCAAGCATGACTAGTGATCTAGACAGACACATGATGTCAGGGCATGCCTTAGCCATTTGGTGCGCGTTCGCCTCGTACTCCCTACTTCGGGCTATGAAGTCCTGATATATCAGCAGTCCCTGCATGCGTGCCAAGAAGGTACTGTAAGTGAGCTATATAAAAAGTCTGAACCTGGACGACGTGAAAGTGGAAATAACAGTGTTCTCGGTATCGTAATCTCTTGGGGGAAAAATGGCCGTTCAAGTTGATCCAGCTTTGTTTGCAGCTGTTGATTTTCAATATTCGATCGCCGGAGGCGGCACTGCTGGCCTAACACTTGCGGCGCGGCTGAGCGAGGATCCGGATGTCACCGTCATCGTTAACGAGGCCGGTCTTGACCGGGGTGATGATCCCAAGGTCCTCACTCCCGGCTTCACGCCCACCATGTGGGACGATCCGGACTATGACTGGATCTTCGAGACAGTGCCCCAGATCCACGGCAACGATCGTGTTGTTAACCATCCGCGTGGCAAACAGCTTGGAGAATCTAGCGCCATCAATTTCAATTATTGGACTCATGCGTCTCAGTAGGACATCAACGACTGGGGCGAACTTGGCAATCAGGAGTGGTCTTGGGATGAGCTTTTCCCCTACTTCCTCGAATCCGAGAATTATAGCGCTCCACCCGCGAGTGTCTCCTCACAGGTCGACACCACCTTCGTTAAGCCACCTCTGCATGGTGAACGTGGCCCAGTCCACAATTCCTTTCCCCATTTTTATGACAATTTCTACAAAGCTTGGGAGCCAACGTACAAAAAATTGGGGCTTGGACCTACCGGTGACCCAAAAGGAGGAATCGCGATTGGCGCCTACTCAACATTGCTGAGTATTGACATCAAAAACGCTTCTAGAAGTTACGCCGGAAATGAATCCTACAAACCGAATGCTGCAAGGCCTAACCTGAAGGTTCTTACCGGCGCCTTTGCGACCAAAGTCGTCTTTGCTACTCTAAGACGCCCCTGGTAGCTCGCGGTATCACCTTCACAGTTAACGGCGACACTTATACTGCTTCGGCAAGACGCGAGGTTATTGTCTGCGCGGGAACGTTCCAAGCTCCTCATTCCCTAGAGCTTTCTGGAATAGGAAATGCGTCCCTGCTCAGGTCAAACGGCATTGATGTGCTATACGACAATCCGAACGTAGCGAGAATCTTCAGGACCACATTCTCCTTCCCTTGGCGTTTAAAGCTGCTTCAGGAGATGTCACGTTTGAGTCGCTACGCAACGAGATCACTTTGCGACTGCCCTCGCGGAGTATATTTCGAGCCACACCGGTCCCCTCTCCTCAGGTACATGCAACGCTTACGTCTTCTTCAGTCAGGTTCTCGCTGCTCTGAATCAAGGTCTGTGATCTCCAGCCTCCACACCAAAATTTAGCGTACAGAGAGGCGTAGACGAATTCAAATTAATCCAATCTCAGACCTATCCCAGAGTCTCTTCTCCGCGCGCCGCCCTCTAGCAACGTCCCAGGGCAAGCAAAGAAAGATGTGCTCATCCTCCAAAAGCTCCTCGACCCCAAAGAAGCAGGCTTGCAAGAGGTCTACCTTCCAGGCGGTACAACTCGCCAACATGATGACAACGCGAGTCTGCTCTTCAGCCCGGACCCCGCTCTCTATCCCGGAAACTACTTCTCCATGCTTACTGTCCTCGAACACCCACTCTCCCGCGGTAGCGTGCATCTCACATCCGCCGATCCCACCGTCTACCCGGCCATCGACCCAAACTACCTCTCCCACCCTCTCGACCTCTTCGTCCTCTCGCAAGCCATGTTGCATCTAAAGCAAGTTGCTCGCACGGCACCGCTATCGACGCATCTCAAGGATGGAGGTCACGCCTTTCAGCCTGGCTTCTAAGAGCTCAATGAGGGGAACGCGGAGCTTTTGTGAAGAATAGCTTCAGCAGCGAATATCACCCAATAGGCACCTGCGCCATGGGGCCGAGGGAGGAGGGTGGAGTGGTGAATGAGAGGATGGTGGTACATGGAACGAGAAATCTGAGGGTTGTCGATGCGAGTGTCTTCCCTTTGCAGGTGAGGGGGAATTTGGCAAGTCTGGTGTACGCGGTTGCGGAGAGGGTGGCGGACTTCATCGAGGCAGACAGCGTTTAGATAAAGTAGGGGACGGAAAGGACCTACTGTCTCAAACAGAAACCTTCTCTGCTTTCTACATCAAGAGAAGAACGATAATCGGGGCCCAAGACTCTAAGCGAGAGATCAAGGAAATCCCCACCATTGATACCCACGTGTCTGAATCGGTCCCATCCGTTATCGTAGACATCCAAGAAAAATCCTACTGTAGAGCCGCACCCTCTGCCGAAATAGCGGCACCGCAAAATTGGCGATCGCGACACGCGATCCGCTCATGCTCTTCACAAAACCCCTCTGTCCCCCCCACGACTGCAACTTATAAATTGCCGAGAACCCCACCCCCCAATTCGCAAACCTAATCATGCTACCCACCCTCCTAGCCCCCCTCCTCATCGCAACGCTCTCCACCGCAGAAGTAATCTGCAACCCCAATGTCCCGCCTCCCCTCCTCCCTTCCCTCCAATCCTGCGACTACGCCATCCACCGCCTCGAAGTGTTACAGCAAACCTGCGGCCTCCACCCCGTCATATTCTCCCCCACCGCATCCGGCCCTTACACCGTGTCTCTCCCTGCCATAGTCGTCGGTGCCGGGCCCAACTACACGCCCACAACGCGCGTGTGGTGCGCGATCCTGATACTGTGGCAGCCGCGGCCGACGGCGCGGCCTGCGATCGAAGGGCGGGACGTGTTCCGCTTCAGCAAGGTGTTGCAGGCGGCGAACGGGATCCGGGACCGGTGCGTGCAGGGGGCGCCGGGACGGCGGAGGATGGTGGGGAGGGAGTGGGTGGAGCCGAATCAGTGGGTGGATGTGCAGTTTGGTGTGGTGTTTGGGCCAGAGATGGTGGGGCGGGGGTGGGGGAATTTCAGCGGTGGTGGTGTGGTTGGGCGCGGGGGGGGGAAGGTGACGGTGTTGATGGCGGATGGAACGAGTAGGAGTGTTGATGCTTCTGCGTTGAATCAGGTGGGGGGTTGTGGAGGGATGCTGAGCCTTGGGAACGAGACGGTTGGTGTGATTGAGTGACTTTGTTAGATGAAGTTGTGTTTATTGAGTTATTCATGCTTGACTTTGGATATGAGTGATGAGGCAGAGCTCTATGAACACGGCGCGAGGTGCTTTAAGGGAATCTGGGCCGAACGAGATTCTGCAAGCACGTGTCAGCAAAGAATATCCACGGCCTCCAATCTGACGCCCCAAGGAGCTGCGTTGTCCTTGGTAAAAAGATGGGTCTAGGAAAAAGCTGTGTCGATGTTGAAGGAGTGTCTGTCCTGGAGACAGTGAGTCGGCGACTTCAACGTATATCGCTTTCAGTACATCACGATCGACCAGTAGTTTAGCGGTAGCCGAAAAGATTGTTGTCATTTTCGGCGCCTGAAGGAACGGTCTTTGCCACGTGGTCTTAGCGCTTGAGTATGTCCATATCTGACAGGCGCAAATAACGCGAGACGTTCTTCGTGAAGTGGCTTATTACGTATCCTTCTACTGCGTCTGCCGCGTAGAGAATCGACGAGAGCATTTTGGATACCAGCGTTTGGCTATTGAAGCTAACCTCAAGATGATGGCGAAGTTGATCTCGAACACAGAGTTTGGTGGCAGCGGAGAGAAGAACATTAACAGAGCCAGGATATCAAGTACTATGTGGTACCGATATCAAGTGTCAAGTTCCTTGCATCGAGATATTGGCCAAAAGTCCTACTTGTGGGGTACCATGTGCATGCTGTTGAATACTAGACTACCTGACGACTGTAGTGAGTACATTAAGGAGTGATAGCTACCTACCTACGACGATGCTTCGCTCCGTAGAGATGTGCCAAGCCCACTAGTCTGGTAGGGCTGACTGCTAATTCCACGCGGATTACGGACCACTTTACAACATCCCTAAGGTAGGTACAATACGTTATTCATCCACGAGGCAGGCATTGGCCTACTTTAGGTGCAGGATTTTGGCTCGCAGAAGAATTCATCGCAGACCGCAGGCCACTATGCCTGAGGTTTCTCACAAGAACCCAACTGCCATTCAAGGGCGGCGCGACCTACTCTGACAGTCCTTCAGGCTGCAAGCTCCAAAGGCAAGCTTGTGCAATACGGCAATGCGGGCTCCTCGTACGACGTGTCATGGTCCAGCTCAATAATGTCAGCGTCGCTCGAATGGCGGCAGTTCAGCTACAAGCTTAGCAGCTAAACAAGCCATCTCGCGTCGGGGACCAATGGATAGCTCGCTCCTTGTAGTAGCCTTTTCCCAAGGGAGTAACAACCATGGGCTAGGGAGTAACAACCATGGGCTAGGCCCAGGCCAAGAAGGATGGCTCCCGGCCATCTATTTTCCGCCTTTCCCCAATCTTGGCGCAAAAACAAAAGCAAAGATCATCGCACTCTGCGAGTGATAGAGATAAATCTTGGGATGAACACACTCCTGCCTAAATTACCCAGTCTTAGATTCCCGCGACCGGGGCGCGGAAGATGGCGTGCCTTCCAATCTCAAACAGTCTGAGAATCCTATCTATTGATGGTGGCGGTATGAAAGGCTACACAACACTGCTCATACTGAAAAGAATCTTTCGTGCCTTAAGGATAGCCGCTAAGAAGGAGGGTATCGATCTCGCTGATGAGCCGAGGCCTTGCGATGTATTTGATCTCATTGTGGGCACATCGACAGGGGGTTTAATTGCCGTTATGCTTGGTAGGCTACATATGACTGTAGATGAATGCATCGAACAGTACGAACTCTTAGGTTCGCGTGTCTTCGGGAAACGGCAGTGGGGCGGTCAGACAGGAAGGTTGGTCAAGGGAATGTTCAATTCAACCTTCTATGAGATCGATACGTTGCAGGCAGCTATCAAATCGGTTCTAGAGCTACGTGGGATAGATATTCCGGAGGACTTCAAAGAGAGTGCGCCAGTCTGCAAAACGTGAGAATGATGATGATCACTATTTGGTCTGTAGGCTCACCGTTGTAGTATGGTTTGTGTGACCCGGAAAAAGACATCCACGGCTAGCGTTTTGCGAAATTACGAATCGGAACATTCAACGCAGGAAAACTACAAATGCACGATTTGGGAAGCGGCAAGTGCTACGGCAGCAGCTCCCATGTTCTTCAAAGCCGTTAAGTTCACAGCTGGAGGAGAAACATGGTGCGACGGTGGACTACATCGTAATAATCCTATCAACGTAGCCCTCGCCGAGCTTCGACTCGAGACTGATTGGAAGGATAAGCCCATCGGGTGTGTGCTCAGCCTTGGAACAGGCGCTCCCCAGATCAAGGGCGTTTCCGATAATCTTGCGAAATTTCTTCAAGGCTCTGTCGACATAATGACCGATTCCGAGAAGATTGCCGATGAGTTTGCTATGTCCAAGGATGGCCAAGAGCTGGCTGACACTCGGCGGTACTTCCGTTTCAGTGTTGTCCAAGGCATGGAGGCTTTGCAGATGGATGAATTCAAAGAGACAGAGCAGATGAAATCGTTGACAGAGCGTTACCTCGGTAAGATTGGAAGCGGCAACGAGGTGGACCGATGTGCGAAATCGCTGTTACATCCTGATCAAATTCGTTAGTGTAGCGTGATAGCGTAGCATCAGCCGCGATGTTGCTAAAGTGTAGTCACAGGGCAACAAAAGGTTAGATACAAGCCTTCGCTATTGCCGTATCGTCATTGCCTTCACTTTGTCGAACGAAATGCGTACAGTGCAGAGCTACATCGATTCTTCAACCTCAGGATTCAGGGACAACAAAGATTCATACTCCGGGGTCTCGGAGGAATAGGGTGAGTCAGATGACTGTGGTACGCTGTGGCAAGCTCTAACTGCCGTAAAGGAAGACCCAAATAGCGCTCCAATACGCTGTACGTCTTCTCGAGGTCCAGATTTCCTCTTCTGGGCCAAACGTCGAGCTTTGAGACATGTTTTGGGAGTATTTACTCTCTGGGCGTGTTTCAAGGCTTGCGAGCCCCTTCAAACAAGCAAGACTGACCCATGAACAGCAGTCAATGCGATCTAGACTCTCGGTCTTTTGGGTTCGAGCTGATAACCTTGCCAACTTTCTCAATGATTTCTCCCAAATAATGGACCTAATCGAGTCCTCAGACACTCATCTGAGCATAAGTCAAGATCGTCCTCGCTTGGCGCGAGAGGTCACAGCTAGACTGGAAGAGGACCCAGATTCGTGGCTTCTTATACTGGACAACGCGGACGATTTTGATCTCTTTGTTGGAACAGCTGGGAGGGAAAATGCGATCAGCAGCTATGTTCCTAGAGAGGGTCGTGTCCTCATCACGACACGCAACTCTCGGTTCCAAGGTACAGTAGCTGCTGCGACAGACGGCTTGCATGTCAAGCCAATGGACACGAGCGAAGCCAAAGATCTACTCATGAAATCAATTCCACCTGATCTTACCAGCCAGAGCTCCCCGGCTATCCTGGACGAGTTGTTGGGCTTACTCGGCAACCTGCCGCTAGCTTTAGCTCAAGCCGCCGCCAATATTGCTGATCAGCACCGCCCAGTGCAGGAATATATTGCTGCTTATCGTGACAGGCGAAACAGACCATCGCTGATGCAGGAACCTGTATTGGATTACGAGACACAGCAGTCGAGAATCAGTCGTCAATCTCTACTGGTGACCTACGAAATATCGTTCGAGGACCTTGAAAGGGAACATCAGCTATCCGCTCGCTGTCTTAATTATTTCGGATTTTTCCATTGGCAGAAAATACCGGAATATTGTATCCGCGCTCTGCCAGGACTCAAAGAACTTGACGACCAGTCTTTCCGTGATACGATAAAGCATCTCCTCCATTTGTCGTTGATCGAGGAGTCTTCATATCACGACCGCAGCGAGTATTCTGTTCACCCTGTCATCCACGAAAGAATCTCGGATCGATTGTCCCTTGAAGAGAAGAGGTCAAATCTGAGCGATAGTGTCGCAGTCATGATGTCCAAATTCCCGCGTATCCGTAAAACCAAAGAGCGTGAGTATTTCGCTTCGTGCCGACACTTGCAATCACATGCATTGTTACAGATCAACTTCGCCACAGAGATTCATCTGAAGAGTAGCGAGCTAGCTCGTCTAAACCGCTGCTGTGCTGAATTTCTACGACGTTCCGGTATGACATTTGACAGTGTTCAGTTAGCTGCACAAGCTGTCGCCATGATACAAGAAACCTCGGGGCCTCACAGTAGCTCGGCCATCCGCGCCTATATCGAAAAAATGGCCTGTTTGAACTACGATGCTCAGTATCGAGAGGCATACAAACAATCAAAATTTGCTGTGGAAGCATTAGTCTCTGCCGAATTAGACAATGAACACGATCTAGTCTTGCGCGGAGACATATTAAATCAGAGCTTGAAGGCCTGTCGTGGCCTGGGTAAGTATAGAAGCCGAAGAGATTGCAAATGAGCTTATGGTTATGAGCACTGAATTACAAGAAGATACTGATGCCAATCTCCACGACCGCTTCAACTTTGCGGTCACTCTGCGCAAGCAGAAGAGGTACCTGGAAGCTCAGAAAATCAACAACGAATTGCTCGATTCAATGACTTACCAACAGCGAACATCACACAGGCTGATTTATCTGAGAGCTTATAGTCTTACAGCGAGTATTTTGAGCGATATGCGAGAAGGATCGGATACCGAGCCGAGCTTCATTTTAAATAACGAAGAAGAGAAGTCCATACTTCGAACCTTTCAAGAGGTATTCGATGAATACAGTGCCAATTTTCCCATTACAGACAGAGACCTTTGGAAAGGCTGCAACAATCTTTTGGGTGAGTTGGAGCATACAGGGAAGGCACCAGAAGCGGCGGAAGTACTAGTGAGCATGTTAACCAAGGCCGTTGAGGCAAAATTACGCTTGGAAGGCCGGACGATTCCGACGTTCAGGAAGACCCTAAGATATGGGCTGAATGTGATGGAGTTACTGCATGGGACTAGAGATGCTCGCCAGGGACCGCCAGGCTTACCGATCGCAAATCTCCTCATTCAGACGATAGCACTGGCTGGCACTACAACCAAAAGGCTCTGGCACGATTCCCCTACGTTACGCAAGTTTGCTGACGTGTTTATGAGTCTTGGCGACTGGCGCAAAGCAGAAGAACTACTTTTGGGAGCTTTGCAAGACGTCAGTTTGGAGGAAGACAGATCGATCGAAGGACGGATCCACTACGATCTCATGTTGGCTATTGCACGACAGGGACGCATAGACGATGCGAGGCGTTATAGGGATGATCATCTTGCCCTGATTTTCCCCGAAGAGTCTAAAATTGGCGACTTTGATGAGCGTCTACAGCGAGATAGAGAAACAAAAGAAACCTACGACAAGGCCAAGAGTATTATTGCTGGTCGAGATAGAAAGGTGTCAGAAAAATGGTGGAGAGAGAACAGGAAAGTGCTCAACAGAGCCCAGCTTCGTTACGGTCTTCTGGTATCTGCGACGGCTGAAGAGGATCCAGGTCCCTACCAAAATACTTCGGAAGCAGCAGTGACAAAGCAGAAGGGAAAAACTCGAGGGCTCGGAGGTCTGATCGACAAGCTCCACATATCTCCTCATTCCAGCTCGCATCCGTGAACCTTGGGTGTACGAGCACAAAGACATCCGGTATATGTGCAAAAGCATTACCGACACCCTAGAACACGCACCGCGGTTTTTCAATTTACAGGCCGGAAACGATGGATCGGATTTGATATTATGCAGACACACCCTATGAGACCTGTTGCCTGCAAGACATATTCCCTAGTGTGGATTTGAAAAGCACCATGCTCTTCGAGCCAGGACAACAAAACTATCTGAGGCACTTCACCTATTCACCTGCGGCTTTGAGCAGTAGTGTCACGGATGTCGACATAGCTGGTCTCGCGAAGAACTGTATTGTCACGAACCAGAGGTCTTTGCTCAGCCTCACGCTATTCATCTTTGGTTTGGGATTAGGTCAGTCTGCCATGCCACTCGCCACACCCTGACCTTCGAGCATCATCTGACATAGCCAATTACACGACAGGTCCCATGGTATTCCCCCATTCTCAGTGAAGTCCTAGACCCGCGCCGAATGTACCCCAGCGACCCCGAATCGCCGTCATCCTCATTAGCCTTGCAGCTGTAGCGCCAAGCGTCCAAATCCTCCTCATCGCTCGCGACATCGATGCTGTTGCCTTCAGCGCACCGATGGCCTCCTCCAGCTTTGCGCATACCGGAAACACGAGGTATTATCATGGCTGCATATAGTGCTGCGCCGTTCATTACCCTTTTATAGGTACACCAGTACGCTCTTCGGGGGTAATGTTGTTGGGAGCAATGATTGGCAGTGGCTTCACGGGATCCAGCTCGTTGTGTCCAGCACACCCGGGCCTTAATTTCCTCGATGGTGCTGAAAATGCGCGCACGCAGCGACTGTGCTGTCGAGATGAAACGTGAAGCCGAGAAAAGAAAGGAAGAGGCGAGGTTAATTAGACAACGGGGCAAGGTGTTGACCAAAGGTCACCCGTACAGCGAACGAGACCTACCGGAACCCCCGCGAACCCGTGGCAGTTCCATCTGCCCTTTGGTATAAATCGTCATCATCTTCGTATTCCACCTCAGCACTAATGCCGAGCCATCGTTTCCCAGCCCCTGTGATAGCAACCCCCGACCCACACAGAGTGCGGTCCTTCACCTGGACCGCCAGAGCTGTGACGGCTACCAAAATATCAGTCCTTGCGAAGATCAGAGATTCAGCGCCTCCCTTGCTGTGGTCCAGCGAAGACGTGGGTAACCAGGAAGAGGTTGCGGGTTGATACGAGACTTAAAACACAATGCTCGATTTCGAAAGTCATAAAAACTACAATGCACTGCCCCTAGACTGGGACGAGGCTACGAAAATCTTCTTTTCACACTCGAACAAAGCCACGCGACGAACCTCCCCATTCTCCCTTGGAGACAACAATCCTGGACCGATCCTCACCACCTCACCCCACCTTCAGCCCAACCCAGCCACGTACCGTAGTCACCAAAACCCCCCTCCATCCGACCTCTAGCACCTGCAGCGCTCGCACAAATCCCGTATCCACCCCTGTCCCCGACAATACCAACAATTGTACCAAGGGGAGATGCGACCCGTTCCGCTACACATCATACACGGCGCGTTGCCACTGTAGACCAGTCTGCCAGTGCCGCCGCAGGGGTGGCAGGGAGCAGGGACGCCGTATCTCCCGCGGGTACCGTTGCAGGCCGTGCACTGCAGCCACACGTAGCCGGTGGAGTTGCAGATGCCGCAGCGACGTTGGGACATTGTGGGATTGGGTCGGTATGTGGAGACCTAGATAAGATGGCTTTGTGGGATTCCGTCCGCGGTTGTTCTGCTGTTTTGCTGGTGGGTGGGGGGGGGGGGGGGGGGCGCGCCAAAGTCCTGTTTTGGGTTCAGGAAACGGTGCCTGTTGACGCTTGTCGGTTTCACTTCCTGGAGGAATGATGGGCAGTATCTTTGCTCAGTGAATGAGGGAGAGCTTTATATACATTCTTCGGAGGGTCCGTGTTTGTCCAACGAAAAGAACGTCGCATCTCGGACCGTTGCTGTTTGCCGTTGAGGCTTTTGCTAGCTTTCGATAAGTGCCTACTTCCATCACATCCTTATTCATATTCTGCTATCATATAAACGAAGAAATGTATGACCATATAATAGAGCGAGTACGGCCGTTCGTAGCATTGACTGTAGACAGCATCGTAGCCTCTCCTAGAACAATGTTTCTCTCCTCACTGATGCCAATTTCCTAGCCTTCTCAGGTCCCAAGCCGCGCTCGTGTGGCGAAAATTGAGAGACTATCGCGAGAATGCTTGATGTGTCAACCGCACAGGCTTTTGTTGATGTGCCTACATTGGTAGAATGCGAGAGAGGGCTTGCTGTTGAGTGTATTGAGGAATAGGTTCGAGCCGCACTGGCGTCTGATATGAACATCTATCACTTGCATCGCATCACCCTTGCATCTGCACTAACACTGCACCGCCCGTTTCCATCGAAAATTGCGATTTCCCCTGATTTGCGTTACCGTGAACGAGTGAACACCCCTGTTTTGCGACCGTTGATGCGCTTTCGCTTGCCTTCCTCCTCCAACTCCTAGCCCTCTAGCCGCTGCTATGCTGTCTAATCTGCCTGATTCGTACTTCGTTTTTTGGCTAAGCATTCTGGCCCCTTTCCTTCGGCTCCTCAGTGCTATAATAGATGGCAATTCAAGGAGGGAGTAAGTGGACGATGTCGTGGAAGGGCGCTGAAATGCCGTGATGGTAGCGCATTCTTTGTAGCTGGACAATTGAGTAAAACGTAAGACTATGGGCCTCTCACGAAGAAGCTGTCTCCATGTGTAAGGTCCTGAGACCATAGCGTTTTTTCAGGTGACGATTGATTCGTTATTCTATAAAGAAGAGCGGCTAATTATTCTAAGATACATGCCAAGCATCGCGGAGAGATCAACACCGCAACAACAACACCACCCTCTCTCAAGAGTTGACTTTCCAAAATCTCGCGAGCAAATCAAGTCATGTACACCTCGGGCAAGATACAAATCTTGACCCTCCATTACAATACGGACAAGGCAACCAGCAGGTCTGAGTTTTTCCCGATCCCAAGCAGCCTTGACACTGAGCCACTGCGCCCGGCCCCGGGTGCAAACCCTCCCCGTTACACGTAATGCACGTTTCCTCTACATATCTGCCGCCACGGCCGTTGCAGCTATTGCAATTGATCCGTGCAATGCCGCTGGCGTTGCAGTTGGGACAAGGTGCCATTCTTTCGTTTAGAGAGTTAGGTGGATACTCAGACGAATTAGAAAACCCGGACGGAGGCATACCTTTTTCTATCAATTTTTAGTGATGTGGCAGAAACTTATCTTTGATGCTTTAATTACTGGTCAAAATCTCTGTGCAAGATTCGAATACAGAGAAAGAGAGATAAATCTTGTCGCTGGGTGAAGTAGACTCTTATAGTCAGAATGACTCAGAATGGGAGAATCCATGTTTGTCCCGAAGAGCAGGCCTTCTCATACTATTAATCCTGCCGTTCGAGTGTACACCAGCTTTCCGTAGATCCAGCTGCCGTCATGTATGCCTTCATTCTGCGCTGTCAAAGATTTACTGGAAGCGAGACGTGAAAATAATGGGCAGAATACTACGCGTGAGAGCAAACTGCGGCTCAGCAGTCTTCGTTTGGAAGAAGGATCGTCACCCTTTAGGAGGACTGATCTGATCTGGATTAGTGGGAGCATCAATTCAGGAGGCCTAGACTGGGGACAGGGAGTTTACATAGCCTGCGCCGTCGTTCGTGAGTCCAGCTCTTGCTGGGCACTGCATTCAACAAGTGTGTCGTTCTGATTCCCTGGAGTCAGCACAGGTCACACTCTCAAAGGAATACCTATCAATCCTCCGTCAGCCCATTGACAATGAACCAGTTCCGTGGGCGTTCTCCGAGTAGGCAAAGACAAATTCACGATCCTCTTGAGAGGTTTGACCGCGTCTCAAGCACAGCTGGCGCGGATTTGATAATGTATTTTCCTTTAACCACGTCGGCGTGCCGATCTGGTCCTTCAGTCCTGAGAATCAAACTGCGTCTCTACGAAGGCAACAGAAGGCATCGCGCGGTTCGGATAGCGAGTAATGATTCCCAACTTGCTGTCCCGTACCGAACCGGTCAACGGGTGACCACCAACCCGTAAATTGGCAAATAAGAAATCCGGTAAGACCGCAGCCTCCTTACCTTCTTCTACAGTCGAGCAGCCATCATAATTTTGTGACTTCCTCATGTCTCTCTCAATTATGTTTATGCGTTTTGACTTATCGAATGAAGGCAATTGTGTTGAACAGACTTTGAAAGACTTGGTAAGATCACGCAATCGATTCTACTTCAATAAAGGAAAATCACGACGTTGTAAAGTAACGATGTCAAGAACTGCTAGCCATGATAAATACTAGGTTTAATCTTGTACTTGATGAGTATTGTACTCCAGAGCAACGCCTAAAGCGTCAAGGAGAAGGAGAAGACGGGACGAAAACAGCATGAAACTCAAGAGCGGCGGCCTCAAGCTTGCTTGTGTTGAAAATCTGAACCAATCTGACCTTGCTTTTGAGATTGGGTTGTAAGACCCCCATCTATATGAGGTTGCTTTTAATGACATCGTATTGGAGCTCACCACTTGAGCGCAAGGAGGAGTCGACCAGATGAAAGGAAGCTCGAGGTCGAAGAGTATCTTTTCCAAAAGTAATTGTGTCGAGTGCCTCGACGATCAGTCTGACTCCGCACCCAACGAGAGCGAGACCGCTAGTCCAACAATACCTTGCAGCCGTCGGCGCTGGAGAGGAAGACGGTCAGCGCTTGCTTCTCTTGCCCTGTCGGTACAACGGGATAATCTGACGGTAGCCTAATATTTGGGAAACGTTGTATAATTCGAACGACAGCGCAAGATGCTTCCATCAACGCAAAGTCCTCTGTTAAACATGATTGTTAGGCTCGCGGTCTTCTCGGGAGAGACATGGGAACTCACTGCCCAGACAAAGCCGAGGCCCACCATGAAAGGGTATGTAACCCCAACCAATATTCGCAAGCGCAGGTCCCTCCCACCTCTCCGGTCGAAAGTCGTCTGCGTCATCGCCGTACAGGTCTTTCCGTCGGTGCAGGTAGTAAGGCACAAAACCTACACCAATACCGCGTCGAACGAGCAGTGGAGCGTCGCCGTTCGCTCCTCCGCCGCGAGGCAGCCAAGTGGTTTTTTGGGCTATACGGACATTTATGGGGACGGAGGGGTAAAGTCGGAGAGCTATATAGAGAGGTCAGTAGAAGCTCGTCAGTGGGACACTGGGAAACAGGGCGAGAGTCTACGTACTCTCGTTCAATATGCACCTAAGATAGGACATCTTTTGGACATGGGTCCTGGTTAGTTCTTGGTCTTCTCCCATGACAGATTGGATCTCGTCGCGAAGACGCTCTAGAGCAGAAGGGTGGCGGACGAGGAGGAAGCTAGTGCATTTGAGCTTTTAGCTTGACAATTTCCAAAGCATCTCTCATGAATCGCGCAGAGCGGGGAGAGCTATCTAAAAGTACACGGACTTACAAGGTCCAGGATAATAGGCAGGCGGTGGTGTCTCTTCCAGCCAGTAAGACGTTCACGAGCTGATCGCGAACAAGCGCTGGATCCTGCATCTCGTCGTACAGATCTTGGATAAAAGCGTAACGATCGGCATCCGGTCCCGTCCTGTTCTTTACTTCCAAAGCTTGCTTGACAAAGACATTGGCGAAATCTTTGATCCCTCTACAGGCGGCTTTGTATCTGAATGGACTGTACGCCCAATAGAAGTCTTGCAGCCGCGTTCGAAGCGAGCTTATCCTGGACGCATAATCAAAATCTTTAGCAAAACTCTGCCGGGCTTCTTCGAGACCATCGACGGATTGACCAAAGATGAGTGCTGTGGTTGTGGCCAATGTGAAGCGGAATAAGAATGGCTGGATATCAACGATACCGCTGGATGATGAAGACAACAGTCCGGCGATTAGATTATCAGTATGCTCGCCAAATCCTCTCAAGTCTTGGTAGTGGCTTTTGAGGAATGGCCGACGCAATAGTTCTCTGGAATACTTCCAGGCAGGCCCGTCCTGAGTGAATATACCTTCTCCGATGAAAGGCAGCAGAGCTCCGCGTCGAGAGCCCATACCATAGTCTACGGATATGTTCAGCAAAGAAGGGAAGTCGAGCTTGACGTCACGTACCTTCAAATCTTGTCGACAACATTGCTTCGAGATTCTTCGGATCGATGGTTGTGAATCCCATGGCGCCTAGCATTTTTATCATGAAGTTGGGTCCAAGATCATCAATGAATGGCTGTTGGTACGCAAAGAGACGGTTGTCGGCAATCGCGGCCAATTGGGCTCGCAGCACGTCAATTCCGAGAGGCCATTTGACGGGAAATTGCACGGTTATGGGCTGACAGCCGCGTTGGTTGCCGAAGACTGTGTCTGCCTAAGTATATAAGGTCAGATCTGATGATGAACGACTTATAACATACTTACTTCATACTCTTGCCTGCGTTGGTGAAACTTGTAAATGAAATACGCAAGCACTACTATGAACAATGGAAGATAAAGACCGAGACTCTGTACACCTGTACCTCCCCAAACACTCGAAAGCCAGCCTTCCATGGCTTTACGTTAAAGTGTCAAGAGCAAGAGACATTTGAAGAATTTCATATGAAGAAGGAGAAAGTGGTTAGAGAATCGGTCACTAGAAGCGTGGTTGGACAAGAAAATCCCAAAATTTAGTCACTGTGCAATTTACCATACACGACACTAGGGTAGGAGGGGGCTTAAATGGGCTTAGCACGTCCATGCTATTTACTTTACTTCGTACATTACTACAAGTATACAAACTTTCTCACAACGCTCAAATCATTGAACTGCGCTGTAGAAAGTAGATATATATATTCAAATGCTTAGTAAGACTAGTATCTCTCTCAATTAACTGTAAAGAACGTCTATATCTCTACAATTATATCGAAAAAGATCAATTAATTTTAATGAGATTATAAACATCACGAATTCAGAAAGCAGACAATTATGCTTAGATTATCAATTAACATTATGCTCGAACTTATAGACGAGAGATATAGATTTTCTAATAATAAAATAGTTATCGTTTTAAAAGCGATAATTATATTTATAAAAAAGATAATAGAAAAGCTTAAGCTTCGAACGATACTCGACGAGATACGAAAATTAGTAAGCGACTCGAAGAATAGAGATATTAATATAAATAAAAAGATTATTTAGATTAAGTATTAAGTATTAAATAAAAACGCTATTTTATCTACGATTAATTATATCAGCGTGTTAAATCGTCTAGACGACGATATATTATTTTTACTTCTATCTTCAGCAGTCGAAAAATCGAATTAATTTTATAATAAAACGAATAAGATTATTATATAATTATAAGATGAGATAATAAATAAAGCACTAAAAGAAAAGACTTCTGAGAAGATAATTATAATAATTAATAAATATATTAAGAGTATAAATATTATAAAAAAGCAAATCAAAACGACTAGAAGATTAAAAAGTAATAATATTTATATTATTATATCAGACGAGAAGAAAGTAATCACTCTACGAGAAAATATTAAATAAATAAAACGATTTAATAGCAAAGTAAGAGTGATCACGAAAAGATATAATATTCTACTTTATAAAGTAAAAACGAACGTCTTAGATATCAAAGATCTCGATGCGATTATTAAATCTATTTAAAACGAAAACGTAAATACTCTAAGTCTTGATATAGTGTAATTAGAATAAATTGAAATGTTTAAGAAGAATCAGTGAAAGAGATCTCTTATTATCGAGTTAACTAGTTTAGAAAAAGTAAATAAAGTCATCGAAAAAGATATCGTTATAGATTCGATATTATATAAATATTATATATATAACAAGCAATGTAGATCGAGATAATACTTTGAATACTAACAATATAATTACATATCGAAATTATTGTCATGGTTCCAGCCTGGGCGCGCTCTCGCCGGAGCCTTAAGTAGTAGAATAGGTCATGCCTCCCAGCATGAAATTGGTCTTTTGGCCTAGCGGCCAGCGGGAAGCACTAGAAAACCTATTCACTAAGGCTGAACCGTGACAGATATATATTACACAGCGTTATTATTGATTGTATATAACGAAGTTGAAATTCGAAAATTTTTCAAAATCTTCGAAATAGAGCTGAAGAAAGTAAATAAAAATTTGATAAATTTAAACTTGAAGTACGTATACAATAACGATTACGTCTATTTAAAGCTTATAATTACTTACGTTGAAATCGTTATATATAACTCTCTATTTCACATTAGTTATATATATTATATAGAGTTATTACACGTTGTATAAGAGAATTTTAAAATATTTACGAATTTTTCGCGCGAAATTTTCAAAAAGTAAACAAAAATTTACGAACTCGAGTACTCTACACAACGTGTAATAACTCTGTGTTATATATACAACTAATGTGAAATAGAGAATCATATATGACGATTTCAACGCAAGTAACTATAAGCTTCAGATAGACGTGATTGTTCTTGTATACATGTCTGAAATCTACGATTTTACGACTTTTTTACCCTCGGTCAAAAATCAAAAAATTCTTCCGGGCCCCGCTGGAGCCTCCGCCAAGGGTTTTCCAAAGCACTGTACAAGGAGGTGAATGGAAGTGATTTAGGGCTCGCGAAGGTGGTGACCGAGAAACCCAACGTGCAACAAGTCATCTCTTCATTTACTAGATTAATGGAGGTAATATGTTGGTGGCTCCACTCGATATACTAAACCTTCTCTTCTCTCTATTTACCCAAAATCTTTCGAGTATAGCTCTCGAATCAGCAACGTCGAACCCGCTCTCGACCACTTTCACGCGAGAATTGACGAGATTATCAAAGACCGACGATCTCGTGATCTAACTATGAACATATGGATCTTTTGAATATCGTACGAAGTCCATATTAATTTGCCACTATGAGAGATGGCTACAACACAGTGCGAGCGCTGCAGAGTTTCCCCCAATAATCTTATCATTCCCTCCCTCCGCACCCTCACCGTCAATCAGCCAGCGAGCACTGTATGCTATACCCTCCCGTTCATACCGGCTCAAGAAATCACTTATCACCCAACCGGTTACCGGTACCGCTGAACGCCTTGAATTCCTTCTCCTTCTCCAGCGCCGCGCGGACTCGAGAGTTGCTAGCTGCGACACGCCCCACCGTCAGCACTTGGCCGAATGCAAATGAACCGTCTGTGAACACAAACCGAACACACGGCCAGGCTTGCTGCCATCCTTCTCACCAGTCGTGTACCCCTTTCCGCTAAAAGGGGTGACGTTCGAAGAACCGCTCCGCTCGACTTTGCCGTCTCTAGTCGTGGCTGATTCATCTGGCATCGTGGCGAGAGGCTGTTGCGACTCCGCTTTATGAGGTGTTTTTTCGACGTGGGAGTTGCGTGGAGGGATGGAAGTTTCGGGGAAGGGAAAGGGGCAAAGAAGTCGAGGCTTACTTATGCAACTTTCGAGGTCACGCAACCCCGCATCTCACATGCAGAATTCGATTGGACTATTGCCTCGATGCAGAAGCCCATGGACGTGACGTCTCGTAACTCGTCAGAGCTCATGCCTGCGTACGCCTGGCAGAACGTGGCGCCTTTCAGGCTTTTTTCGTTCCTGGATCGTCAATCCAGCTGTTTGCCGAACGTCTGTTCCGCATCATGGGTGCATTCTTCGTTGATGCATCGGTCGTGGATAGGGTAAATATCCACCAATGGTATGTATCTGTCCATAGATGAAGTGGCTATGGAAATGCGCAATTCCTCATTTGGAAGGAAGGGTTACACCAATTCTCAGCCTCATCCATCCGCTGTAATCTAGATTTCAGGGAAAGAAAGAAAGGAAGAGATAAGCAACCAACCAATAACGCAGACCAGAACACAGTGCGCAAATCGGAATCGTTCAAACCAAAAACCCTCCGCCAACATCAACCACTCGCCGAACACCCTCTCCCCCCCCTCGACGGCAAACCCATTAATGAGCATAAGACCAAAGAAACCATCTCGACGTGTCAAATGATCGTCTCATCCCGTCCCATCCCCAAAATAAGCAAAACAAGCAAGCAAGCAAGCAACACCACCACCCCCAAAACCAAAGACCTCAAATCTCTCAACGCCCGAGTTCCCCAAAGCAGCCACGAGCTATCCACATCTCCTCTCCCCCCCCGCGCGCGCCAACCCGATCACAGCCACCCTCGATCACAGCGCCCCTCGATCCTCACCCACCCCCCCACCCCTTCCCCCTTCATCCCGGCCGACCTGAATCCAATCCATTCCCCCATCCCCCAGCCTGATCCACTTCCTTCCTCCCGTCCGATCCACAATACCAACCTCAAGAGGACTCACCTTCCGCCCAAAGACCCATATCTACCACAGTGTGGGACCGCTGGTCAGTGCGCCATCTTCCACGCCATTAGGTTTTTCCAGCCACGGTTCATGCATGCATGCATGTATGCGAGGCTTTTTTCGGCGGACGATTGGGGACATATATGATCGGGGGACATGCGGACCAGGCATGCAGGAGATTGTATTTATACCTGTTCTGCACCCAGTGAATGGTCTCTTTCATTCGGTTTTCGTCTTTTCTATGGCTATAGTCACACCTTTTTTATCCCCCGCCCGCCCACGGGCTGTATTTAGTATTCAGCTATCATCATCCATGCCAGGTCTATGCCGCAGGGGTTATAGGAGGGCTTTCTTAGCGCTGGGGCATGAGAAAATTGCCTGTTTCGGCCTGTTCAGGTCTGGCAGTGGAACGGTCCAGTCATTCACGGACATCGTTCATGTTTTTAATTGTGCTTGATAGTATTCATGTTTTTGTTGTGCTTGATAGGTAGGCATAGAAATGAAGCAACTCCCCCCCCAGCCCATCTCTCCCCCAAACTAAAGAACCCCCCCAATCGGAATAGACAACCTACAACCCAGTCAGTAAACCCTCCAACTCTAGCAGATTCCGATGTGTTTTTACACTTATCTACACAACCGTCACGTTTCCTCCCCCGTCTCCTCCGAGCCCAGTCCCGTTCCCACCACCGTAACCACTATCACCGCGAACGCTCTCATGCTCCAGCCAAATCTGCAGCCGCTGATGCTTCCCCAGCAGCGTCCAGCCGCCCGCGTGCTCGGGTGCCCTGAGTGGGGTGTTGATGCAGCTGGTGTGGCGGAGTCTTTCGTTAGCGATATTGTGTGCGTATGGGGGGAGAGGGAGAGGGAGGTGAGGAGAGGAGCGGATGGTGAGGCAAAAAAAAAAAAAAAAAAAAAAAAAAAAAAAAACTTGTTTGATTTGGTTTTGTTTTTTTCTGCTTCTTCCAATCTTCGCGAGAAGGAAGGGATAGCAAAGCAAAACAACAACCAAATTGAATAAAACACAAAAACCATCGAAAACCCCCTCGCACACACATAAAAAAAAAGAAACAAACTCACACCTGCGCCACCCTCAACGCCCTCGCGACGACGACGTGCCAACTCCCCGCCTCCCTCGACCCCCCCTCGTGCACCATCTCGACCCGGACCCGGCAGCTCCGCCGCGTCCGCTCCACCGGCAGCCGGAACCCGTCGTCCGGGTCCCCGTTGTGGAAGGCGCCCCAGCTCTCCCGGTCGGGCAGGTTCAGGATGGCGTCGAGGCAGTCGTAGTATTCCGGGCACTTGGTGAAGAAGGTCCGTTTCGGGACGCAGGTGGGGAGGCGGAGGAGGTGGGGTGGGAAGGAGGAGGGGGAGGAGGTGTGGTTTGTGGGGTTGGTGGTGGGGGTTGTTAGGGTTAGGGGGTTTGTGGGAGGGGGTAGGGCGTGGGTGAGGAGGGTGAGGGTGTGGAGGAGGAGGAGGAGGGGGAGGGAGGGAGGAAAGAGGGAAGGGGACATGGTGGCGGGATGCTCTCTCTAGGTCCTGGGTTGGCTGTCTCCGCGGTGATGATTATCGTAGTATGGGAAGCTTGGAATGGAGGAGAACCCGACATCGAGAGGAGGCAAGGATTTCAGAATTTCCGTTTGCATTCCGCAAGAGACTCGAGAAGTACAGGGAGAACGACAAAAAAAAGTGGCATCGTCGTGACGGTGGACGCCACATGCATGTCATAGCTTCGCGGAGTCACGTCAAACAGGGTAGACGCGACCGGCCCACTTCGCGATTTTTCCGATAGCCGTCAACAGTGGCGGAACCGCGCTGTTCTGATAAGCCACATTCTTGCCATGTTTGTTTCTTGTCGGCTAATCAAAGTATACTGGTTTTGACGCAGCCCGTTTCATAGGAGGGCGGGCGGCTGGCCGTTCGACGCTGTACTTAGCGTAAAGAAGGGCCGAAAAAAAGGACATTTCGAGATCCTTTTGGTCAGAGCAACCACTTTAAGATGCGCAAGCGCTATCAATTGCGGGAGTGAATAGCCGTGGTGAGAATATAAGTCTGCGAGGCGTGGTGTGACGTTTTGCTCGACGTCTCAAGAAGACCGACTTCGGCTCTTCGCCAGATCTTGCACTATCGATCATCCGCTTTTCTTTCGCTTCTTCTTCTTCACGTCCGTGAGCTATCTTATTCAATCCTATCCCGTCCTCCTCCTCATCTCCTCCCTCATCTCATCCTTCATTCTGGCAATGGTACCCACACCTCCATACACCAAAGCCGTATATACCTGCGCAACACTAGCGCCAGCCTCCAACACTTCGAGCGCTTGCTTGCCATTCGTTATACCCCCTGTTGCGAAGATGATTTTTCGTTTAGGGGGCTCCTTTGAGTTTTTCGATTGGGTGATTGGGGGCAACTGGTTGATGTGCGTGTCGGCTGAGAAAGCGGGAGTCGAGGGACTTGTGGATGGTTCATCGGAGGAGAAAGGGTTGTTGCGTGGTGGGATTTGGATTATGGGTTGGGACTTTGACGCGGCGTGGGCTTCTGGTGTGCCTGGTTTGAGGTTTTTGACATCACGCTCGACCGTCTTTTGGATGCGAGAGGAGACCTCTTTGTTCCGATCTCTTCGTGTGTCCTCACTCGCTTTCCTTGATGTAGGCTCCTTTGGCCTTGGCTCCATGCCCTCATCCAACAGCTCCCTATACCTCCTCGTAAGCGCTACGGTCCGCGAGAATAATTGTGGCCCCGAATACCCTCCCTGCTCCAACAACACTGCGACTTCCCTTGCTGGCAGATTGTAGTCCGCAGGCAAGAGATCATGTCTCCGCTTCGTGGTATTGCCCACGATAACCCCATCAACTCCACTCTCCCACACTGCATCACAAATCCCACGTACTTGCTGTTCGTCGTCTTCGTCCGGGGACACCTTTACCATGACCGCTGGTTTGACCTTTTTCTTGGCCTTCTTTGCAGCTGCCACAACGCCGGTCAGGATATTCGTCAGTGGTTCCACCCTCTGCAGGCCCCTCAAACCTGGCGTATTCGGACTGCTGACATTCACAACGATTATATCCGCATACCGCGCCAAAGCCTCGACGCAGTAGACGTAGTCGGCCTTCACGGCCTCGATATCCTCATCAGGTGTAAACTTATTCTTAGCAACCTGGACCGCCAATAACCTCCCGCTGGTCAAACTCCCACCCGGAACCCCTGCCTCACCATCTAAGACACTTTGCTCCGCGTCCTCGTCGAATCCGAAACCGTTAGCATAGGCATATTCGCGGACTCGCTGCCGTAGGCGCATAGCTACGTTGTCTGCACCTTCGGAGTTGAGGCCGTAGCGGTTTATGAGCGCCTTTTGAGAGGGCAGACGGAAGACGCGGGGTTTGGGGTTCCCGTCTTGAGGGTAGGGGGTCGCTCCTCCAATCTCGATTATGGAGGGACCGAGGGCGAAGAGGGGGTCGGGAATCTCGGCATGTTTGTCTATCCCTGCACTCGTCCCAATTGGATTGGACAGTGTGTGTCCAAAGACCTCAACCTCCAAGTTCTGAGGCACATTCCCCCTCTCCCTCGGATGCAACCCCCACTGATACAACCCTTTCAGACCCGCCGTACCGGCTTCATGTGCCTCCTCCGCATCATCGTAGATCCAGCGTAGAGATGGGACGACGGCCCATTGATGTATGCCTGCGCGGACGTCTGTTACGTAGTAATAGCCGAAGATGAGGGCAAGAGAGATTGTGGTGCCGAGGAAGAGGTTTTTCAGACGGGTGACGAGGGATGAGGCATCTGCTGTGGTGATTGGAGCGGTAGATGCCTGACGGATGTGGGTACGGTGGGACAATGGTTTGCTGATGGAGATTGCTGAGGGTCGTAGGTGGGGAAGGCGGGCGAGTGGGGAAAACGGAGGAAGTCGGATCAGGACATGTGGGTGGCAGCGAAGGAGCTTCATGGGTGAAGGTTTAATCATTGTCGTTATGCGGCTACCATGTCACCATAATTCATGGAAGTAACTTGGTGGAGACATTCTGAAGCTGAATTTACAGCACGCTGCCGTCAAATGTCCGCAATTCTACGCTAAACCTGTTCCTGGCCGGCGATCCCAAAGCGTCCTACTCTAATGGTATTCACTCCATCTACCTTCTACATTCGTCGCCTTGGTCTACCATGTTCACTATACTTGATCAACTTGAATCCTTGTCTTCGGCGATAATGTCTCGAGTTTTTCTTATTATTAGGCTCCAAACTTGCTGTAGTGCTCTATAACCTTTATTTCACCAACCCCTGAATGGCACGTGTGTGGCCTCCATTGACAGCGCCGAACAGACATGCACCTCCCGGATTCGTCGTCTCATTTCTCCTTGACCCATCTAAGTGTATATGCTCCTCTCGCCTCTATGTTGTTTTCTCGTTTATCATAAGTGTCGTTGCGAGAAGCTCGAGCACAAAACCCACCGTCCGAGATGTAATAATGCAATGTAGTCGAAAACCCGGGGCCACCGAGCCTCGGTATAGCGCCGAAAAGAGTATCAAGTCTATGCTTTTGTTGGAAGGAATGCATACTCTCCGAGGGGCAAATCGGCCTCCGATTTGATGCGGTGTGCGGTAAGAGGAGTATTGGTGCCGGAATGATATAGTGTATTGCCGTAATCATCGTTCGAATTGTAGTTGGGAAAAGGCCAGTCTAGGTCGTGTCCACCTCTGTGCCCGGCTATATGTGGCAGAGACCCATGATGATGATAAGTCGCCGAAGTGGGAGCCCTGGTCACTGCACCGAACCCCATGTCCCCACTAGCTGTAGTGTATGCCCCGTTCGGAGATATTTGGGTTGACCTTGAGTCGTGCTGCATATAGTTGTAAGGGGTTGCTGCACCACTGGTGGTTGCGGAATCAGGCGTAACGTGGCCGCTGATGTATCCGAAAGTCGCTGATTCATATGCCGAGGTATTCACCATTCCAAGGCTTGCACGATTTGAGTTACTATCAGTACTTCGCTTGGACTTCTTGATACTATTTGATCGGGAAAGCTGATCGGCATTGTCCACATACGGCGACTGGACTAGGCTCAAAGCATTGATATCAAAGGATGCATCCAGACTCGTCGGAGTATAGACTTCCATCTGTTGTGCCTGGTTGGCGCCAGTCGGTGTGTTGCTCTCCATCCGCGCATCGTCCTCCTGCTTGGGTTTCTTATTTGCTCGGGAATGGTGCAAATGACTCTCTCCGCTTGGGTTGCCTCTTCTAACGGAACATTTTTGGAAGTGTCTTTTCAAGATATCACTCCGCGAAAAAGTATCTTTACAAAGTCCGCAAGTATATGGTCGCACGCCAGTGTCTAGAGAGCCATTAGGGTGAGCTCAAAGTGACAGGGCGTAGGGCACTTACGCCGGAGCAGATGGCGCTTCAGATGTTTGGCATGTAGGTAGCTCTTGGTACAGTGTGCGCAAGGGTACTTCCCCTCGGCATCTTTTGGGGGTGTGGGCGCTGCCTTGTGACCGCTTGTACTCGCGCCCGCAATGGCCGCCGGGCGCCCCGCAGCACTTGGAAGGATCCCTCTTCGACCCTGCGAGCCCACTACGTGCGTAGGCTGAGGCTCTTCTGCTCCGTCCAGTTGGTTTATGTGGGTTCCAAGCGATAACGAGGGTTTCCCAGCCCCCCTGGGTGGCATTGGCAGTAGCTCCGGCAAACGAGCTGGTGTAGAGGCAGAGGTATAGACTGTTTGCGGTATTCCATTGACTGAAGATGGTCTTGACAGCTGGTTCAATTGCTGGTTCTGAGAAGCCTGCGAAAAATGTGCGCTTTGTCCGTGTCCATTGTAAAATGTGTTTGCTGTTGGCGCGTAGATTGGGTATGAACCTGGCTGACTAGCTTGTTCATGGGGACTCGTCATCAACGAGGGCTGAAGTGCCGTCCGAGCAGGGTAGGTATCATTACCATAGGCGGATGCAGCATGGCTCTCCACCGTCAAAGGTGGTAAGGTGTGAGCAGCTTGGAGGTTTTGTTGAGGTGCGCCGTGGGATTGAGATCTTGAGGGCAGAGCTGACTGCGGATGACTTGGTGGATAGATTGGAGAGTAGCTTGGAGCATTCGAGAACTGTTGGTTCATGGTAGGAAAGCGAATGTGGTTCGAACCCGAATCAATCCAAGCTAGCTGTCTCCTTCATTGGCAAGCGCGGTAAGAGCGAGGGTGGGGTGTGGAGGGATAGCAGGAGGATCCAACGGGTTGTCCTCAATCGGCAGCAGACTCGGTCGGGATACTGCTGATTGAGACGCCGAAGAATGGGGAAGTTGTGAGGCCGTTACGTGGAGGGTTGGATGCTGGTGGAAGAAGTTATGAGAAGGTAGAAAAGCTTAGCGATAGCAGTGGTGAGTGATAGGGTGACGGGCACAGGAAAGCCGATGGACAGTGGCAATTCTGCGGACACCCCTGCCGATCAATACTACCGAAATCCTGCGCGCGACCAAAAGACCTTTTTTTCCCCTCTCTCTCTGTCTCTCTCCGCCCTTTCTTTTTTCGTTCTTTCACCAGCGTTGCAGTGGACAAGATGTGGAAGTTGATATAGTAGAGGGATTGGGGATAAGATACTTGCTGCAGTGTGCCGTCGTAGGATGCGGCTCTTTAGTAAGGATCTTATGGACGGGTCCCACTTAATAACCGCAATTCGGCAAAGGGTGGATCAGGGGATGGCCCTTGGGACGATGTGGGACGAGTAAAATTGGCTGAAAGTGTGAAACGAAACGAAGATGGTGTGGGGTGGGGTTTGTTAATGTTCGATGGGCCGTTGTTTGTGCCTGCAACCCACACACAATTCCCGCACCTTTTTTCAACTCAATCCTCTGTATCAAAGTAGTGCGTAGTACAGGGGTACAACGACAGAGGGCTGTGACAAATATTTGATATAGAACTGGGTCGGGTTCTCATAGAACCAAGTCAAGTCAAGTATATTTATTAAGAAGAGAGAAAGATGAAGAGGAAAGGAAAGGAAAGGAAAGGAAAGAACGATGAGCGACATTCGGTGGCCGTACTCCAACTAACTAGCGGGTGAAGACGGTTGACCGCTTACATGATCCGATTCCGATAAATTGAATTATTACTTTTATCATTGCTCATCAATGATACAAGGTACGCTCTAAGGTACCACCAATCTACCGAGTTTATGGCAAAAGTAAATTCGGTTTTTCCTTTTTTCCCTTTTTTACTTTCACACGCGCCGTTCCTCGGAGCGATGACCGCTACCTTAGGTAGTCGTACCAGTCTACGGTCTACCTATATTTTCTTTCTTGGTAATTTAAAAAAAGCCTTCCATTATATGTACCACCAAAACCCTCCCTACCATGTCCATGCAAGTCAAATTTACAGCTCTTACTCGTGACTAACCATTGACTTCTCATCCTTCTCGGGCTGAACCTAAGGCGTTCGCCACTCCACCAAGGCCAATCACCTACTCGTTTACAACATGCATCTCTTCTCCCCTACTTCCTCCTTCTCGCCACCGACCGCTGTTCTTGCTTTCTTACTTTCTTTCTTTCTTTCTTAGCACAGGGCTGCCCAGCCCAAAACTCATATCTTTTCCGTAAAGCCATATATGAGCAGGCTGGCCCCCTCGTCTATAATCGTCCGTCAAAGAGATGAAGCCGCAGCTATGAAATGATTAGACCCCACTGGTGCATACCATCCAGCCACTCGAAAAACTATCTCGTATGCCTTTGCGTGTCCAACGCCAGCTGTGGGTCGACATTGCTCAGGAACAAAAGTTATTTTGTACAAAGCGCATGCCCTTTCATCCGAGAGCTCACCTGAGAGCTCTTTGTCAAGCAATGGGGTAATCCCAAGCTTCCCAACATCATATCCATGACTCATTGGCTGCTTCTTCCCCCTCTTGCCCTCTCCCTTATCTCCCCTTCCTCTTCACATCCCAGTCCTCGCCCTCCCAACACTTGCGCTCTTTGAAAAGACCTATGCGCCACCGTCACGAGAGACGTCACAGACCACACAGCAAACGTCCTGGCGTAAGTTCACGCCGCAGCCCAGACCAATACGACCGCGATACTGCTCCACCACCCAGCCCCGTCGTCATACCCGAACAGGAAGACCAGACAGGCAATGTACGGTCAGGCGTAGACAATGAACGTTGTAGCCACCGACCGTCCTGGCTACACCGCCGCCGACGATCGTACGGGGAAAGCCGAGACTGGAGCCATAGTATAGTGGTGGGAAATGGCGTGCGACGCCCGGTGAGGCGACGTGGGGCGCTGTAGGTGACTGAGATCCTGGGCGTAGAAAGGAGGAAGACGGGGGCGTATTTTGCGGTGAAGAGGTTGAGGATAAGGACAGAGAGGCAAAGAGAGAGGGAGGCAAACTGGTAGGAAAATTATACTACGGGTGGGTCTGCGCTAATAAAGCTTGGATTCTAGAACTTGGATTGTTGGCATTGTTTGATAAGGCTGAGGATCCGAGGGATAAAGTACGAGTACCTAGGTAGGTGTTCTACGGAGTACGAAAAGCAACTCGAGCCGACCTTCGCTTACAGTAGCCCATACCTTATTCCTGGTATACGAAGTAACGAATCCCATAGGGCCATACGGAGGTAAATACCTGACATTCTCTCTATCTCCATCTCTAAACACCAGCTCGCCCGACGATATCACAGTACGACCCTCCCTAATCTCCCCTCCTCCGGAGACCACCACCACCACCACCACCATCTGCCCCCTCCACCATCCACCCTCTCAGCCCAACCCGCCTTCCCCTCACATCTCATAAGGCCCCCTCACCCTCCCCCAAACCTCCTCCCCCGACCGCTCGAACCCCTTCCGACAATACCTCACCCAGCACGCCTCGAACCGCTCCCGCGTCGCCAGCCGCCTAAACCGCTCCCCCATCTCCTCCAGCGCCGCCTCGGGCCCGCCTTCCCCTCCTCCCCCCCCTCTCTTCCCGCGCCCATACCCCCCCTTCGCGCGCGCCCGCTCCCCCCGCACGAACTCCCGCACCACCCCGTCGCAGAACAGCTTCAGGCAGACGAGGTGCGGCGGCGCGAGGTCCCTGCCGTCCTTGCGGGCGAAGAGCACGGCGCCGGTCAGGGGCGGGGCGGAGAGGAAGTGCGGGCTCGAGGCGGCGGCGCAGACGCAGAGCGAGCGGGCGTTTTCGTTGGGGTTGGGGGATGCGGAGGGGTGGTGGGGTGGGCCCGGCGGGGAGTAGGACCAGGTGTGGTGGCGCTTCCAGAGGGGGAGGCCGACGAGGGTGGGGATGTCGAGGGGGGGGTCGTCGATGTGGAATTGCGCTTCTAGGGAGGAGATCCGGGTCGGGGTGTAGCTTGGTATTGTGGCGGTGGTGGTGGTGGTGGTGGTGGTGGTGGTGGGGCGGCAGTGGACGATGACGGCTTTGGTCTCTTGGGTCCAGGGGTCGAGCATGGGTCCGGTGGCGGATGGGGGGAGTCTGTTGTCTTGGGTTGAGTGGCCGGTGGGTTCTGAATTGGAGTGGCTGAAAACCATGTTGCTGCCGTTTGAGCTGGGTGAGGGGAAGGCAGTGAGAGGGTCGTGTGAAGGTCTGGAGAGTGGAGGACGAGGGTTGCGGGCGGGGTGGGGGTTTTCTTAGAGATGGTAGTACAAGATGTGTCCCGACCGCGATTGAGAACCTGGGCTCGGAGATGAGTTTCAGATTCCGATTGGGTCATTCGGCTCAAGGCCATACGCTGGACAGTCACTGAGTAGTTAAGGAGATGCTGGATTCTGTGAGCTGATGATTCAAGACCCATGGTGCCTATATAGATTCTGTCGTGGACCATCGATGCACATCCTTACAGGGTTACCGTGGTAAGGGAAGCGAACACTACGAGCACAAAAGACGCGTTTACCTCCAAGCTTACCTAGATCAGAAGCCTGTAGCGGTGATACTTTAGTGTGAATGTCCTCGAGATGCGATGATGGAGACATGGGAAGTGACAAGATGGTCAGAGCCGCACACGATCTGCTCCCTATCTGAGAGGATACTTTAATAACTGTTCCCAATGTCCGACAGTCTACCATGGTCGTTGGACTACAGACAGCCGGGGGATTCTGCTTTCATCTGCGTCTTGGATCAGTTGGGGATTCTCCATTTGACCCGATGGAGCGATGTCGTTCAACGGTACATTTGTCCAGGTGTCCACATGAGGAATTGTAGGTGAGACGGAGAGGGTCTTGACTGCATTGACACCTAGCGAAAACATATGGATGAATGACCATTTTGTCGTAGGGTTCTAGGGATCTTGAAGGTAAAAACTCTGCATTTCAGCAGGCACTGATGACGAATTAGGACCGGATAGGCCAAACGAAGCAGTTTATTGCGCAGTCAGCTAGCACTTGGTTGTAGGTGGTTAGCAGGGCTGGAACATGCAGATCCTCGAGCCATGAACCTTTGCGCAATCCTTAGTCAAGTAGGTATCTATTTATTCGCCGGCTCCTGAGTGCCTGGGGTGTGTTGATCTCTAGCAAAGTAGTCCCATTGACCTTGAGGTGGCTTCTCTTCAAGCTCCTCCCATCTGCGTAGAAGTCAGCATTCGCCTAACGTAAGATTATAAAATCGTCTGCCATTCGAATGGTCACCAAGACGGGGTGCGTACACTCGAGACTCCGCCATGGTTTCTACCAACTTCAGCTCTCCCTCTGCCAGCTGTATGACCTCCTCGATCAGTCCTCCTCCGATCTGGTTTTCCGCGTCGCTTATTCTGTGGATAAGCCACATCAGCACAGTCCGAAAGACAGATCATAACCAAGGACTCGAGACGTCTGACGTACTGTGATGCCTCCAGCGGCGGCTCAGGCTCCCAATTGACAACCTTGGTATAGTCTTGCCGGCGTCCCTTCCTTAACAACGCGACCTCCGCTGCCTTCTCCTCGTCGCTCCGTGTACCTTCCAACGACGTCCACTCTTGATCCTCATACCCCTTATGCTCACGACTCACAAACTCTTGACCACCCGCGGATTTGACAACATAGCTTCCCCCAGGTCGAAACGCCTCAGGGTATTGCTCCATCTTTTCCGCCGCTTTCTTGGCCCATTCGTCGTAACCTTCTGGTTTGATGGACTCGATAATGTTCATGCGGTGTTTTGTTAGCGCTTCTGTAGATTGACGGTAGACTGAGTGGTCTGGGAAAGCCTTGAGCTTGTCGAGTGTAGCGCCGTAGAGGTAGAGGAGGGTGGATCGAGGAGCTGGGTGGGTGAAGAGACCGGTAAGGCCTGTCGGGTTGCCAGCTTCGAGGTAACGGCCTGGCTTGACGGCGGCAAGCAATCGCAACGTGTTCCTCATCTTTGATTTGGTGTACTCATCCCCTGCGGTTTAGATTACCCAAGGGGTCAATTGGATTGAGGTCGGAATCTGAATGGTGACGTGAAGTTGACAAAGCTAGCAGTGCAACTCAGCGCCAAGAAATGGAAAATATGCTAGACCTAAGGTAGGGAACCTGGCACTCTATGGCCGCGCGATCTAGGAAACTGTTATAGATCTGCTGGATGCGAATCTTTTCTAGAGTTAGGACTTCGTAGGAAGTATCTCACAACCTGAAAAGCGAAAAAAATTTGCTCCGAGACGGGGAATCGACTACAGGAATTAATATTTTTCCAAGAATCAAGAATTGAACCAACTTACACCCCGGTCTTCACGGACGCTCTGCTATGAAAGCGTAAGATGCTAACCACTACACCACCTCGGAAGGACTCAATTTGGATTCCTTAGTCTTTAAATATACAAGATTTTCAAAAGTTTCAAAAATCTCGAGTCCTTTCATCCCGAGTTTTCAAATTATATTTTCTTTGTCTCAAGTCATTCTTTATCTCAAATCATCCAAATCAAGCACACGCAGTCTCGCGGATAACAAAAGAGCCCGCACACCCTAAATTATTCATATCTCTGTCGCCTTTCTGATAGAGCTGAAGAAGAAAGTTGTAGATTTTTGTCACCCACCCTCGGTTACAACTTATCAATCAAGACTACTCTACTCCTATCTTAGAAGCATCCCTGCTATCTTACTACTATCTTTTTTCTCTTTCCTTTTCTTTTCTTTCTCCCTTTCCCTTTTCCTTTCCAGTCTTATGACGTTGAGCCAGTGCTGCCGAGCTTTCGTGTCGCATCGCAGCGGCTGAAGACGAATTGTTAGCACGATCCAGAACACACGATCGAAATAGACGTATGAAAGTTAGCTTACTAGCTACTGCAGCATCGACTTCTCGAACGCGTTGATCTGATTCTGTTCGCTCCTCCGACGTCATATTGTTTCTCCCTTTTCCCCTTGTGACAAGGTACTCAACGTATCTTTCATGACGCTGTCGAACTATATCTCCTTCTGTTACGAGGATGTTCTTATCGTCACGACGTGCGGGGAGGAGAGACAATTTGCTAAGAATATCGTTCAGCAGTGCAAACTCTCCCGTCTGGTGGTTGTAATCATGGTCCCTATGCAAATGTAAGGATTTGAGCTCCTCTTTGTCGGTGAACTCACTGCTCTACTAGTGATGACCGGAATTCAGGTATCACCATCTGGGCTAAGTGCCAAACCTCTTTGTCATTTACGAATCTGCAGAACTCATCTACAAGTTGCCGGACTTCATTGTTGCTTCCATCGCTGAGTTCGCCAATAACGGTATTCCTCACCAGATCCATGAATTCCATAACGGTGTGCTGAAAACGAGCTGCGTCTAACGGATTATGGACGTCGTACCTTGCCTGAATCAATTTTTGGTGATCAAATGTCATTTGCGCCATGATTAAAGATAGGAACTAGACTTCGGAATGTGTAACAGATATCGTGTCTATGGGCAAGATGCCCTTTTCTTTTACTCGCTTCTAATGCGTGATGACATATCCTTGGACTTCGCGAAGCCCAGCGAGTGTACCTCTCTAGAATGCTTATTGGCACGCACAATAAAGCGGGGCAATCAACCCTTAAGACGCAGATCGAAGCTAGAGCAACCAGTCACTTGGGGACTACAGGTATATGGCTCCAAGGTAGTCCTCTTGAGAACATCATATTGAATAGGTTGTCGCTATCTCGCAAGATGCCTCCTATACCTTACCTCGAAGATATACCTACGACTGATTCCATCTTTGGGGATTCGGACCAGGATGAAAATTTCCATTTTCCAACCGAGCTTTCTTTCAGAGGTATCTCTAGCCGTTCAATTCTAACAGATAGACAAACTTTAGCCCTAGCTTTAACAGAGTTCTGTTGTCGAAATGGCAGAGGCAAGGTAAGGTTTGACGCCGTTCGGTGATACAATCTCTTGACAGTCTTCACTGTCTAGGTGTATTGGCTACCTTTGAAGGATAGCCCAGCATTTCACGGAATGCCTAGGAGTATTCATAAGACCTTGTGTGCTTATAGCTATCACCGACTTCCAAAATTGATCTACGTGCCATTCGTCTGAGGTTTAGAGGCATCCCTTGCCGCAGGGGGATTCTAAAAATAGATCACGATCTCAGTGGGAGTAAGGTACCTTTCTGCTGTCTTTCAAGTACCTGACATGAGTCACTGCAGCAAATATGGACGAAGGGGAAATCAATATGTCACCATTTCGATACCTGCACAGCCTCTTTCATCCATCACTTGGAGACTATTTGCTGCTTCATTTGACATCAATGGTGGTCTGACCGAGAGCATTGTGACGCTAAACGAAGGCGGACAACGAAAGCAAGGTGCTGCCCATGACGCCCGAAAACTTAGCAACGCTACAAGCAGAAGTCGCAGCTAAGAGACAGCGGAAAGAAGATCGTGCTGGGAGACGCCTAGCAAAGGCTTATGATAGACAGCTGGGGTCAGAGGTTACGGTATAATTGCACAGCATACAATTTCCACCTGCATGATGATAGAGAGAATCTCAGATATATACTTACTGCTTTACATAGGAAGCCATAGGGAGTCTCATTAATGAAGAAGCCGATGCAAAATCTTCAGCATCTTCGCAAAATAAATCCCAAGCAAGTGGCCTGGCTACGGATCCAAGTACACGCCAACGCATTGTCACCGCCTTCCAAGACCTGTCCAGTGTCTCCATCGAAACTTTGTCTCCTCAATCCGCTTCCGTCTCCATAGTAAGGTCTCCGATCAACGGATCCCTCTCTCCCCAATCCGCTTCCTCTTCCGCAGCAGACTCTCTATCTCTTGATACGGTTACTCAGCAGCGGATCCAATCGTTATACTACCTAACCCGCTAGGACAACGTCCTTACGATAACAGGAGGTACACTAGTCCACACAGCCTTACGAAATCTACATCTTCTACTGGAGATGATGTTGTCGGGACTGTCGCTCCAGGTTCTGCAGACCAAGAACATCAGAATCTCGAAACATGGAGCTCTTTCCCTTTGTTGCTGTCCGAGGACACAGTAAAATCTACATACAGTATCGCAGAAGATGATTTCGAGATAGAAAGCGAGGGAGAACACTTCATGATCAAAATTCAATATTTTGTCACAGCTCTCAAGGCCTGGACTATTCGCCTTGCGATCAAGGATAACCTCTCGAGCTTATTAGAGTCAATCTTTCGAATTTGGACCCTCATCATCTCGTGGACCCTTGCCCTTCTCCCTTATATCGCCCAACGCGTTTTCAGAAAGACCACACTCCTTTGGATCTTGGCCGTCTTTGTTGGTCTTGTCAGCGTAGCGGTTTATGGATGGGTCGCTTCTGTCCACGCAAGTCTTTACGGATGGGCCGACTCGGTTCGGCATACAGGCACATGGTCAATCTGCAAGGCATCCAGGGGAAACTTCTTTCGAACAGCCTGCTACCCAAAAGACATCACTACTGATGTCATGAATATGTTTAACGAAACTTACGCCAATTTCGATACGGTTATAGCTACCAGGAATCTGATCTCTACTGCTCCAATGGACCTTCGCAGTAGCCGCAGCTCCCTTCGCCATGACCTCTTACGTCTTCGAGAGCTTAATGCTACTCTTAACATTCCTAGTGCCAACTTCGCTTCTATCGATAGTCAAACCGTTGATGTCCTCGAAAAGACCAAGGCAATACCGGACGTATTATTCCGCTTTCTCTCAAGACTTGCATCGACAATGGCAGTAGTGGACTACCAAACCAATGTTACTATTGCGGAAATTGCAGCCTTCCGGGCAGGGAAGACGTCTCCGTACACCTCTAACTCTGGAGAAGGACCTCGTCGAGTAAATGCTCAACAGGCTCTCTCTATTAGATTTAAGGGGCAGGTTCTCTCCTGGCAGAAAATCATGGGGCCTCTTTTAGAAGTTGGTGAGGCCCTCCTCGATGCAATTGGGGCAAGTATAGATCCTATCGAAGCCTTAAGCGTGTCTCTGGAAACCGCTAGCAACGTAATATACGATTGCCGAGTCAACACCCAACCCCAATGGGGATTATCGGCAAAGAGCCTCCTGAGACAAAAGCACTGCTGCAAACGCTCTCAGTGACGGGGGAAATGAGAAGTACACTGCATCATCTACTGAATTGGTTTGGGCCATTGTGGGCTAATATTTTGAGCGTTAGTTTGGGGCTGGAGGAGATTTTGAGAGCAATCGAAGGGGGAGGTGTGTTGGTATTGGGGGAGGGCGGAGGTATGGAGTTGTTGAACGAAATGCTAGTGGTCTTCAACGAGGCGAGTGCAAGAATGGTCGAGGGGAGACGGTAGGCTCGAGGCTACGAAGATGAGAAGGAATTCCAGAGGGAAATGAGTACGCTAAATCATATTGTAGTAGGCGGAGAGACTTGGTTGTCTAATTAAATAAAATACAAACGGTTCGACAAGTAAAATATTCGTATCGTCGCTGTCTATCTGGACAGCAGCCAGTACGCTTGTATGACGCTTGTGACTTGCTTGTGAGATCGCTTGTATGTTTTTCAGATCGTTATCTTCGCAATCTCACTCCGAAAAGCATTGATCTTATCATTCTAGCACAAATCTCGATTCAATGCGTCTTAGCAACGCAATCCTCATTCTGTCTATTTTTAGGGCATAATGAGGGATATTTCTGTGATGAACTTTAAGATTTCAATGACAGTCAGCCACAGGAACACAACCAGTAGAAAAAGAGTAATAGATACGACCATCAATATTGCTATTACGATAAGGATGTCAAGAATGTGGACATTGAATCCGCCAGGGTGGTGAGGCTCTTGATGCCTCATGTGAGCCTGCAGCGCTAATGCCATGTCAATGTCGACTGTGAGTCGATCGGCTATGGAAGCGACATGCTTTTGCAAGTCAGATACACTCTCCGCCTAAGGAAGTCGCACGACTCTCTGGCGAAAAGGTTCAACGCCTGCAGATATACCATGGAATGAGAATTGAACCAAGCCATACTCCGAGAGATAGAATCATCGGTTTTGAAAGTGATCTCGAATGTTCTCTCGTTGGGCGGAATGGAGGTAAGATTGTACTCATAGATTTTGTCGACGTAGTATTGATCTGAAATGAAACGGCTGATTGTCCTCATTATATGAGAATGGAATTCTTTTGAGCTGCGTATAGTGACGCTGCTTTGGTTCAGAAATGCGGTGAAGTGCTCATGGAGATAGTCTTGGTCGATGGCAGAGAATTGAGAGACGGGAAGGTTCACTATGAGAGAACACACGATGGTCTCGTAACGACCCAGAATGTGAGGAAGCATATAGGAACTGGCACTGCCATTGCGAAGCAGGAGACTCCCAAGTGAGTCCGTGAATCTTTCTCTCCCTTTAACGCTTTCCTGTCCTGATCGCAGGCGTTTGTCCCATGCAGAACACATCCAGTTGCGCACTAGTGGCAACTCTTTGGTATAAAAGTTGGATAAGAATGCTTCATGCGTGACAGTGTATGCGAAATTCACAGCATTCAGTCCGGTCAGGACTGTGGCGAGAAAGATTAAGGGCCATCTGACGATAGGCCAACCCATGTTCCAAGCTTGTCCAGCAGTCACAGTCCAGTCCGAGAGGAAACAGAACATTCCCATGAAGAATCCTGACGCTGAGTCGCTAAGCCATCGGGTGGAGCTCGGGATCTGGTCAGCTACTCGTCTCTGACATGGGTTTGAACAGGTAGAAAAAGTCCTCGAGACACCCTGTTCCCATCGCGGCAAATAATGAAAGAACATGGACAAATGCAGATTGCTGGTGAGTCTTGCAAGGTTCGAGGTTTTGTAGTATCTTCTTTGAAGAACAGCGTCGATAAGTGCCGATGGATCTAATTCCGAAGGCCTACGCGGCTCCATCTGGCGTATGTTGTAGTCCGATTCCAGACGTTCCCGCAGATCGGCAATGTCACCTTCCCTCAGTCTCTTTCTTTTAAAAGATTCCAACCAGCCGGGAGAGTATCATTTGCTTTGATGTAGCTGATCAGGCTGGAGCGACTCTGGACATCCGTCGAAGATCGAGGGCTGCGATAAGTAGACTGAAGTCCTCGCGAAGCTCCTTCTACCCCTAGTCGAGTGCCACTTTGCGCTAGAGTAGGCGTTAATCAACCATCTTTGTAATGAGACGGGCTCCTTGCGGCCAGTCCTTGTGGTAATTCCCTCTGACATAGCTTGTTAGTCCTCCCATTTAAGAATCGTGGCGTACCTGCTTACTTGCGAACCATCCCAACAACTTTTCTAGCTATCTGCAATGCCCCTTTCCGCATTATACACAGAGCTCCGGTCGCTGCTGGTGCACACAAGGATTGCCATCATCGCGATACCTAGCACCGGTTGTGGCTATCGACCGCAGGATTCCATAACGGTCAATAACGAATAAATGGTTCAACTTCAACTGGGCTGAGAAGGATGGATCATTTGACTCTTCTTAACCAAACATATGACTCTAGCTGCACCTATGCAGAGAGTGAATCATCTGTCTTTTCTTATGTGGACGCGTGAACGGAAAATAATATAACCTCAAAGCGATAAGCCTCGAGAGCACTCCGCTGATAATCAAGTTATATTCATTTATCTTGATGTTGTCTCATGGCTCAGTGATAGATTTACGCGCTTTCTCGAACGAATAGCAACTTATAAAAGATCATATGTTACCAGCGGCTCATATATGCGATACGTAAATATTGGAAATGTTTATCAGAAATGGAAAAAGATTCT
The DNA here is from genome assembly GCA_003184365.1 of Evernia prunastri. NCBI lineage: Eukaryota > Fungi > Ascomycota > Lecanoromycetes > Lecanorales > Parmeliaceae > Evernia > Evernia prunastri. Next base: position 58,515 of record NKYR01000040.1, read on the forward strand.
ACATCGAACTAGCGAAAGACTTCTTTGTAGATCTACACACCGACTCGCGTCGTTGGCAGTCAAAGAAAGGAGACCCAGCGGAAAATGCAGACAGCCGGAAGCGGTCTGTTTTGAAAGACTTCGACGAGACATTTGAGAAAATCACTACAAGTTTTTCCCTATTTGCGTATTCATCCTAGAAATCAGATCCTTTACATCAAGCTCAACCCATAGATAAAAATACCTTATACATTTTAATAGAAACATGATTCAGCTGTAGCACTCCACTGTATAACATTTTATAGTAGTCATAAGAATAATTAATCAAAAAGAGATAATTCGAAGGCTTTATTTACGTATCAGCTTACTGTTAAAATCGTTGTTGTTAAGGACTATACGTAGAACTGAAATAGAGGACTAGGCTGCTCTGCTATAGAGATACAATAGCACCACGCACTTTGGTGTATATGCACAACAACTGTGTTGCTATCAGATGCAGATTGGTGCTGAGAAAGGGTGCAAGCAACGCTGCGCACCGTCAAGCCAGTCTTGGATGCCAGGACTGGCATTGAGATTGCAGAGTTGAGCCACAATCCTGAGATTGACAAGTGCGGTGGTTGAAATACCGAGAGTTGAGCTCTGACGGGTGGTGTTCATGGGAGCGATACTGCCTTTCACAGTTTCGCGATTGCGCTGTCTTGTCTTTGATGTCATTCGGCTTCGATTGTAAGAAAGGTCATCGATAGATAAGGCAGTATATATGCATTCCTACTTGACTCATCCTTTCGTTTTCATTTCAACTGTGTCTCCCAGGAAAATTCCGTATCGGTGACTCGTTTCCAAATCAACGTTATCCACTTCCCACCGTTCGCAGCATCAACTCTCTCTCACCTGTAGTGCAATTTTTGGCAATATTCAGCCTCTAGTCTGGCCTTCAGTGCAGATGAGACTCTAACCAATTTCATTGAAGCCGTCGACTTACATCAATCTAGGCCTGCTTCTGTAGACATCGGCTAGGAGTTGGTTTGTCTCAATGATGCTCCTGCTGATACAGAGTATCAACCTACTGATCACTCAAATGTTGCTGAGGGCTTCGAGTTCTTGTGAATGGTCTGGTCCTCTCAACTCGTGGGTTCTGTGAGACGACGCTAATTGCATCCGCGAGTTGCTATCATCCGGCATCTCGAACACGGTGTCTTCCCCGTCCATCTCATGCATTATTCTTCCAGATTCTAGTTCGTGCCTTCTTCGTTCGTCAGCTTCCAGTTCAGCTTTCTGATCTACGTAGAGTTGCGTATTGGAGATTGTCTCTGGGTGGTTCGTTGGGGCTGCCTGGCTTCGTTTCTTCCGGTATCTACGGATGATGACGAAGCAAGACAGGAGGATCATGATCCCAGCGGTTGGTAGTACAACAGAGAGGACAATAATCTGCGTTGGATGGACACGACGTCCAGGCGTTGAGCTCCCCGCCGAAGTTTCCGCCGAGGGTGCCGTCGCTAAGTCAATACTACTTCCCAGGTACGCTGGAATGTGTTGAGATCGAGGTATTGAAGCAGTACAGCCTGCCAAACCTTCAGCGGATAAAAAGGTAGAGTATACGCCAGCCAAGAAAGAGGAGTAGCCATCTTGTGAAAGGCTGCTCAGCTGCGGATCGACAGTCTTCACCCCATATGTGTACTCAACTACAAAGGTCGAACTTATGAAGGTCAAGAGATTAATTGTAGCTTCGATATGGGCTGTGTGTGCGTCAAACAATGGAATTGGTGAGCTAGTATATTTGACACAATTCCCTGACACTGATGACGTTGTGGTGAGAGAGTATGCCGTGAAGACAAAGAAGGGGTTCAGGAATGGTGTCCTGTGATATCCGTGCATTAGCCATAAGGTAGCCATGTCACATTTAGAACCCACCCGCTTGAATCCCAAGAAGTGCTGCTTGATGTAAGTACATCTGCGTTCACCTTGCAGCCTGTGCAGGTAGGTACTGCACTACAACTGCTGCAAAGAGCCGCTAAGCGATGTGAGAAGTCGACGATTTCAGATAGCGAATCGACACTCACTTGAAAATGTATGACCGGTGCACAACGTTGGAACCAAGACAACAAGGAGCCATGCTATTGAGTTTGGACCCATAGTAAGAGCTAGATGACATTACAGTCCGAAATCTTAATAGCAGACGAAACATAAAGAGTTCCATTTTGTTTTGAGGATTTAGGCAGCACAGAGGGACGCTGCACGATCACGTCGAGAAATCTATTTTAAATAAGCGAGCATGGCGATCTTACATCCTTGACTGAGAGATGATTCGTGTTGAGATGATTCGTTCATTCGTAGCGGTATTTCCGCCAAGTTGCAGAAAAGCTGCACTGCACCAGCTTCAGCCGTGGGGAAGGTCACATTGCAGCGATCGACTCCAATGAGCGGCATGAATTACGTCATGCTTCAAAGCAGAGCCGTGCTGCCCCACACCGCCCACGTATGCTTTTTCTGGGCTCTCATGGTAAGAAGAGGCATAGGAAGATACTATGAGTCCAAATAGAGAGCGTTTCGAGCATAGATATTTAGATAGTCATGTTCAGGAAACGCGGCTCGGGGGGTGCCAGTCGCTCGAGGTCTTACTAACCGCCAAACTGCACTACAAGTGCTACGAGGCCAAATCAATCCACGAAGCTCTCACTCGCCGACAACTGCTGTGGGCTTGGATGGCTCATGACGAACTCTCACACCTGGTCTTTACACCGTCATCGTCTATGGATGGACACGCAGTGGTGTATCAGCAGTGGGGGGACCGCTTTCCGAAAGGCGTGACTTCCCAGCCCACAAAATCATACAGGGTGTCACCTTTGACGGTTCACCTGAATATGATAACTTGTTTTGAATTGAAGACATCTTCAACGGATTGTCAGTCCAAATCTTCACCGTAGCCATTAGTCAGACCCCATGGATTGGCCTCTCCATCCTGAATTGAAATGGATGCACCGTCAAGCGTTTTCCATTTCGGCTATTCTTCATCCTTGTGAGTCAAACCTTGTGGATTTGAATCATCTAGTTTGACAAGCAGCAATTTTCCATTCCTGGTAGAATTGAGCCCGTATGGACAGCGCCGTGGCAGGATTGCTATCGCTGTCCACAGCTGGCACAAGAAATTGCAGAAGCCCATACGTTCTTCTCTAATTCATATCTCTGTTGGCTAACGTCGATTCAGACGATCCGTTACTTGGCCAAGATAGGGTATAAAGGCCGAAGTGGCCGAAGTGTGGCCATATAGTAGATCAATATGCCGCTCAGAACCCCTCCCTGTCAAGAGACTTCTGAGGTTACTCTGTCAGACAGACCAGGCCTAACAGCACTTTCTATCCTTCGGAAGAATGCCTACCTCCCTCAGCCACACCGTACTTGGTCATGAAAGACTTGTTTTTTTACTAGATCTTGCAATAACAGCAGTATCTCTCTGAGCTGGGTTCAAGGTGGTCATCTTGGCTAGATCCGACTAGCTACTATAAGATGAGCCTGCATAATTTACAGAAGGCTAGACAGTTGTCAGACTTCCAGGGGCAAGATGCCTGAACTTCGACTCGTTTCCCGCTTGCAACATTTTCCTAGTACATTTTCCAACCATGTCCAGTGCAGGCTTCATTATCACTGTCAGCTTACCGATACTTAGGAACCATCAGCACAAGTGAATCATGTTGGACTTAACGCCCTGCACGCACAGCGGCAGTCATCAGCTGGGTGCTGCTAAGCATCAGAAGAGATTGTGGCTTCATACTATTTCGTTCAAGCTTTACAGCATGTAGACGACAGAAGGCATTTCTGCATTCAGCTATGCCTTCGAGCCCGGTCGATAACATAGCTGACCGTACTTAGTGGACCGTAAGACTGCGTCCATGCACGGCCAGAGTGTGAAGAAATTGAATGACTCGAAGTGGATGATGGCGATTTTTCAGCCATGTTGAATACGGAGAAAAGATTAGAAATAAAGAGACGAGTACCTGTACCTGTACCTGTCAGGGTACAGAATGAGTAAGGTAACTTATACTCGTTTTTTGGGCACATTCACCCCACAGACTAGGATGTAAGAGTATCGCAAGTCGGGAGAATACCGCAGAACCAGCAAGTATTGTGTGATAGGAGAGTGTAGTAAGGTAAATCATGAACCCGCTCTTTTTAAGTACTTAGGGTTCGCGCGGGTCTTGCCAAGACTCGGCGGGACAGGGGTCCTGGGCGGCGTAGAGCGGCATTTTTTGACCTCGACTTTCTCCTGATATTTTAGCAAATGGGCTAAGTATCCTCTCAGCACTTTCTACGACTGCGACGACCCCTGGGCATCAGTGTCCAAGCTCCGATGAGTAGCTAGATGCTCGCTCCTTGGGATAGAAATTCACTTTTTCAGTGGTACTGCGATACACTCTCTTCCTAACATCTTACGCTCATCACATTTACATACCAGTGGCTCCAGATCACGTCTACACCCTATCAGCCGCTTCCTATATCTAAAAGCCTCCCCTCATTATGCGCTCATACGTTCCGAGGGTCTTGGTTACCCTCATACTCCTATCCTCCGTGCTTGCCAAACCTGCGGTGATCGACGCTCAGCATCAACTGAACACAGTGGAGGACGCATTATCAGAGACGAGGGCGCAATCCGAAGATTCCAAGGCGCTGGCAGAAGACGCAACCACAAAGAAGAAAGACCTTCCACAAGCAGAGGTGAATCTACCAAAGGACAAGATTGAAGAGGCAAAGTTGGTTGAAGATGGGCCAAAGGCAGGTGCTACAAACAGTGAAGCAGTGTCGGGTGCAGCGACCAAGTTCAACGACATAGAATTCCCGCCAATGAAGGAGTTGACAGGGGAGGGGTTCGATGAAGACACAAAGAATGGCTATTGGTTTGTGAAGCACTACTCGCCTTACTGCCATCATTGCAAAGCCATAGCACCGACGTGGCAGACCCTCTACGAATTTTACTACACTTCAAAACCTGTCCCGGCCGGCAAGAAGCCCTCTGAGTCTGATTCCTTAAACACGTTTACCCGCTACTACGACTTTCGTTTTGGATCACTGGATTGCATAGCTTACGGCGACGCCTGCACGAAGCATGAAGTTGGTGCCTTCCCAACTTTCTCTCTCTACAAAGATGGCAAATTCGTCAAGAAGTTCGATGGCAAAAAGGATATGGCCGGCCTTAGTGCCTTTATTGAGGAGACCCTGGAGGCCACACGCCCTGGTTCGAGACCGAAAGATGGGATGAAGCTCCCAGAGCCTGGAGCGACGTCGGTCGATGTTGCCGCACCAGCTGAAAAGCCTGCGGAGAAGGACAAGGACCCGGCGGCAGGGAAGGCAGCTGCGGAGAAACACAAGGAGAAAGTAGCGGAAGACCCACCCCTACCAGCCGCAGAGACAGGGACCACTAAAGCTATGAGCAAAGTCCCAGGGGTTCCAAAAAAGGCCAAGAAACCATCAGCGGCCCCAAACCTCCTTGGCAACTCTGTTTCATTGACGCAAGAAAGCTTCCAGAAACTGGTCACAAACACCCAGGATCCTTGGTTCGTCAAGTTTTACGTGCCGTGGTGTCATCACTGCCAAGATCTCGCTCCAACCTGGCAGCAGATGGCCAAAGAGCTTCAAGGAGATCTCAATGTTGGAGAAGTCAACTGTGACGTGGAAGTTCGTCTCTGCAAAGACGTTCATGTCCGAGCTTACCCAACGATTCACTTCTTTAAGGGCGGTGAAAGAGTCGAGTATGATGGCCTTCGAGGTCTTGGTGACCTTGTGAGCTACGCAAAGAAAGCCTTGGATGTTGGGGGCGGAGTCACATATGTGGATGCAGATGTTTTCAAGAAGATGGAAGAGACCGAGGAGGTCATTTTTCTGTACTTCTTCGACCACGCTACGACGATTGAGGATTTCGAAGCCTTGGAAAGAATGACTTTGAGTTTGATTGGGCACGCAAAGCTTGTCAAGACAGACAGCAAAGAGCTTGCCGATCGATTCAAAATTTCGACGTGGCCGCGGTTGCTCGTATCAAGAGATGGAAGACCTAGTTATTACAATGCACTGGCACCAAAAGATATGCGGGACTTTCGACAAGTGCTCAGTTGGATGCAATCCGTGTGGCTACCTATCGTGCCCGAGCTTACCGTATCGAACTCTCGAGAAATCATGCGGGGTAAGTATGTCGTCCTAGGTATACTATCCCGTGAGCGAGCAGATGAGTTCGTGCTCGACAAGCGCGAGATCAAGAACGCGGCGCTGGATTGGATGGAGAAGCAAACACATGCTTTCCAACTAGAGCGCCAGGAATTGAGAGACGCGAAGCAATTGCGACTGGAAGAGGCGGAAGACCGAAATGATCAACGAGCTCTACGAGCTGCCAAGAGCATCCATATCGACATCAGGGAAGATGACAAGAAGCAAGTCGGGTTTGCATGGGTGGACGGTGTCTTTTGGGAACGTTGGATAAGGACAACTTATGGTATCAATGTCAACGATGGAGAAAGGGTGATCATCAACGACGAAGATGTGAGCCACCTCTCTTACCCCACCCTCAACCCTCAGTTAGCGCTAACAAATTCTTCTCAGAACCGACGATATTGGGACACTACTATATCCGGCGCGCCCATAATGCCCTCTCGTACCTCCATCCTCGAAACCCTGCCCAAGGTCATCGCCAGCCCTCCCAAAATATCCTCGAAATCCTCCACAGGTTTCATCCAACGCATTTTCTTCGGCCTACGTGGGGCCGCGACAGGTCACCCATGGGTATCGCTGGGCATGCTGATCGGTATCGTCATTGGCACTCTGATATGGGGAAGGGGAAGGGTGAAGAGCGGGAAGAAGAGGAACTCAGGCGGCTTCTTCCAGCTAGATGGCAAGGAGGGCTTTTTGAATGGCGGCGGGTATGGGAAGGCGGACTGAGCGTTGGACCTCTTTTTAGAGAATTGCATGGGGGCGAAGGGCGGAGGGCTATCCTCATCTGTTGTGATCTACGCTTGTTACATATTAGGTGCGGCGTTCAGGGTTAGGAGAGGTCTACTTTAAGCGTTATTACTCTGAAGGACCATCCAACTCCATTGTGTGATGTCAGTCTCAGTCGTCCCTTTTGAGCCCTTGCCAGAAGCACTCAGAGTCATATTTCAAATCTTTGCAGGCGTGGTCACTTAGACAGTGACGGTACAACAACAATGACAGTCTATGATTTTATGTACACCCCCCGAAGACCTCCCTCTTAGCCTGCAGTAATCACATATCGTGTTCTACTTTCCAAGCAGAAGTATCCTCAGAACGGCTGTAGATCACCAACCCATTAGCCTTCCCCCGTTAACGGCCAGCGCTGCGAAGCCGAACTACTCACGTTATCACTGGGCGGTATGTCCCGCACGAAGTAGTCTCCAATGACGGGCACTTTCTGCTCGAGTGAAGACGTCAGCGCTGTTCATCCACGCTCTCCTCGTGCTCTCTTCCAAGCCGCCGCCCTGGCTCTGATATCGTCGCCCACATCTCATCCCATCTCAGCCCCTTGCTCTTTCCTCCACCAGATCCATTGCCCCTCTTGCCAATCTTGACTTAACCCTCTCTTATCCACTTCTATCGAGAACGGGCTGGATGAAGTCGGGTTGGGGGGGAAGGGGGAACCCACCTGCAAGATATCCTTCCGAACCTTCGGCACCTCGGCGAAGAACTGCAGCGCGAATATCAACCCGACGACGCCGAAGCTGCCCGCTGTGATGCCACTGTAAAACCCCCATCAGCGAATCTCGTTCCCAATCATTCAATGGCTTCATGCCCGCTCGAGGCGAGCTATGACGATCGGCGCAGAGGAGGCAGAGCAAGGAGAGAGACAGAGAGCGGAATAGGGTGCACCCGTACAATTTCAGCGCTCGCCCGGGCCCGATGCCTCGGATGTTGGGCTGGATCTTGTAGCTAGGTCACCGGTGCCGTTAGCGCTACTTGTCGCTTTTTTTCTCAACGGTTTGCGCGGACTCAGGGCGCTGGCAATGCCGAGAATGGAGATGAGAGGGGAGGGGAGGAGGGAGGGAGTGGGTACTTTGGTCCATAGGGCGATTTGTAGGTGGCGTAGGCGGGCTTGGATGTTGCGAAGGGGACGCCGTGGTGGCCTTGGACCTGGGGAAGGGGGAGAGGGGGATTAGCGGTGCTCCGGCGGGATGGGAAGGTGGTCTGGAGGTACCATGGTGATGGCTGCGTGTGGGAGGACTCGAGGCGGGATTGAGGGTTGGTGGTGATGGTGATGGGGATGTGGAGATGCGGATAGTGATGTGATGGGGTGAGAGATGGCTCAATGGGAGGCTTGGCGCCGAGGCTTTTCCTAGGGGTAGGATCTGGATCTTGGGGAGAGGACGATAAATAACTACTAGACAATTCGAACTTTGAAAGCCCCTACTATCTACTATATCATACAGTCGCTCATATTTTTAGATGAGGGAACGTGCAAACCATTGGTCAATCGCATTTTTCATGGCTAGTAGCGGATGGTGACCAAAGTCGGTCACATCTCTCCACCTACCTCTACTTTCTGATCCTTCTTGTCTCGCAACAACCATCAGCATGAATGCGCCACCTCCGGTTGTTTGCTATGCTTTTTTGCTACGCGCCGTGGATATGTCTCTTGAACTAGGGGCGACAGACGAGTTGATCCACTGCAACAAATTGTACCGATGGCATCTCCAATCCCAAGTAGGACCAAGAATCCGCCCTATGCTTCATGTGGTCAGGCACGAGGGAAGCCGTTCTTAGATGTTGAAGCTCAAATGCTGAGTCTGCTTACTTCTATCTCCTCCTGTGGGAGGCGGAGGCGGAGGAGGAGATGCGAACGAACGAGATGAAAACACCGGTGGGGTTTTAATTCTTCCAATGCGAATGCCCGTAAATCTTGAAGTAAGATCAACATCATTGACAGAGCCGCGCTAGGTAAGGTGTTTATCATCATTGTCTGTTTTCTGTTTCCCTGTTTTCTCCCACCAACCTTTTTTCTTTTTTTCTCAAAGTCATTCGCGTCCAATATCAAAACCCGCCGTGCCGAATTACTAGCCAACAACGAGCTAAATCACATTTTCTCGAATTAAGGAACCTGGTCTCATTCAACAGATTAAATATGTCTTGTATCGCCCTCCGCCCTTCGTTTTCTTTCCTCTCACATTTCCCCTCCCGGGAATATAACCCCTCCCACACTCCCTGATCGGCTCCCACATCCCCTCTCATACCCTCCCACCCCCTTCACATCTACACCACACCGCACGATCCCACCCCACATCCTCTCCAATCCCAATCCAAACCCCAATCCGAACCGCTAGCCTTACGGCCTAAGTTCCACCCAACACACGTCTCGGACACGGTTAGGATCCTCGCTCTCAAATTTTTAGGTGCCGTTCTGCGATGAAAGCCAGGAGCAGGTAGAGAAATGATATTGATGGTGGGCTCGGTGCCGCGTGGCTCGTTTTGGGGTTGATGCCCGGGGGGCAGAGGGGGTGGTTTGCTTTTTGGGTCGAGACTTCTGCGCTAGGGCTGGGGGGGTTGGTGGGTTTGGTTGGGTGTAGGCTGGTTGATTAATGTAGTACCCGCTGGCATCTGAGTCGATTTCTGCATGTGTGCGTGCATGCGTGCGTGCGTGCTCCCCCATTAGCGCCGGTCTTTGCTGTACAGCTCCGATGGTGGTCTCGCTCCAGCCGCGGCACCCCCCCGGGACGTCGTTATTGTAAACAGAGACATGGCAGAGCGCAGCGGCCTACCGACTTGAAGATTCTTCCGCCGGAAACAAAGTGCGCTGTTCCGGCTGGCGCGAAATCGCCCTACTGAGCAAATTCACATCAGGCCGCCCGTTTCGGCTTAAAGAGGTGCGGTTTCGACGCGCAGCGCAGACAGGGGCAGCAAGGCCGTTGGAAGCATTTCGAGAGGCGGTCTTTGCATTCCGCGACTAGGACCTTGGACCTTTGGGCGGGGTGGAGGTAGAGGAGGTGCTGTGAGGTTGATGTGGAGGTGGAAGTGGAGGAGTGGGTGGATGTGGTGGTGAAGGAGGCGGCCCGGTAGACGTCTAGTTCTGCGGAGTTGCTGCTCGATGTGTAGTGGTGGGGCATGGTTTTGTGTTTGTTTGATTTGTTTGGGGGTAACGGGGGGCTTTTGTTTGTAGCTAGGGTGTGATGATGATGGTGGTTGGTTGGTGATGGGCTTTGTGTAGAGAGGTGGTCTGGGGTTTTTATATACAGCCACTCAGCGCATTTCGAGTGCAGAGTCTGTGGCTTAGTGGTGTGTGATATTTTTGAACACCTTGCAGACTTTTTCTTTTTTCTTGGTCCATCGTCACCGAGTGTGTCGGAGCGTCAAGTTTATTCTAAGGGATAAAAAAAAGTGATACATGCATTTCATGAAAGGTTGACCGAGGAAACCCATAGAACGTTTGTTTTGTGGCTTACTTGAACATCGCATAAATGCATGTAACCTGTAGAAAGGCGTCAGAAAGTGAGAAGCGCATTGGTTGCTCGTCGGTTCAGTGTAGTGTACCTTACAGAAGTGGGTAACATCTCGTCAAGTGAAAACGTCCTATTTATAACTATAATAGTCAGATGCTGCTGCGTGAGGACAAGGGTAGGAATTTCCATCCGGAACGAATTATGTGGGGAAGCCACGGGAAAGAAGAAGAGGAACAGGAGGAGGAAGAAAAAGAAGAAGGTTGGGTTCGGTGTAGCCGTAGAATGTAGATTATCGAATGGAGATACTCGTCTAAGCGATGTATCTCCTTAGCTCGGATAGAGGCGTCGATGGATTTGTTTGCTGCTTGTACCTTGTACATAGGTATTGACAATATTATCAACATTGATTGGTAGGAACTTTTATGCCAAGAAGATGGTTTTCTCGGCCGCACCAGGATTGGATGGAAGAGGCTCAACTTGCATGATGCGAAATGATTATTGATCAGTGAGTCTGAATTGTGGTGGAGTGAGCTTGAAAGAGAGGAGGAGGAGGGGCAGTGTCTGCATGGCGTATGCATGGCATATGCATGGAAGCAACTTTGGAAGCATAAGCTCATCGAATCAACAAGTCTTTCGCCTTCTCGCTTCTGCTATCCTAGAGTAGAGGGTTTAGCGCATCCTGCCGCCCTGCATCTTGCACATGGTTTCGCGAGGAACTTCTCCTTTTGCACGATAACTCCCATGAGAAACCATTGTACCTTGAAAGATGATGCACATCGCGTGACTGTTTTGAACTTTGATATGATGTCCAAAGAGCTGGACCTGGATTCGGTACGCTCCGAAGCGCTACAAGACGCTGACAGTGTGGGGGACTTGTTAAAGTGTAGTGCGGTGGACTCGCATTGATGCGCAAGGACACCTCCCTTTGCACCCATACTAACAAGGATGAAATATGAAGCCAGGTCCTCTCCCTTCAGCCTCTGCTATTCATAGCAATAATGGCCTCAATCACAGATTGTTACTGCTGCAAGAGCGCCACGAAACTTTCTCGTCGTATGTAGATGTCGTGCAGCTGTCACTATTTCGACAGAATGAGACTCCAAAGACATGACCGACTACATGTTGTACTCCCCTACCCTGTCAGTAGAACGACCTCAAATAGATTCCTGACTCCTAGTCGCTCGAGAATGCCTGGATGCTTCGCTGAATTCCTACCATCGGGCACCCTTTACCCAGTCCTTTTCCCAAAATGAAGCGTGTCGAAAGTCGATGAAGTCCGAATGGCATAGGATGTATTTGCTGATAGTCGGTCCATGACACAAGACACATAGATAGAGTCGCTCCTCTGCCACTGTCCGTATAGCCAAAGCTGAGCAGCAGTCGACTGCAGTCGCCCAGCATTGATTAGCAACGTGGATAAGGTGGATAAGCCGGGGTTGTAGAGATCTAATGGGGATAAAAGGTTGACAATATTCCGTTGATAATATTCACAGATGTAAGTAAGAGGAGGAATACAAGGCCAATCTGGGTAGGTAAATGTTAAGTAATTATGCCTGGAGGCTTGGAAATGATGAGAATGCCGGCAGCACCGGAGACGGTTCCGGGATTTGCCGAACGGTAAAAAGGAAAAAGACAGGAGAAAAGGAGAAAAAGGGTGACGGAGTTTACATACACCAAAAAGACCGGCGCAAAAGCAACAACAGCAACCAAGAGAAGGACCGAATCACACAGATCATATTGCTACCCCACTCTTCACCCCCTACTTATCAATGTTCGCGGGGTCATTGACGGTATGATGATAATGACTTCCAATTGCTTTTGCTCCTGAGCATCTAAATTCGCCCAGTCCCCGGAAGTCCGACTCCAATCATTCAAATGCCTCATTGAATAATTCTCCGTACGTTCAACCTCTATAACCTCCGTTAATGCATCTACGCACCACACTGACCTAATCAAGTTGCAGCACGACTGAAGCATCCTCCAGACTCTCTCCCCAACCCGCCTTCTCCACACCCTCAACCTTTGCGTCACCACCATCATCAATCAACACAGCAATGCCAACCAACCGCCCCTTCTTCTTCAACTTCCTCGCCGCCTTCCGCGCCCAATCCGCCCTCTCCAAATCCTCCTCCACCACATCCACCACCTCTGCCACCGCCCCCTCATCCGCCTACACCCCTCCCACCCTCTCCCGCGCCATCGCCACAAAGCCCCCTTCCCCCGGCGCCACCACCGCCGCCGTCCAGGCCGCCAACCCCTCCCTCTCACACGCCCGCCAGGCTTCCTCCACCGCCGCTTCTCCGTCCGCCGCCCGATCCCCTCCCGCATCCCTTCCGCCCTCCATGTCTTCTCCGCCCCCGAGGAGTCCGCAGCCCATGTCCCCGCCCGGTGGCGGCTTCAGGCGCGCGAGGAGGGGCAGCGATACCAGCAGCGAAGGGGACGGGTTCCGGGACCTGGGCGAGAAGTGGTATGTGGGTGGGAAGACGGCGAGTGGGGAGGAGAGGTTTTTGAGGCTGGGGGTCGTGAGGAAGGAGAGGAGTGGGGACCGGTTGAGCTTGGATCGTTTGAGCTTGTGAATAATAGGGAAGAGGGCAGAGGGCAGAGGGGAAAGACTAGTATATATGGGTTCTGATATGGTGTTCAGGGGAAAAGAGCATTTGGTCAATATTTGGTGGTTTTGCTCTGCTATAGAAGGGTGGGATAAAAAGAGGGCCGGTCATATGTGCATATGGTTGCTAGAGCTTTTCGGTTTGGGATGGCAAGAACTCCACTTCCGCTGAGAATGGATCATAGATAGGTAGATGGCTTTTGTAAATGCTGCCATCCAAAATTCAACCAAACCCCCCTTCTTCCCCTGTCCCAGCCTACACCCAATCTGCCGGGGCCGAATCCCGCACGATGAGGACGATGGGAACCTGCTGGTGAATGAAGTATGTACCTACATACCATGGATGGTGCATACAGGCCGCTGTGGGGATTATTTCTACAATTCTCCTTCCCCCCCTCTCTTCCCCTCCAGAGTACCCCGAAGAGTACCCTTCGAAGAATATCACCGAAAGAATATCGCCCAAAGAATATCTCCCGGAGAGCACCCCCGAAGAGTGTTTAGAAAGTTTTTTGCCAATTCATACCTCAGCGATATCAATTCACGTCGATTCATACTGTTGGAACGACTCAACACTCGCTTCCACTAACACTCTTTCGGCCTAGTACATTGATATATGAAGGCCTTTCCTGTACATAGAATCCTTCTTCCTTAGACATCATTAGGAATACCAAATCTAGTGATTCAGTCTCACAGCAGTAACTGCAGTACCAAGTACTTACCAACACATACCCTTTGCCTTGGTGGAGGGGTGGCGACCACATCATGATAACTATCAACTACACCGCTAAGCCCAAATTCCGAGATCCGCTCGTCGGACGCTGCCGCCGCAAGTTCTCAGCAACCTACAATAATGGATGACCCGGCATCTTCCTTCGGTACGTCGCACTTGGGTAAATGCTCTATGCTGCGCAGACAGCTCCTCTCCGATCATGATCCTAACGATGTAGCTAGTGGAGACCCTCCAACGAGCCGGGCCTTGGTGACCCCCATGAAGACCGAAGCCTCGCGGAGATCACTGTCTCTATCACCCTCAGAGGAGCAGATACACGGAGCATAAAACGACCACATCCAGACTCACCCCCGTCACCATCACGGCCGAGTACCCAATTCTTCATAGAGAACCTCAAACCCCAATGGGAAAATCTAGTCGCGGGGAAATGGCATTGATTAAAGGGATCGAGCTTGAAGTGCAATAATTTGGAATGGCATCATTCACGAGCTCTGACTGGATTCGATCCATCGTTCGCCTCGGAGCGATCCTTACTGGACTGGCGGATGGTTAGTTGGGACCTGTAAAAGCCTGCTTTCTGAGTGATGAGCTTTGGAGTCATTCTTCACGGCGATCTAAATCCTCGTCCGTACGGAGTAACAACAATTCATTTGTTGTCAATTCCCTCTATTTTTCCAAATCTCTATACTGTTATGGCACTGAAGAGTTCATTTACAGACCCTTCCCACGCTCCCTTCCTTACTCGTCCAGCTACGATGGATCTTGGAAAAGGAGAGCATATTTGTTTGAAACAATAGGCGACTCGCGATTCCGCGAAATACGGCTCACTAAAGCACAGTCTTGCTGTGGCAACCACTGAAAAACTCGGTGTCCGCACTCGCGCACTCGCGCACGCTCCCCGTGCATAAAGTTGGCAGAATTCCTTGATGAGAGCTTCGGAGGCACACTCTTTTCCCAGTGACCGACAAGTACAAGTACATCAGAATGTACGTCAACATTCTTCGTTACGCATGCTACCACTATTTCCTACTTCTCACTCCCTTCATCTCTCCCGTCTTTACCGCTCTCATGCTCCCCCCAAATGCGATCCAACCAACGACCACCAACCAACCAGACACCACATATTCACCTACATTGGAAGTTGCAGGTGCCGAAAACACTGATATTTGCGTTGGGACTGAATATGAGCCAAATTGGGCCGGTGAAATCAACGAGAACGACTGTTCAGCTGCCTTTCGGGCCGTGAGGGACTATTACTCTCATCTCGGCAGTCATATATACACGTTTTGGTCCCTCAAATTCGGACCTCCTTCTGGCACATCGTCAATGAACACAATGATACTACCTATCGAAAGGGTGTCTGGTAAGTCTCTCTGATAATCTTTCTGTCGGTCTCCGAATGGGCAATTGAAACCCATACCATCTCAGGCAATTGCATCGCCCATATTCGCCTTACAAAGGATTTCGGGGATGGTGTGCTACCGTTACCGTCCGGTGGATATGTAGATGCGAGCACTCGAGAACCCACGGGAGAAGTCTCATGGTTCTGGTTGCTGCTCGGACTCCGGGAAATACTCTCTTGCCCTCGTAGCCCTAGGGGACCGACGCGGCCTGAATCTCCTGGACCGATGCCCGGGTGGTGGCCCTCTGCAAATGGCAACGTTGCTGTTATACTTCTTTCGACGGAGAGTGAAATGGCAAGGCGGTGGTCGTCTCTTACCCCGGGACTAGACGGGATGAATTCGACGACGCTTAGCCTGGTGGAGACGTCTTGAATCACGGTGTCGGAGACGGATGGAATCGTCTTAATACGAATCCACCGCCTTTTCAATCACTGTAGCAAGTGTGCGCCTGTGAGATCGTTACAATAGGAAGGGACGACTACTTTGATTTCCTTTTGGCGTTATTCGATCTCGTACAATCTGATATCTATGATTCAGCAAACGAAAAGTCAACCTATTCCTTCTCGTCCCAATGACTTCAATCTTTAACAAACACTTCACAAAGATTCAAGCTGCTTTTCCATGAAACTTAAGATGGCAGCACAGACTCTATGGTTGGCTATCTTTCAATCATACTCTTATATGCAATTACGTTTCCAAAGTTGCTCAAAGACCTTCAAGAAGAAGTCAGGTCGGTGCCGAGAGGTGTGCGGAATTCCACAGTCAACTTCTGATAAGCACCTAATTGACATGTCAGTTTGAAACACTATACATCTTTGATTCGAGATCCCACCAAGAGAGAAAGAGGCGCCTGCCTTCCCTTGCCTGACACACATCCCCACAATTGCGACAGCTTCAGAGTACATATCTAACCATGTCCAGTGATCCCGCGGCCCAACAGTTTGAATTCTCATTGCACACCGGCTGTCACCTAAGAATGGTTTCCACTTAGTTGTAGTTACAAGATCGGAGTGGTCCTATCATCACTTACTTGATATAAAGGTTTTCGGCAGGACGACATCAACTCCCGGTCCAGCAGGTCCAAACCACGTCTCATCCTCATCACCGGCTGGCATTGTATCGACAATTTGACGGCACGAAGCTTCGATGCCGGGCTCGGTCATACTAGAGGAACATCGTACGTGGGAAGCATCGAAAGTATTTGTCATGAGCGCGTACAGGCTTTCGTCGCCGCCTAACCCAGTCAGCATGTGAACCGACAGGTACAAGGCTGCACTAATACTTACTGACGTTCCTCGCTGTGCCACCGACATGACGCGGGTTCTGCACTACACACCGGCCGAAGACAGAGAATGCCGCTTGTGCGAATGCTAGATTTGATGCCACAGCCGAGCTCTTTCCCTCCTCGAGGTCAGCATCCAAGACGCAAGTTCCATCAGCTGCAGCCAGGAACGGAAGAGGTTAGTGTCGGTTTTGGATTCGTGGGAGGACAAATTTAGCGCCAGGGTGCTTACTGCTGATGCTTCTTTGAGGTAGGTTCTGAGTAAACGGAGGACCGGTGTCTCGCCTGCCCCAAAACTGCGGTTCGGAAGACTTGTCCAACCGAGCTAGTATCTCTTTGCAGCTATCTTCGATGAGGCCTGCCCCTAAGAAAAATCCATCGCAGGTGGTATAAATTCCTAGATTCATATCACCGAGCTCTGTCGCCACACCGGTGATGTTTCTTAGTTGAGCCATTTGCCCGATCTGTTGGAGATGGACGTCCGTAGAGTTGGCTGGCTGCTCGAGAAGCGCGGACGGTAGAAGGCTCAATGCCAGTCCCGGAAGAAAGGATGCTGAGAAAAGGGCAGCTCTGAAGAGAGCCATCCTGTCAAGATTTTTGTGACTAAATAGACAGGTCAGTACACAAGAACTAGATGTCGACCAAAAGGCATTTCTAGTTTCCGTCGCGGCTCACGGACGCAAATTTCAAGCTTGGACCTGCGGAATGACTTTGCGTAGCTTGGAAGCGACCTCTCGCGCATCTTTCAGCGCATATCGTCGATCACATCGGGTACCCGATACGAATCACAAATTTCTCGTTTGTTTCCATGGTGAACGTCGACATTTTCGTTTGAGGGTGTAGGAATAAAAGAACATTTGTGGGTCCTTTGCGATATCGTTGACAGGCCTCCGATCACCTTCCCTCTACTTATTGCTATGCTTGCTAAGCTTGCTAAGCTCACAGTCTTTGGGGAAAAAGACGGTGGCTGTGAGTAACCACGACGAGTGTTGTTGTTCGTCTGCTTGCAGACGTATGAGGCACAAGAACGTAGGGTCTCAGTGGGTAGAAGGATATACATTCTATGGTGCAAGAAGCTACTGGATCTTCTTCCACCTAACAGCCAAGCAAGCTATGCTTTTTTTTTTAGCTAATTCTACCATTTAGTCGCCCCTTCCAGCTACTCTCATACAAACAACGATAGTCCTTGCGACTGTAGCATATGAAGTTGTAAGCATACTCCTTCAGACACAAAGTGACCCGAACTTTTCTACCGTTGAGTTATCTAAGTATAAAGAAGCGGCCGTAGGAACCTCCGTATTTTTTGATCTGACGAAGACCTCTCCAACGAGCTTCAAGCTTTCCCTTGCACTTCTTTTGCAGCATAACTGGAAACAGATAATGTTTCATTTACGTCCCTCCTTTGTTGTAGCGGGCAGCATCCTGTTCGGCGGCGCTTGATGACTTTTTGCTATAAAGTCATGGAGTTCAGCGCCCGGGATAGCATTGGAGGACTTCCGTTTGCGAATCATATGAATGTTAGGCTCTGATACTAGAGCGGTATGTGTAACGGTGCTTGGAGGACCGAAGATTGTGGCGCAATGCCCGGTCTGACTGCCTGCCGAAGGTGTCCTCGAATAAAGCCCTTGGTCATACGCTCCTGGTGCGGTCTGAGATCATGGTACCACTCTGGGATTTTCATTGTCCTAAGTGTGCTTTTGTTGAAAGAGACACAATCATCTGGTGGAACTCCCAACTTCCATTGAGGATGATCCGACTTGAAGAATGCTAATTGAAAGCTGCGTTGGTGGGCGGTCATGTTTATGGCTTCTCTCGATAGACCATTAGACGGATTAGGGTGAGCTTTTGAGGCGGTTTAAGAACCGGCTTCGACGATACTAACGTACGGGGCTGTATAGGTTAGTATGGGTCGAGAATCTCTACGCAAGTAAAAGGACTTTATGAAATTATAAATATTTGCTAATTTTTCTAATAAAGAACCGGGGACCGTCGTAGAGAGTCATAAAAAACCTTCAGCGATAACCGCTGTCGACTTCAATTCGTGATTAGTCAACTTCGTAATCGTTGAGGTCTATGTCCTCAACTACCCGACTTTCTGATCTAAATAAATCAAATAGATAAGTAGGAGACCTCTATCGCGATGTCGGAGAGCATTATATAGCGAAACACGCGATAAGGCTGCTTGTTCTCCAGAAGCACGCAGCTAGGCTAGTTCTTGCTTCTGCTCTTTCGTGATTTTCTTGTTTCCAGCAAACACAGGTTCAATCCGTAGCATAGACTGAGTTCCACATATCTTGTTACAGTCGAACATTTATCAGCCTCGAAGACCCTCAGCACTCAGAACATCATAGAAGAATTCTAATTATAGCACGGGTGGGCGACTCCTCGCGAGGGAATCTCTTTCGTCACTAAAGAACGCAGCGTTCTCTGCTTCTTCCTTCTCGTCGAGAACCTAAGCGGCTGCCATAACTTGCTCGTGTTCTGGGTCGTATTCGTGAGTATTCGATATTTACTGAACGTCGCCGTCGCCGTCGTCGCCGAAATGAAGATCATTCTGCAAGGCCAGAGGCGATTTGATGTATTTCAAATGAAACTCTTCGTCTTCTTGAAGCAACTTCAGAGTGTATACTCCTTTTTGCAGAACCCTTGGCGGGTGCTCCAACTTCATACCTCGGCCCGCAAATTTTTGGTGGGCCATGTGCCCAAGGCAAGCAGTAGACCAAATACCATAATGTAGACATAGAATGTTCAAATTTGAAGCTGTGTATAGTCTATTTGACCACTAGCCTGGTGTAGCTTTTTTGTAGACCTCTCAAGTGCTCCACATCGCCGTCGCCATGCCCCCGCCCATACCATGCTGAGCTCCAATGTGTTTATGCTGCTATAATGCTATGATACTATACTGCTATGTTACCATTCAATGTAGTGATCTTATGCTGCCATTCAATGTAGTAGTTCCATGTTGTTATTCAGTGTAGTTCCATGCTGTTATTCAGTGTAGTCCCATGCTGTTATTTAATGTAGTGCTCAGCTTCAATGTAGTGATTCCATGCTGTCATTTAATGTAGTGCCATGCTCCGCTCCAATGTAGTGTCATGCTTCGCTCCAATGTAGTGCTCCCATGTTGTTATTCAATGTAGTGCCATGCTCCGCTCCAATTTAGTGCTTCCATGTTGTCATTCAATGTAGTGCTCCGCTTTAATGTAGTGCTCCCATGCTCTTCTTCAATATAGTGTTTCATGTTAACTTTTCAATATACTTAGTAGTATCATGTTACGCTTCAATTTAGTAGTGCGCTTTGATATAGTGATATTATTATGCTATTAAAAGTACTTTGTTAAAGCATAGCACTATATAAAAGCGTAGCATTGAATCACTATACTAAGCTAAGCACTACATTGAATGACAACATGGGAGCACTACATTGAAGCAGAGCATGGGAGCACTACATGGGAACACTACATTGAAGCACTACATTGAAGCAGAGCACCATATGGAAGCAGAGCACTACATGGGAGCACTACATGGGAACACTACATTGAAGCACTATATGGAAGCAGAGCACTATATGGAAGCAGAGCACTACATGGGAGCACTACATGGGAACACTACATTGAAGCACTATATGGAAGCAGAGCACTATATGGAAGCAGAGCACTACATGGGAGCACTACATGGGAACACTACATTGAAGCACTACATTGAAGCAGAGCACTACATGGAAGCAGAGCACTACATGAGAAAACTACATTGAAGCACTACATTGAAGCAGAGCACTACATTGAAGGTCCAGCATAGCAGCATGACAGCATAACTACATTGAAGCTCAGCATGATATGAGCGGGGGCATAGCGACGACGACGTGGAGGACATGGAGGACTTGAAAGGCCTGCAAAAAAGCTACATCAGGCTAATGCGTCAAATGGACTATACACGGCTTCAAATCTGAACGATTCTACATCTATTTATCACATTTTGGTCTACTGCTTGCATTGGTACATGGCCCACCAAAAATTTGCGGGCCGAGGTATGAAGTTGGAGCACCCGCCAAGGGTTCTGCAAAAAGGAGTATAACATGACCTCCAGACTGCTCTGAGTCAGATTCTACTTCACATCATCTCAGTTAGTAGCATGCCCCCCCGTGCGGTGCTATGACGGTCATGATTTGCAATTTCCCATCGACATCGGGATAGGCAAGACGGATAGAGACGAAGTCGAGCCGCAGGGGTTGTAGGAGTAGCTGACACCTCACCGTATCCCACCCGTGGGATGTTGCAATCAAAACGAAAAGTGCTGATTGAGTTGAGATATTCTTATATCCTGGCTTCGTATCGAACGTCCCTCACCTTATGTCCTTCCTCTCGTTGCCCTCCTTCTTCTTGTCCTTGCTTTTTAGATCCTTAGAGCCAACAAGAAGCTCGAGAGGCATAACTCGCCGTACCTTTTGATCCTCTGTTGGCGAGCTTCCCAACACGAATTCGACGTCCATGCCGTCAATCTTAGTATGCCAATGCAGGACTGCTAGTGCGTCGGCCATGGCGTGTAGTATATCCAAGGCATGCAGCTTTGAAATCCTCAGTCTTTGATTTGATCGAAATGAAGATTAAAGTTCCGTAAGGAAAAGATCTGGACTCGGCTGTTGGTGCTTTGGCGCTTTCTTCCGAACGACGACTTCACAAGACAGTCTTTATTCGTCCTCTGCTTACACTCCTTCTTATCCTCCTTTGTTTTGTTGTCATCGTCCTGATCCTCCTTTCCCCGCTTCCTATATCTTTGCTCGCTGCAAATTGCCGGCATATCGACCGCGATCATGCACTGCTCTTGAAAGCCATCCGGGCGCAGCATTTTTTCGTGGTGCAAGTAGCCGAGCAGAACTGTTTTTGAGCGCTTTTGTCCTATGTCTCCTAGGGGCTACCGCGCGCTGTAGAAAGTCGTTGGCATAAGCGAACTGAGAAACCGCTCGGCATCCTCCGTTGTCGCGAACCTCGCTTTTCCAGTTTGGTGTATATTGTTATTATTTAAGAGGTTGAACGGAGAAGTTGATATTTCAGACTATTGAATCATCGTTAATAGCGATGATCTATCTGGTCGCGAGAACTATAGTATCGCTTGACGTTCGAGCGTCAATGACAGTCGAATTCTAGAGCGCTTCGACGCGGCAGTGAATTACTGTACAAATCAAGTGCAGTAAGGTCCAGCCCGAAATCAGAATTATTCAAACGCACGTATCAAAAAGACCAAGGGCGAATAGGTGCATACGAAAGTACGATCTTCCCTAAGCAGCTTGTACTCAGAAAATCCCGAAGGTGATCTTCTTTGAGAACATGTAGTTTTCTAGTATTGTAGCTTCGTTCAACGCGTTCTATGCTTTCAGACATGATATGAATGGAAACGCAAGGAAAATTAGAATAGAGGTAACAGACGCTTGAATTTCAGCCCGAATGCGTTATCAAGTATAATAGATAATACATGGCGCACGTAATATTTGTACGAAGCTTGCTAATGCCACTGACCAGCTGTCAGATCAGCGATGAATCAAAGCGGAATTGCATTGCTATCACTTGATATAACTTGCTAAAGCACATATCTGCCTGTATTTAGAAAAAGGCGATAAATTGTGGGTAAAAAATTTAGAATATATGTGCAGAGAAAAGAGAGTCTGATGAGTTGATGTACAAATAGACCAACGCTACCGCGAATAGTGCTGAGTAGGGAAGGAGTATTGCCTGCTGTTGCAACGTAATTGGAGACAACTGTCTCATACATACGCGACCGACCAGCCGAGTTCACTGCATTCGCAATCCAGGACGAGCGGAGACTGCCACCTCCCGGCTTCCGTGTTCAAAATGGACAAAGGTCCCGGCATAGTGATGTTGAAAAAAAGGATCTTGTGAGAACTCAGTTCGTACAGCTGAAAAGCCTAGCGTCCATTAGAGGCGCAAGTGAGGTAGCGATGAGAGCGCAGTGGACAAGTCCTAGATGTCGCTAAAGTCTAGCCATTGAGACCCGTACGGATTCTTTTGGAGACATTTTAGCGCTCGTGTAAATTCCAAGGGAGCAGAGCACCCACAAAAGATATTGTGGAAAACATGTGCTAATGTTTAGTGCAATTCGATAGGAAAAATGAAATACTAGACAAAAGCCTCCATGGGCGCAATCACAATGGTTTCAAAGATTTGAACCGCAATAAAAATATAACGAATTGTACCATGAGATTGTCACCAAGAGGGTGTTCGTAGATTGATCTTTAACCTCTAGCGGTAGTCTCAACAGGAGATAAGGCGTTGTGCTAAGAGCTAGAATCGGTTAGCTTTAGAGCAAGCACTGATAGTGTCACCATGGTTAACATGGCTGTTGGCTAGACGTAATGTATGGGGATCTCGGCAAAAGAATAGGCTTTTTAAATGTAGGCTGTTTCTACTGGTGGAATCAATATGCAGATTGAAAACTTATTATGTTGATTAAATGTGATAAGATGCTAATTTTGATATTGAAGATATGTATTTGATGTAGTAGAATTAATGATGAACTGATGCTTTTAGTGATGTTATTAATCATGTCGAAATGGTAGTTTCTTGTCAGATGTGGCAGGAGCGATATTGTCGGCGCTTGATAGTGACAAATATAACTATCGCAGATCACCTACTAGTCATTCTCATATTTCATTTTGCAATCAATGTATAAACGCCATAGCCATCGCTTCGTCAAGCTTGTCCTTTGGTTCATCCTCCGCGTCGAATCCGTTTTTGAAGTCAGGGTTTTGACTGACCACACAATGACGTCAGCTTTGATCTTGATACCTACTGAGTCGCAGCGGTAAGTGGTTTTCTGAAGACCATCCTGCGATGTCATCACTGTCGCCAGCACTGGCTCTCTATCAAAGATTGTTCCAACATGAGCAGTGGTAACTCTGGAACTTGTGTGTTGTGATATCATTGTAGTAGGATTCGATTTCTGATAGGTAAAGCTTGAAGAATCTTTCTAGGGATCTAAAGGCGACGACTTTGATCTGTGTTGCCTGATTTTGGGTCAGCGAATAGTAACAGATTGGCTTATGCGAAGGTGCAGGGGAGAGGAACAAAGCGCAGCAGAATATGGAGCTTGAGCTTGATGATCAAGCCCATGTTGGCTTTTGTTGAAGCTCTTCTCGAAAACAACGAAGTAACAATAAAGAAACGACCTTGACTCGCGGCGGTTGCGATCACGACGACTATGGTGCTTGAGTATTGTAATCTCCTGGCTTATCCTCTTTTCCGTTCTTTTGAGATCTCTGATCTTGGCACGTAGGTCGTCAATCTTTATGTCCGTCTTTTCCTTCACTGCTTGAAGGATATCTCTCTTCAAATACTGACTATCGTCTCTTTTGATCGATCATATCCTGTCATCCTCTCCGCTTCTCATCTTGGCCTTGATTTCGTATCAACATCTAATGTATAATTCAGACGAAGCCGAGGATCATAGTAGCGTACAAGAAGATGACAACAAGACCGTAGCCACGGGGTTTACCAAGATGGTTTGACTTGAGGCTGATGAACAATGGTACTGAGAACATTTTTGCAATTTTCTCTACCGAGCACCTTATCTTCGTTCCCATAATGACTTTGAATAATGCGAATGTCAATCGTCTCTGACGAGCCTTTGCCGTCTCATCCATGACCTGTTCTTGATCATCTTCCTAGGATCAACCATCTATCCCTCCCCAAAATCTGACGACATTGCACATTACCCTAGTCACAATGTATTGGGTTCGGGTAAGCATCTGCCATTGCTGAATTGGAAATTAATCATAACTTCTTTCCTTCTGGCAACGAGGAGGATCAGATGGCCCGCACCATGCCAGCGTTTCCATTCCACGTGGGCATCTCCATACGAGATGCGTGAATCCGTACGAAGTCGACGTCAATCAAGTCATCGACTGGTGTTCTAAGTACCGAAAAGACATTTTTGCAAGTTGTTGGATGATCTCCGATATCGTAGAAGATGATGTAAAAGGGGCCGAAAAAGTGCGGGTCATGGATTCAACTGAGTGTCTGGAGCCGAACTCGCAGACAGAGGCACTGCTTACAAGAATTTCGAGTGACGTCTTCGTAGGGCGTGAGAGTACCACAAGCTCTCCGCCATTGTTGTCGATAGGATCAAATCGCTCATGATCTGAGTGGCGCTGCAGTTGCGGAGTCTTGTCCTCCAGACATGAACGTTCCTTGAAATTCGAGTGCAGCCAGGTTGTAGAGTTCGATGCGAAGAAGTATATACACCGCAGCCAGGTCCGCGAACCCATGCTCTAAGGTGTCGTCGCTGGTCTGAAGACGGGAGGCGTCTGCTCACACCCAGTTGCGGTCATGAGTGGGAGGATTTCGGTCCGAGCATGAACTCAATGATGGAGGAGTCGTGATGGTGATCTGAGACTGGATTCAAAGAGGCTAGATTTGGGTTCTGGGGAAGTCGCTTTGGGTATGACTTTGTAGGCGAGACTGTGGCGGTATTGAAGTGAAGAAAGAAAAGATTTGAGGGCGGTCGCTAAGGGTGTGAAGGGTGGATCAAGTGTACGCGAGATCATGGTAATGATGGTGAGAAATGGTGAATTCAGCAAAGAAACTCGATGGAAATTTCTCGTGGGAAGAGAAAACATGATCCAAGGAAGCGTAGAGATTTTTATCTCTCATCATGCCACAATGAGTGTACATAGATAGATGTTTGGAGAACATCACGAGCCTAAAGCTTACGCCAGAGAGACCCGGTTCTTAGTAGAGAGTAAGGATTCTGGGATCAGTTTCTGTGTGAAGGTTCTCATTCCTCATTGTGTTTTAATGAACGAGTAAAGGGACAATGTAAGTTAAGACATAGTACCCTTTCTCAAAGTACTTTTGGCAACGTATGAAACGTCAGGTCTCCGAAATGAGAGTACGTGGCACATGGTCTCTTCACGCTTTGCATCATACGAAGGTAGATACAATGCCCATGCAGATTTATGAAGCCAGCCTTGTACTCATCTCCGCCGTGGGTAGATAACACTTAGTACTCGATGAAGCATCAATGTTAATGAAAAGTCTGAACTAGGGTTTGGTCATCTCGTCGACTCGATATAGGGTACTATGACTTGATCGTAAAGTCATTGACCAAGATAAAGCGGACTTTGTGCTTGGAGACTTGTTGGAGTATTTCGATAGCTTTTTCATTGAGTCGCCACCAAACGTCGAATGCTTCCGGAGGTACCCGGATGCTTTGCTTTGTCCAATGATCCAAGATATCAATCGTATAAGGACTGCCGGTAGTTGTGAAGTGTCCTCAGCTCATCCGACCCTTTCTGCTTCCCCCCCCGCCCCAAAAAACGTCGATCTCCTCAACTTCGCATATTTCGTAAGACCTTCACCTGTCAAAGGCAAGTCGACATGAAACTTGATAATCAAGTGGGTATGTCTTTTCGAGGAGGCGGAAAACCCCACTACAACATATTGGAGGGTAATGGGAGCCGGGCTGAACGAGGGACTGTTGCGTTGAACTTTCGAGCTCGTGACCCGGAGCGGAAGGGTTCAGATGTATCATATACAGGTTTTATGATCGTTTCAACAATCAGACGAAGTCGAATCCTAGGAAAGTCGCACTGTCCTTGGATATACATCCTGTCCGGGGCCTGCCAGTTCTTTTCGAAGTGTGCTTTCTGAAGTGGTTTGCGCAAATTGAATTCGGGAACGCTGAGAACGTCGGGTCTGGCTCGACTAGGACAGACTAACTATTTCAACGAAGTTTGATGATACAAGGATCGAACTTCGGAGGTGATAGAACGTTTCTGACTGCCGTAGACGGAGATGGTGCGACACTCGTTGAACCTCTGAAAGACAGATCCTCCCTAATCATAAGGTTCTCAGCCGTGTCCATTGGCAGCCCTTATAACAACATCAGCGTCCTTCATTTTCGGAAAGACCTTAGCAGCAGGCTCCCTTTCCCCATTCTTGAGGACGTAATCACACCACCTCACGAACTGTGAGCAAAGCTCCATGAAGCTGTGGTCGAGGTTGGCCGTTGTGGCATCTTAAAGCCATTCTGGGCGCCGTTTTATGCACTGATCAAAGACATGGCCACGATCCGTCACCAACGTCGCCGGTGGCGTTACTCTCGCGCTTGCGATGGGACCGTTGATAGGGTCTTGATTTTAATTTCAGGGACCCTGTGACCGGAGCCCTTTGCAAAATCCGCATTTTCGCATTTATTCGCTTCCATTGTCTCAACATTGATGGTAGCCTCTGAGTATTTGCACGGGTACGTGGACTGAGAAATTGTTCGAGGGAAGAGAGAGGTAATAAACGTTTGTTGTTGGAAACCTCACTTTTGCTATTACTTATCAGCAGTAACGATATCCTCGTTTGTAAGTCCTGTCCATATTTGAGTAAAAAGATTCAATGCGTGTGAACTTGCCAAGGAGAGGCTCGGGGACGAGCATTCTTTGCTGCCAACTTTGAAGTACTGATGGAATGTGATTAGAGAATTGTCGAAACATGCCCCTGTTGTCAGAGTGAGGCTCTGTCCCGAGAGCCTGGCTGTAGCTGGGTTGGGCATTGAATGTGCACTTTGGTGACACATAAGCTGAGTCTCTGCGATCGAGTGTTAATAATGGTATATATGTATTTGTGTACTACTGTGAGTGAAAAGTGCTTTCTGGAATCAAACCAGGAGAAAGAAGGCAACGAATACAGTTTGATACGCGAAATTTAACAGAGTTCTCTCATTCCTCCTCAGATCAAGCTCTCAATTGTCGCTGAGGAGAAAGAGTGACTGCGTGTATCAAGAACGCTGTGCAGCAGATCAAAAGACTCTGAATTATCACGATTCTAATGATGAAATAAGCATTCGATAGTAAAGAGGTGTAGTTGGTAGCTGGCTACGAGCGTCGTCGCCGCGAACTGTTGACCAGGGGATTCTGTAACGCAGTGTTGAA
This sequence comes from Evernia prunastri, assembly GCA_003184365.1. Classification (NCBI taxonomy): domain Eukaryota; kingdom Fungi; phylum Ascomycota; class Lecanoromycetes; order Lecanorales; family Parmeliaceae; genus Evernia; species Evernia prunastri. Next base: position 85,874 of record NKYR01000040.1, read on the forward strand.
ATACCTTCCCACGAGAGAACCATGTGTGAGACACAGATTCTGGTGCGCGCAAATCATTCCACACTCCTCGCGTTTCGCATCACGGTAGTAGAAAACGACTCGGAACAGCTTTGTTGAGTGAAGTGCAGTGACGATCACAGGCAAAAGTGTAAGTGACCGGGAGTGTAATGGCATCAGGTGAGATAGGATCGAGCGATGAAAGCGGAGAGGATTATGTAACGAAGTAGACAGTACCTTGGAACACTGCGATCGTAGGTTATCCGAACGTGAATACAGATTGCACAGGCAAGGCTAGAATCTCGATTATTGATGCGGCAAAAGGAAAGGTAGAATCGTTCTGGTAGGTGGGGAGGGTTAAGTAGTCCGAGAAGCCACCCTAGTGGGCAGTGAATGCAGAGATGAATTTGTTGTCCAAATTGTTGACAGTGAATGACGCAGGAAACGGTCCTATTCAGTAAAGAGACATCTGCATCCCATAAAGCTGAGTTGATCATTTGTAGCTTAGAAATCATGTTGAGATGGAAACAATATTTCTAGCAGAAAGCCTAGGCCCTTCATTAGGTCTTTTTTAAAATGCTTTCAGCTTTCTCCAATGCCTCAAGTCTGACGCCAACATGAGCCTCACTGCCACTACTAATTCTTATTAGGCCAAGCCCACGCTCTCACCACTGTCCAAAGCCACCATGCATTGTTACCAACCTTGCTGCTTCCATACTCCTGCGGTCTCTCACCAACATCAGCCATAGCTAGGATTGCCTCAACTGTAGGACCGGGCCACTTTTCACGGATGTATGCAGCAACCATATCTTGTCCATTCGTGATGCCGGCTTTGATAAAGATATCTCCTGTCAGCTGGAGGTTTCTCAGCAATACGGCTGAATGGAGACGGTAGACTTACCACTAGCCCAGATGTTTCCATCACTGGTCCACCTCTTGTCTTCCCAGATTGCCTCCGGGAATTTCTTCTTCAATTCCGGCACCAACGATCTCGGACCAGTAGCCCTCCTTCCGTCCAGAATCCCTGAATACCCAGCGGGGTATACCCCCGTGCAAACAGTCAGCACATCCGTCCCGCTGTCGTAATGGCCCTTGATGAAGCCGTTCAAGGCATCGTTCGGTTTATACGCGAAAGGGTCGGGTCCGGGTATCAGTAGGATATCCAGCGTCTTCCCGCCGCCTTGCTTGGTAGGAGCGCAGATCTTATCGGAGATGGAGGCATCAACGCGCAATCCTGCATTTGCGGTACATTGGTGGAGCGTGTCGGGCCCGGCTTGGCTGATGTAGAGGATGTCTATGGGAATGGCACCGGCTTTGAGAGGGGCGGGAAAAGGGAGGGCGGAAAGATACGACTCGGACAGCATGCCGAAGATATCGATGGGGGAAAGGTCGAGGACTTGGACGACGTCGATGAGGAGGACGCCGATGCGGGTTGTGGGTTTGGGAGCCATAGCTGAGGCTGACAATTGGGAGGGAGATAAGCTGGTTTGGAAGTACTCGATGTTGTTCGTGGTTGGGAAGGAGATTGATCTTTACATAGTATATCAACCGTCTCGGGTCGGCGTTTGGAAAGCCCGGACTGGGAAGTGACTGCCACGGCGATTAGGCAGCACTTCCAGGACAACAAGGTGTATGTGTGGGCGGACGGATAGGAGTCTTGATGTTAGCGCATCCCTTTTCGCATACCCATATCCTTGAAGACGATGTGGGATGCTTTCAGTAAATATTCAGGCAGCACAATACCAGTGGACAAGAAAGTCTCATGGATGTATGAGAATAAAAGCCAAAAAGCCACAAAGTCGTTCCTTCCGTTTCTTTTTATGCTGCTGAAGGTGGAACTCAGAAGGAAGAAGCAAGAGTTGAGAATCCCAAATTGCGAACTAGGCAGCCATATTCGATTGGACAACAATGGTCCACCAACAAGCCACAGGTGTCCACGGCGCTTTTGACAAGCTAAATGCAAAGGATTGTTCTTCTCATGCACGCCCACGTTCTATCGCTTTATTACCTCTTCCTGGCCTAGAGTGGAACGGTATGCTGTCAGAGCCAGCAAAACTTGCTCAATCGGCGCCCATGCCGCAGCTATCATGAGATTAGTGACGTTGCTCTATCTTTGAGCAAGGCTGTCTCCATTCGCCCGCATAAAAACAGTATGCTGGAAAATCTACTTGCATCATGGTGTCCTGCAAGAAAAATCAGTAATACAGCCAGCCAAGAGGCAGGCCGAGGGGCTCGTGGTAGAGTACGAATAAATTGTACTCTACCCAAGGAACAGCGTATTTGTCATCCCGCTTTGCAATCATGCTTCATGCCAAGGGTTTGTCGGCTGAGGGATGGCTTGACCAAAACATCACTGCTGGAGAATGGTGGAAGTAGACCTAAAAGCAGCGTAGATCAAAAAAAATGAGCACTATCGGGATAGGATCTCTCACGTCTCCGTGCATGGCCTACCTTCATCGATGGTAAACCGGGAGTACTTCAGTCACATAGTCAACACGGAGCCCCAATGCAGTGGTAACATCCGGCGATATCTTCGACAACAACGTCGTTCCGCGCGCGTCAGAATTTCAGTGTCACTGCTCACCACGCTTCGGCCGAGAAATTATAATACAGACGAGTGAGAGAGGTGAAGCAAACGAAGTAGGCGTCCGATTAGGACTACCGAGCACAAATCATACACGGTGAGTGAGTGATTAAGCATACGTCAATCCGCTCTCAGGACTAAATCAAAGCTTCTAACACCGACCACCTCCTCTAAGACTTGCAGACGCATACGTAGCTCGGAAGCGAGGCCCCAAACAAATCTTCTATCGCTGTACAGGCTCGAGGGAAACATCTCTCGTCACAGTCATCTTGGTCATCATAAAAAGCCTCATTATCGCACCAGCTACTGATGGCATTCGGTACAACTGCCGCCGCACTGCTTCTGGGGCTAGTCGTCGTCGCGCCCGTGCGCAACTCCGTCGTATATATCCCCGTGACGGAGGGTGTCCAGGTCGGCGTTGGCTGTGTCGTGTAGTCGCAGTCTGTGATGGCGCTACCGCCGGATGCGGTGGCGCTGTGGGTTAGCAGCGGGGCGTAGGCGGCTGAGACGGAGGGACCACCGGCGCAAAAACAGTAGTCTTCTGTGCCCTTGGGGAACTTGACATCGTTGGCGGCGCTAGAGTAGCGGTTTTCAAGTTAGTGGGTTGTGGGGCGGGCGGCGTTGTGAGGTACTCGGACTCACATCTCGTAGGCACAACCGGAGATGCCGTTCTGGCCTGGTACTACCGCAGTTGGGGTACCGGTCGGCGTTGGGTTGATCGTGCTGGAAGGCAGTACGCTGTAGTCGCAATTCCCTGACGCGCTCCCGCTCGCCGTGGCGCCAGACGTGGGGGGGATGGTGGGGTAGGTGGAGTTGGGGCCGCAGTCGCACCAGAATTGCTGGGGTCCGTAATATAGGTCCCCGTCGTACATGCAGTCGGGGGCCGGGGTCGACGTAGTAGCAGCGGAACGCGAACTTGTGGCAAATCGGGTGAGGGTTGGAGATGTGGTGTTCAGCGGGAATGTCTTCGATCGGACACTAAATGCGGAAGCTGAGGCGTTGGTGGCGGTCGTCGACGCTGGAAGACTGGTTGGGGACGATGTCCCGTTGGCGGTGATGGAGACGTTGAGGCCGCCGGTGAGGGTTGTGTACATCCAGTCTGGATCGCCTGCTGATAGCATTCCAAGGATCTGTTGTTGCAGTGCGGCCCATGCTGGGTTGTAGTAGTCGGCGATGGAACTGGTGGCCATGATGAAACAATCACATGCTTCATACTTACCCTGCAACTCGAGAGTATCAGTTCCGCTCAAGACTTATGTGCATAGCTTTGTGTTTACCTCTCCGCACTGCCCGCTTTGGCCTCCATTGCAGTCCTCATTGGTGCACAAAGGCTGGATATTCTCTATCAGAAACTCGCGTCTTCGTAGGAAGATACGGGCACCTACGGCATCGATTCCCTCAGGGCAGCCCATCTTACAGTCACAGCCTTTTTGCGATCCCACTGTGCACTTCCCATCTTCGCCCTCACATTTGTCGTCCTTACAATCGGGCTGATACTCTCCCTCCGTGCAAGCGTCCTGACACATGCACCCCTGATGTGGCGGCTCTTGGCACCAGCCGTCCACTCCTCCACAGTCGGAGCACTTGATGTCTTGAGGGTTTCCGCACTGTTCTTCCGGATTTGGGGTTCCAGGGGGCTAAGTCATATGGAATTGAGCTCACGCCACGCTGATCAGGGATGTAAGACTCACCGGTGGAAGAAACCCTGCAGCGGGAGGGGGGATGGGAATGGGTATGATAGGGATACCGTTGACCCTAAAACATTTTCAATTGCCAGGTTGTTATGTTTAGGAGCAAGGGAGCTCACGCTGAGGTCGCTGCTGGTGCTGTGGGTATCAGTGAAGTAGGTTCCGGGAGAGGTCCTGTTATGTAAACCAACGAGGAAGAACCAGACGCCTGAGATGACGTTGGCGAAGAACCAGACACCGGAGGGTACCTTGATGAATGCATAGAACCAGGTGCCTGAGAGGACGTTGACGAAGAATCAGACAACGGAAAAAAAGCCGATGAAAGCGTAGAACCAGGCTTTGAGGAGACCGTAGTCGTTAAAGACGAGCTTTTATTCGCGGACGAAGAGGTAGAGAAAGTCTCGATTAGACTTGCTGGCAGTCCAGGGTCACCCGAAGTATTGATAATTTCAGTCGTATCTGCCGGAAGGTCCGAAGCTACGTACGGGGGATGCGAGGTGAGAATCACCGGCTCGTCACCACTAAGGGTTAGTGTAGTCGCTGTAGGTGCCGGAGGGTCTTCTCCAGGTGTCGGATCGCATTTACAATTGATTCCTAGGGGCATTGTCAATTAATGCTCTCAAGTCTACTCGACCGTTGTAATTCTGTGCTCCGGTGCGCAAAGGCCCCAAGGTAGTCTAGACCTAACTGAGCGATTGGAATGTTGGTTCGAACTGACCACAGCCACCTTTGGGACATCCAGGCCCTTGAGCACCACTGACAAGTATGTTATCACATATACCCTCGTAGTACACGTCGCCGCCACACTTGGGATCCGAGCACTTTTGCATAGGCAGGCCGTAGCTCTCTGGACAGTCTGTTTCTGTGTTACTTCTAAAAATTGACCTCAAATACCTAGCTCCCAAAACCCTTAAGGGGGTATGTATGGATTTGCTAAGAAAGCGAAAGTGGAAAGCAGAGATCGACTGAAATGCGTTGCCGACTTACAGATACCGATGAATTGCAACGTCTTGACCGGACCATTGTATTGCATCTAAAGATTTTTCCACCATCAGCAATCGATGACTACGTGTGCGAAAGTTCAGGTCTGAAGGCTAGATCCCAACTTTGCCTAGGATATCACCAATCTCAAATCGGACTCACATCGGGACGGCATCTGCAAAATATACCGCAGCCGCCCTGAAAATGACAGAATCGATCTTGCAGGCCATTCAAACTAGGACTAGTCAGGACGCAGAAAGATGAAATTGCGAGCGACGAAGATTTACCGAATGTTGTCGCAAATTCCTTTCTCTTTGGAGTCTCCTCCGCAATCTGAACAGTACTGAGGTGGGTCCCCGAAGAATTCCGGACACGGATTAACAATGAATTGTGCCTGCCGCTTTTCCAGACTTGAAGCATCCCTTGGTACGTGATAGGACTCATAGTACGCGACATTAGAGCAGGCGGAGACGCCGAGGAATACAGCTGCTAGGCAAAATCGAAGAATGGGTTGCATGTTCGTGTTTTGCTCAATAACTGGGGGTATGCGGCAAAGACGAAAGAAGATATACTCTATGGCTAGAGGCAATGATTGGGACAATGATGATAGGATACCTCTAAGTGTCTCTTGAGGATATTGTGAACTTCTGTTTGTCTCACAACAGGTGGTCAACGGCGATACGGAACATGGCTGTCACGGCAAAGACTACTATTGCCAAGCTCCCTATAGTCGTTTCAAGTGGATGTTATTTAATATCGCATTGCCCTCCCCGAGGTTACGTAGGTCCATGGAACGGAATTGTAGTAGTATTCTCATAGTGGGACAGACTCTTCTTATCATCACAAGTCGCGCAGAGAGTACCGCACTACCGGCAGATCTTTTGCCCGTGTCTTCTCTACTCATCAAACTGAAACCGCGAGCAGTAATAAGCGTCGTAAAAAGTTTTTTCCTGTTGTTGTTGGACACCGCGATTCCAACCGCCAAGGCTAATTTAGTCGTGGTTGTATGTCGCGCTCACTCGACCCAAAACTTTGTTGTCGCGGCTTTGCTTGGAATATTTCGGCGCTCGATATATGTCCACGGGGCAGAGCTTGAGGTTGCACGAGGACCTCGGTGTGCCTTCATAATATTACTAAGGTAGGCTATTGTTAATGTTGCTTGGCTTGGTCTTATCACCCTTCGAATGGTATACTAGCAAAGCACCTGCCATCCTTCTCCGCCCGTTATCGACGTTGAAATGCAAGTTCCAGACCTCCAGCCAATTGAACCAATAAGTCAGACATGCGCGCTGATGGTCGTGATCACTCTCAACATATAGTTCTTCACCGCCAAAGATGCTCTTGTATTTGCAGTCCAAGCACATTGCGTTCCTGCTATTCTGTCTCTCACCCAGACTTGCAGCTGTCGGCGCCTATTACGTTCACTCCAGCTGCGCTTCGGTCCCGATGTTTAGTCAGTACATTCCAAGAACTTTCGACTTTGCATCTACGACCGTCTCCCTATACGATAACCAGAACTCGTTCTTGAAGACATTTGGAGACGAAATTTTCTTGGATAACACGCAAGACAAATCGATCAGTGGGTTTCGTTTTCCAACCAAAGATGTGTGAAACCTCACTTATGGAGGGCAGATAATTTGAGAGGTCTCTCGAAAATCAGTACCTTCAAGGGCTTAGCGGACTTCCCCCTTCGGGAGCTGCGCAACACGGATGAAGTGGTATGTGATTGAGGTTCTTCACATATCTCTATTCCATGTCCTTTCGCCACATGTTTGTCTTATTGAGCGTGTATAGATATTCGTCTGCGGTATTTCAGACCTACAGGATCGAACATCCGAAGATGGTACAGGCGTACATCACCTAAGCCCAGTCCTTAATTATGTCGAACCCGATAGCAGTAATTACGACCGTTGCGTAAATGGCCCAGCGACGGGCGATGAACGCGTCGTTGCGGCCATAAAAACGGCGTTCGGGTCAGATATGCCTGGTATGATTTGCTCGTCCCTTTACAGTTTCTCCGTGTACTCGTGAGGCCAATGACATATCTAGAGGTGATTCGATATTGCCCCTACTGGCTAAGTCTCCTGGCAAAACAAATATGGCAATCAGTCGAACAGATCAACCCTCAGTACGTATGACCATCATGAAAGGAATTATTCACATCTCATTCCCAATCTCTTTCGTACATAATGAAAGCTTAGATTTGCTGATTTGTTGCTGCCTAGTTGGCTCGTCGATGTCTCTCCTCAGGCAAGTAGGCATTTTCTTCTCTCTAGTCTTATTAAGTCCCGCAGCAGAACACTTTGCCTCACAGAAAGACTAATTACCACCGTATTCAGGCGCTCGCCATGTTCAGAGCCCATTACAAGACCCCAATCGACATGGCTGCGGCCTTTGAGACTCTGACGCTTCATGAACTCGGACATACGCGGGCGGGTGGTAGCACCATCGATATCTATTCTGCACCTGGACTTGATATAGTAGGTCGAAGTGGGTGGCTTTACCTCAGATCTTTAGGGGCACTGGCGTGGAAGAGTGCGGAAGGGGTAGCGTACCATGGACTCTGCGGTTATCTGATTGCGAAGAAGGGGCTCTTACCGCTCGCAGATGGGACGCTTGTTCCTATTGCGCAACCAACAGGTGCGCAGCCAAGCGCACTAACCAGATGAAGGCTACGATGAGGGACTGAGGTGGCGATGTCAATACATCCGCGCACTCACCGGCTTCTGAAACTGATGAGGTGACGCAGTTGTCCTTGTACGATGTAAGATGTCATTATCTTATAACAGTAATGAGAAGCTAATTTCGAACATAGTGACGGGTATTACTCGTGTCCTTGCGGATACAGAATTACGACAATTTTATGCTGAACGCTACATGTTTGTTGAAAACTTGAGACGTCATCCAGGACACCAAAAAATAATCTCCAGAACGCTACCTTGCGAAGAGGCAGTCCTCTTCAAGTCGATACAGTGTAGTGTAGATTGTCAATCTTCAAAGCCACCAGACTGGGGTTCTGCACGATCGTGACATTGTAAAGCGCCTGGTAGAAGGTGGATGGGAGAACAGCATGGATCATTGGCACTGGTGTAAGCGGCTTGACAGGTGGCGTGAATGTGAATGACGCGAGCGCGACCTCTTTATCATCTTTGGCTTCGAAACCGGCGACAGTGATGGTGCATCTAGTAGATCGATCTAGTTAGCAGTGGTAAAAATCCACGGCTGTTTCAGATATTGGAGGTATTCCTCTCATTGTGCTAAAAACATGAAGATGTGCACATGGGTCTTCGTAAAGGGTAGAGGGGCGAAAGTCCTACTGTGTGGCGAGCGCTGCGGTTCCTTCGTCTGTGCGCGCAACGCAGCCGAAATAGAAGTCTAAGAGACTGAAAGACTTGTAGGGTTTGGCAACGATGAATGAAGGCGTGCCATTCGTCAATTGCGTGTCCGGACTTGTCAGCGCGCTGTTTGGTGGTGATTGGTCGGCGACGCCGCCAATCGCTACGCCAGGCGTGGTGGCCCCACCGACCACCCAAGCGTTATAGATCAAATCCTTGTATGTACCGACTGGGGGCTCCAGTGTGGGGGGAGAGGCGAGATCATCATACTGTCCACAACTCAGTCTCTGGCTTGGTAAACGGATTTGGGGGGGGGGAAAGGGGATGGTTTTAGACGGGCAGATTCCTTCTTTAACAGAGCACTTACTGTGGCATTTTGCACGATAATGGTACTAGAAACGTAGCTTGATAGTAGAAGGAGACAGGGAAAAAGCCGGATGTCTTGGAACTTCATCCTGTGTGTTGCTGCTTCTGAGATTTTCAATCGTTTGGCTTTTAGACAAAGAAGAATTTGGGTAGGAGACCGAGGGAGTTATATATCTGTGTCGCCATTCATCTACGGGTATTGCGGGCCAGCTTCATGGAGGTGGCTAGTCCAGGAGAGGCTGGTTAAAGGAAGAGGGTATATTCGGTCTGAAGAATATTTTGATCTAAAGAGACGCGTCGCTCCGTTATCCGGCGGGTCGAACCCACAAGCCACGGAATCCTCTCGCTCGAAGCCTTTGAGCGTACTTAGTCCCAGCAGAATTACTCTGGTGGCGATTATGATGTATGACTGCTCCAGTTTCCATAATGAACCACCCCGAATGAGGCCGAAGCTCCCTAGGCTAGATTTGGGATTAGCGTCATCTTACTAGTACCGGCACTGCGAACATGTAATTAAGGGAGTGGTGGCATGACTCGGAAAACATTCCCGCCGTGATGACCTCCGGTGTGTGGAGATTAGAGTGGTGCACAAGACAGAAATCATCTGGAAAAAAGATGCAGCTAGCGCTTGAACGTTGATATCGCATCGTAATGTAAATGCTGTCCTCATTTTGCATGGTTCGCGCATGGGCTTCTTGCAAATCGAGGAAATGCTCGTGAGATACCTTGGCTGGTATATTCATGTAGCATGTGACTTGCCGCTGTACCGTATCCTGAATATCTTTTTTCACCATTGGGTGGTCAGTTGCGGCCCAGTCTTAGTGCTCATGAACATGCGCTTACCAGTAGCTCTTTTTTGGTCAGAAGAAAGTGAACCTCTAAAAGGGTGTAATCACAAGTCCTGATTCCCAATGTGCGAAAGGCTCGCCTTGCGGTTCCACAAAAATGACTACATCATTAGCCTCACCTGCGGATATGTCTGGATGTTGCTCATGTACTCCTCCAAGTGAAATTCAGACCCGACCATGCCGCCAAGGAGGAGTAATTTTGACTTTAAAGAGATGATCTGGGAACACCATCTCTCCTGTATATCTGATCTAGGGTTGATAATTTCAAGAATCATGAGTCATGGAATACTACACCACCGCGGAGCAGGCTCCGACGTTTCTATACACAAACTTCCCCAAATACCCTAAAAGGCCAGTTCCGGGCTCGGAAAAAGCAAAGAAAGCATGCACGGATAGAGATTTCCGATCTTTTACTTCCCGGATAGACGGGAAATGCGGGAAATTTTGAGAAAAGAAAAGAAAAAAGAAGAAGAAAGAAAGAAAAAAAGATATATCCAAAAGTGACCCCTGTACAAGCAGCAAGGTAGTTGGATATTCGATGATGTCCGATGAGCAGTCTACATACCAAAGCTGCTTCCAAGAGTCGGCCCCCGCAAAGCTAGCCGGATCGTCGGATTATGATGGGGTAGTCTGTTAAAAGATGGTGGTGTACATCTAGAAATAGTAAGTATACAGTATCGTAATCGTGAAGTCAGGGCCCCCAAGGGCTCCACATGAGTGGATAGTGAACACATTGGTCGATTTGTTTTGACACACTTCATTCCTTACAACGCAGCTGAATATGGGTAAGGGCAAGTTGAAGAAGCGGCAAAGACGGCCCCGCAATTCTCTCATTGCCACTCACAATCGAATACATTCTGCTCGGCGCAATCAGTGTAATCAAAGTGCTCTGGACTTCAAACAGCGCAGGAGTTCCGTCTGCCCGAGTGGAAATGCATCAGTCTTAAGGCACCAGCGGAGAACGTGGAGATAATCAAGGATAGCGCTCAGCGCTTGCAGCCATCAGCGTCACACTGGCTCCATTTCTTGCCCTCATTCAATCGAGAGGTACGCAGACTGTAGATAGTGTGACCTCCATTAGTAGCATAACAGGCGAAAAATTATGCAAACTTAGGGTTGCTGGTGCCCACAAGTTGATACGAAAGGCGGCGAGACAGCGAACTCAGGCGTGTAGTCACCATTGTTGGCTTGCATGAGTCATAAACGTTCTTACCTTAAGGACTTATCCGTCGGCTCATTTAACCTAATAGACTTCGAATCTTAATACCTAAATATTTTGTCTGCGAAATTGCGTTTTTAAGTTGGAAGGAAGGGCCGAAGTCATTGACAGCTAAGCCTCATGTAGCAAGCTTAGCAGAGAGGTATCCTCCTCCTGCAGTGGCCTTTCATAGATTCTACATCTCTTGCTATTCGCACCAAGCACTGGTACCATACTGGTACCATACTGACTCTGTTTCAAATAAGTCATATGGATGCGCGCAAATGCTCCCTTTGTCACGGAAGGGCGATAAGTATTTTGGTGTTGGCATTAAATTTGATTTGACAGCAAGCCGGGCAATTTCGAGTAAATAAGAATGTCAGATACGCAAGTCTCGTGGCTATTTTTTTCTTCTGTTCTCACTCTCGACGAGACGAAAGCGCACAGTCCTCACTGTGGGTGTTCCTTCGGACCGCTTTTCCTCAGACGCTTTACCTTGCTCGTTATCAACTTCGCATGTAATAATATATAGAAAAAAAAAAAACATTCCCTGCCTCCTATTATACTCTCTTGGTCCAGTGCAGAGGCATGTTGTCAAAGCTCAAGTCGCCAACAATCTGCTGGTCTCCGCTACTACCATTGCTTGTTCCAACATGCGTACACGCGTGGTATTTGCAACCGACCTGCAGTACGGTCCCGGGGTTCGTTCAAGCCGTCACCAATGCTTTCGCCTTTGCTGCTACGACGGTCAGCCTTTTCGACAAGCAAAATACCTACATCGTAAAGCTCGGCAGTCTGATCGCACCCGGAAGCCAAGCGAAGGAGCTCATCGGTGATATTGACTCTGACAGAACTTGGGAGAGCACGACTGACAATACGTGTAGAGCATCATCGGGCCCTGGGTCCAATGAGTCTCCTGAGAGGGGCGGGAAACATTCGGCTCAAGGATGCAGGTCCGGGAGAAGTCGTATGTGGAGTCCATGTGTTTTTCGAAACAGCGATTGCTCGTTGAGCTCCTAACCTCGTCAAGATCATTGTCTGCGGCTTTTCGAACGTGCAAGATGTAGTCAAGGACGGAGCGACAGAGCATCTTGATCCTGCAATGGATATGGCGGAACCGGAACATGATATCTACCAGGGTTGCAAATACGGGCATCTGTCAGGGTACAGATATATAGGCGCTTATATGGCCAGCTTTGGAAAGGATCAAGCGCGTAGGTTCGGCCCTTCCAATTCCTGTCAGTGTGTCCCCATCTGCGCAGGAGCTGAGAGACTTTTGCAGAAGTGATGAGGTTCTGCCCTTCATTCCTATCGTACATTGCACAGTCCAAGTTCCAGGCTAGCAACCAAGTCAAACCTGAGTATTGTCTCCAATTTCATATGGGTTCTTCTTTTGCTCGTTTCCAAAGCTTATCATGCTCTCTACCTAGTTGGCTAGTCGATCTCCACCCTGATGTCACGAATACGCTGAGGTCGTACTACTCAACTCCTATGGATTTATACGCGCTCATGGAGCTTCCTATTGTACGTCTTCCGCTCCCCACTCATCCCTTCCTTATCCTACACTCAATTTCAGTCGCAACTCTCATCTTGAGGGCCCGGACTGCTCAGTGATGTCTCAATAATGGATCATTGACTTCATGGGCGAAGTGCTAACAACCATAAACCATTCAGCTCCACGAGCTCCTGCATTCCTATGCAGCTGGTGATTTAGACGATCTGGAGCCGCCGACCGATCAACCCTGGGTGGGCAATAGGGGGTGGAAGTACGTACTATCGATAAAGGCTCACGCCGCAAGGAGTGCTGAAAGTGGTGCCATGTATGGTGTGGGCGGCTCTGCGATCTCACGGGGCTTGATGCCGCAAGAAGATGGATCCTTCGTGGCGATAGCGCCGCAGGTATAGTGACCCGGATTCGTTCAGGGAAGTCAAATCGCCTCAGTTCAACGAGTTTGAGCTGGGATGAGAATACCTCTTTGTGGTCTGCCGCAATCTCGGCTCCGTGGTTCATAGATGATTTTGCATCATTCATTCCCTCCATTTTATAGAATAGATAAACAAAGATCGACGATCACCAAAACGTGCAGAATGGCAAGCCTTGATAAGAAAACATGGATTTAGGGTTGAGCTGGCCTTGATCGACTGCGATCTGTCGCGACTCGTCTCTCAACAAAGTGGGAATGACCAATGGCCTCTGAAAGAATCCACGACAGAGCACTCCCTCCAAAGGCGACCATGGTCTGGAAGGACACTGTTTGCATCCGCTGCTTTCGTGAAGGCATCACATATTGGAAGAACATGGCATTTGCATGCGACCAAATAGAATTCTTACACGAAAGCGAGACAGAAGGCTTAAAAAAGTCTACCTATCACTTCACGGTTCCACATGAAGATAGTGGAGACACATGAGCTAGCATAACATCTAAGCAAAGGAATGATGCGCGCCTGCTCATGTGCAGAAGGGGAAGTCTCCACTATGGCACAGAGACAAAAAATCAGTATTACTTTCTCTTCGCCGTCAACCTTTGAAACCGGGATAATGGCATTGACTACTCGCTGCTATGATTGACTCCATGACAAGCTAAGGTCAAGTTAAATAGGGGAATTAAGGTAAGATATCGTACGGCTTCGGCGAGTAGGAAGTCCGGAAGCCTTTTCGCCAGTCACGTGCCACGCCACGCTAGAGTAGTAGACGCGCTAGTTGTTCCCCGCGTGCTCTAATCCTGCTAACTGTTGAAATGCACGGACTGCAGTGCTGGAGCTTCACCTTTCGGATCACCAATCAGGCCACTCGGAATACAACAATCCTCTCCGTTCACAAGCCGTCGTCAACGGCCGTGTCCTAGTTCCAGGGCGTCATGTTGGCGCTAGAATTTGACCGAATGCTCCATAAGTCGGCCATGTCTCCCGCACTGTCTCCAAGTTTAGAGGGGAAGGGGATGTGGAGCATGCTACTATCCTCCATCGACGACCATCAAGTAACATTAGCTGAGCACATCATACAGCCAACGACATGCAGTTCATGGAGCCGTTGGCTGCAAGTTACATTTTGAGAGCAGTGCTTGTGCTTCTCGCCGTGGCCATCGTACGGTTCTTCATTAGCCTCTATAATCATCGACGCGCTCTCGATGGACTGGTGTGTCAATGGGAAACCCTCTGTACCCGACCCAAATACCTTACTGACACACCCCAGCCCAAGCCACCCTTCAGCTTCTGGTTCGGCCACATTCCCACCATAGGCAAGCTCATGGCAACCCTGCCTCCGAACTGTCATCCACAAATTATGATGCATCACCTTCGTACCAAATACAAACTCTCTCCAGTATTCTACATTGATACTTGGCCTTTCAGCGACCCAATTTGCGCTATCGTCGACCCGGAAGTTGCATACCAAGTCACTGTGCAGACCTCGCTGCCGAAACACAAGATTGTTCCAGAGTCAATATGGCCTTTGACAGGCGAGAAGAACTTGGTTTCAATGGATGGGCCGGAACACAAGCGATGGAGGGCCATCTTCAACCCAGGCTTCTCTAGTGCTCATCTCATGACGCTTGTGGATGGGACCATAGATGATTCTATGATGTTGATGAATATTCTTGCGAGGCACGCTGAGGATCAGGATATCTTTTCGTTGGAAGAGACCACGACGAGAGCAACGATAGATATCATCGGCAGAGTGGTGCTGTGGGTGCAGTCGATCCATGAGGTCGGGAAAGAAGGCTGACTGTAATGCAGAGACACGCAGATGCACGCCCAGACCTCTGAAAACGATCTCGTTCTCGCCTTCCGCAATCAGGTAACGTGGCTGTTGAAGAGCCATGAATTGAACCCCTTCGTGCTCTTCAACCTTATGCGGCCTATCATATTCCAGTACAACAAGTGGAGGATGGACAGGTTCATTGGGAGAAATCTGGAAGAGCGCTATAACTCCCGACGCGACCAAGAGGCTAGCAATAGCCGCATGACGAAGCGCAACAGATCAGTCATCGATCTAGCTTTCGACGCGTACCGCGAAGAAAGAGGTGCCAAGCATCAAAAGATCGGCATCGATGCTACTTTCAAGAGATTTGCCATCGATCAGGTCAAGACATTCATGTTTGCCGGTCACGACACTGTAAGCTCCACGATTTGCTATGCAGCATATGCGCTGTCAAACCATCCAGAGGCACTTCGCAAGGTCCGCCGAGAGTACGATGAGGTATTCGGAACAGACGTGGAGCAGACACCGTATCTAATTAAAAGGGATCCCTACCTGATTAACAAGTTGCCTTACACTGTAGCCATCCTCAAGGAGACACTGCGGCTTTATGTTCCCGCGAGTAGTGTACGCAGGGGATCGCCTGGCTTTTTCCTGCACCATGATGGCAAACAGTACCCCACGGAAGGTATGTGCGCCCTTCTTTCTGTCAGGGCGTCGTCCATTGTCGTTGCCATCGCTAACCGCACAGCAGGCTTCATGGTCTGGCCTGTCTCGTACGCCTTGCATTGCTCCTCGGATCTTTGGCCCTCTCCCACGGCCTTCATTCCCGAACGCTGGCTCGCCAAAGAAGGCGATCCGCTCTTCCCCATCAAAGGCGCATGGCGACCTTTCGAGTTTGGCCCAAGACACTGCATAGGTACCGAGCTTGCAATGATAGAGATGAAGATCATGATGGCGCTTATGCTGCGGTCATTTGACTTGAAGGCTGCTTACGAGGAGTTAGATGCGAAGGATGCCAAGGACGGGGTGAAGATGGGATTGAGGACGACGCCGGATGGAGAGAGGGCTTATCAGACGAGGCTTGCGCTTGGGAAGCCAGTGGATGGGATGCCTGTGAGGGTGATGAAAAGGAATGTTTGATAGCTATTTATCGAGATGCGAAGCCTCCTGAGCGATCATGTATAAACCGTCTTCCACACGAAAGCAATGCAACTGTACGGACTTTGCAAAGTCTAGCTGATATCATGATACGAGATATAATTTGTCGAGCGAAGGGGCTGTCCCAAAAATCATGTTCGTGATTTGCGATGGATTGAAAGAAAGGTAAGGACCATGTGGTCTGGAGGTATTTAGTTTGTGTTAGGTTCGAATCCTAATGGCGCTGGTTCTAGTGGTGAAGTGGGCTTCTTATTTTCTGACCAATTACTTAGGGCGAAGAGCTGATCTGGGGACACGCGCTAACTTGATAGCTACAATAAGGCTGATGAACGGAATTTGTCAGCTTCTCTGCAACAATTTTCGTTCTCATGCCTTCTCTCGTCCATGAACAGATCCTAGGCCTCTGACCCACCACCTCACTGAGTATGGGCAGAGCGCATACGCACAGAGGCTGTTGGAACTGCAAACGCCTCAAGATTGGCTGCGATCTGAGCTTTCCCGCTTGCCAAAACTGCCTTCAATCAAAGAAGAAGTGTATGGGATACGGACTACGACTGTCATGGCCTCAAAACTCAGACCGACGTAGGGCGATTGTCTTAGACCAGCAGACTCTTCCGGCTCAACAAAGTCTGTCCTTCCGTCGTCTACGTTTCCTCGGTACGACGACCTCGGACCTTGATCTCCATGACGAGATCAGGCAAACTGGCGAATTCAGAGGACAAATTAATTCCGGGAGGTTAGGTCCACGGTCGGCTCACACTATATCTAAATCTATGAGTACGCCATGGGGAGTCCTTGTCGCAGGGGATCAGATGTTACTGTCATACTATGAGGGCGTATTGTCCCGAATGATAACCACGGTCGACGATGATGGCAATGGCTTTCGTCACGTTTTGATCAAGATGGCGCTCTCTGATACTTCTGTATCTTCTGAAGCGGTCCTTCAAGGTATACTTGCTTTCTCCGCCTATCATCTGTCTGGAAGTCAGGCGGGTATAAATCATAGCTTTGCTGCCATCAGCGCCCTCTCGGCCTCGATGCGGATTTCTACAGATCTCCGCGACAGATACTGTCAACTCGCTGCGAGCTTGGTCCTAACCACCTATGGAGTAAGCCTTCTTTGTTGCTTTACTAGACATTCACCTGCTAGAACCTTCGTCCGCTAAAAATCCTGAGATCATTCCTGGTTTGATATCTTTATGTACTAAGTCTAGTTAGGTTTTTAATACCGCTGAATCAAAGTGGACGACGTTCTTCTGTGGCGCAAAAACGATTGCCAGATCCATCTTTGCCGGCTCCCAAAATTGCGAAGGAGAACTGGCGTTCCTACTTGACTGGGTGTACGGACAGGATGCTCTTAGCAAGTTCAGCTTGCTATTCTGGCCACAGAAGGACTTGGCGCAACGAAATTGTGAAAAAGATCCCTATCTTCTATCCAAAGTTGAAGACTCCCCTCATCGCAGTCTTGTAAGTCTGGTTCCAGTCTCAGCTCATGTGCATCGGCTTGTCTCCCATGAGAATCTGACGAAAATTGTAGATCGCGGGAGCTTTCGGCTGCTCGATTGAGTTGATGAGCATAATATCAAGACTGAACGAGATGATGCCAATTGATGCTAATATGGAGCTTATTCCATCTCACAATGAGCTTCTTGTGAAACTCGAGAAGCGCCTTCGGTCCCTTCAACAACCTTTGACACCACAGAGTCCAATGTCGATCGTTAAGAATGAGTCTAGTGCTGCAGATACTGCCGAGTTCTACCGCATCGCAGCCCTAATCTTTCTTGAGCGAGCGTGCAGGAGGAGCCCAAGAGGCGCCCCTGAAATCGAGCACCTGGTCAACACCGGACTCGAAATCCTGCAAGGGCTCGAAGTCTGCGCAGTGATGTGGCCGTTATTTATCGTCGCATGTGAAGCGGAGACCGGTGAACAACGAATGGTCGTACTCACTGCCTTTGAGGCTTCCAGTCATCTTCGAAAGGCAGGAAACATATTGTGGGTCCAGGAACTCACCGAAGCCGTGTGGAAACAAGACGACCTCTTCACTTTTGCTAAAATCTCAAAAGCTGCGGTCCCATTGCTCAGATACGGATCTGTCATAAGTGCTAGCAGTCAACTACCCAATTTTACATGACACGATATGTGACTCAAAACACTTTTCAAAGCCACTGCTTGTTGCCCAGATGCGAAACGAACGTCCCACCGTTGCTATTCTTGATACTGCTCTTTTCGAATAGCTTTAGCATAGTGTTCACAGAGTCCTGCGGCGTATCTGGAGCCTTGAAATGCGGTGCATAGGCCGCGAATTTGGCCCCCATATCTTGAAAGCCTTTCATTTCCTCCGCATTATCGGGATCTATGACATGTCAGACAGGTATCAACACCACTAGAAGTCTGTTCTTAAGTCACTCACTTGGCACATTTTCTCCCGTATCCACAAAGCCGGGGCTAATAGCCATGAACAAGATTCCCTCGCTCTTATAAAGCGCGTTGTATTTAGCAACGGCTACGTTGACAGCCCCTTTGCTGATGGAGTAAGGAGCGCCAATAGCGATGTCGACTTGGTTGATAAGATCAACATCGGCCATACCAGTCGATAACGTGAAGACTTTCTTCTCTCGGCCTTTACGAAGGAGAGGGATGAATGCGTTGACGGTGTTGATCACGCCGATGACGTTGACTTCGAAACTGCTCTGAAGGTCTTTGACGAGGGTCTGGGGATCATCGGCGCTTCAATATGATTGGCTGGTCAGTATCGCCTTATCTTCCGCAAACGGAATGGGTCAACAATGGGTGCGCCGCATACTCACAAGTCGCCCAGTGTCCGGTAGCCACTAGTCCTTGAGACCAGGGCGGCATTGTTGATCAGGTAGTCCAGATCGCCTCCTGTCACTCGCGCAGTCTCTGATGCCGCTGACTGGAAGATGATCAGCCTACTGTTGCTGCTTTATCAGGCAGTCCTATTCCTACCTTGAGAGCTTTAAGATCCGTGATGTCCGCTTCCAGAAAAGTAAGACTTTTCGGCACTGCTTCTCGAAAAGCATTCTCCGCCGCCACTTTGTTACGAACAAGTCCGATGACCACGTTTTGGCTGTCGCTGGCGAGGGTGCGGACAAATTCAAGCTTTGCAGAGGAGCAACGTTAGTTGCACGTCTCGTTTAGGGAGACCAGAGACCTACGCCGATGCCCCGCGAGGCTCCAGTCACGACGTATGAAGGCATTGGGATGCTGGATACTGTGGTTGGTACGATAGATTGGAGAATCTTGTTTAGTCCAATTGTGACGAGGGTAAGAAGAAACAGAGTAGCTGGTGGGGGATCCGACGGTCCTTATATGCCTTCTCTGCAGCTCCGCATTGCTCGGCCTCGCTTCTGCTGCTTACAAAACACAATAGCGGGTGACGCACAGCTACTCCATCTTGTCTCTGGCCTGCTTTCCAAGCGTGCATGCCCTCACTTCCAAGCAGCCAATGATGAAGCCCGACGCTTGCTGACTCATCGCACATTCTTGCCATCTTGGCTCGCGCTAGGAAAATGCCCCAGGCAGATTGCGCTACTTAGGCTTCCCAAGCAGGGTGGCACGGAGAGATAGATGCAGTCCAGTGCGAGATGCTGATAAATTGCGCCGTCTCGTACTTAGGAAAGATACGGTCCCTTTGTCAATCCAGTTCGTTACGAAACCAGTATCAAAGCTATCACAAGAACAGCAGCTTTTGCTCCCCCGAGCACGACATCATTGCATCAATCTTAGACCTGGTGAACCATGGCTCTTGTCCCTGACACCGCCGAGACCGCCGCGCCTGAGTCGGGGGCCAGCTCTCGAACCTCCGCGCCGAGATAGGACCATGAAGTGCGTTTTGGACTGTTGATTGGGGCTTTTGAAGACGGCGTTTGCGATAATCGTTTCTGAAAGCATCTGCTCTGTTTGTTGGGATGGGTTTATACTGTTTGATATCCGTGATTTATTCTGTCTCGCCATTTGTCCTATTCCTCCTGTATCTGCTCGCGCTCATCTTTCCCCAGTCGCTCTCTGGAGAAGGAATGAAATGCTACTCCTCGTCCTCCGTCCTTCACCCCCTTCATCCCCGCTTCATCGCTCAGCCGGTCGGTCCAATGCAGATTGCTGTAGGCTATCGCTTCTTTCAACTCCACTTCCGCTCTCGTAATGTCAATACGATCAGCTTCGACTTTCATACTCTACTCTATTCTACTCTATTCTACCCGACATATCCTACCCACTCCTGCCATCCTGCTCCTATTTCCCACTCTCAGCCTAAGACTAGACATCAGAAAGGTCCTCCTCTCCTTCGCCACACTTCACTTCACTTCGCTCTACTCTACTCCATCGTAATCGATACGACTTCATCCCGCCACCTCACCATCCTCGTCATCCTCCCATCGTTTTGATTCCAACCCCCTTCAATCTAGCTTCACCTTTGATCCTAGCGATACCGGGAAAAGACAGCACGCGTATAGGCTGACAACCACGCGTTCAATCTACCAAATCGGTACTACACAGTCGGAAATGCAGGCGCAGCTACATACGCTGACCCTGATATAGATACAGACATGGATATAGACCATCAACGTAAATAGGTCATTTCAAGTATTAGAGCAGTCTGTCTATCCATTCAGGCATTTCCGATTCTTTCCTTGCTGGTGCCTGCTGACGGGAATGCAATGCTTCGCTTTGATCTCGCCAAGTCTGGCAATCTCTACTTGTGTATCACCTTGTGCGGTGGTAAGTCACACCCGACCCCGGAACTACCCGGATAGCGCACCCCCCCGGGTAGGGTGTGACTTACCACCGCACAAGGTGATATGTTGGATAAGTACGTGGAAGTGGATCAAGAGAGGTCAGTTTGCGGATACCAGGATAGGATAGGAAGTCAGTCATACCCGATGACGTCCGTCGAGTTTTGCAAAGATATGGTTGTGTGGGACCTCTCCCTCTAAGCTGTTATTATTGAGTGTATCTATGTTTAGATATATTGCTACTTGAATTTTACATATTCGACACATCTCCTCATCATCATTCGCGACACCGTTCTCGTATTCGAACTCGCAAAACTCCCGTCTGTCCACTCGGCAGACCCATATTCAACCAGCCCCCACCGTTTTTAATGCTTATTTTCAAAAGACTGCGATCTTCTGGCGTGCATATGGTGTGCATATGCGACTATCAGTTCGCTTGTCGCGTGTTCGGGTCGGGCCTTTGCTGTGGGTACCTGGTCCTTGAGAAGTTTGAGGGAATTATGTAATGGTGTTTTTGGACTCCACAGAATGTGAAAACAGGAGTTGGGTAGTTGGTGGTGGGGATCGAGGCTGGAGTCGGATCCAAAAAAAAATCTTGTACGCAACCGTGCAGGTCCGGAAGGATTAACCCTATTCCATCCCACTCTTAGGGACCCGAGTCTTGAAATAGAGTCCTCGCCTCTCGGAATTAGTTGCATTGAAAATGTATGGTGGCTTTTCGTTCCTCGCGTCTGGGAGGTGCTCCTCTTGAAATATGTTTTGTCGCCATTTCTGCTCGTGTTTTCCCTGTCCTGTCCTTCTCCTGCTGTTACTTCCTCTGAGGTCACTCGCTGCTCAATCATGAGCCATTTAGTAATTGGTATATGTGACGAAGTGTGTCGCAGCCAACATCGTCCGCTACCTCCAAAAATTTGATTGCTCCCACATTCGCTCAAATTCGCACTTGCGGAAGGACCTTAGGTGATATGCATATTCAATCCATACTATCCACACTCGTGGGCGCAGGCTTTATTTCCAGCGTTCTTGCAGCGACCATTCCAGTTCAAAGCGATTCATCGAGCTTGACAGTTGGGATCCAACAGTCACCTCCATCCGGGGCTCTCAGTGTTGTGAACCTGACAACGCCGTAAGTCCTTCGGGAAGTTTCTTTCTTTCCACTCTATCCTGTGAGGCTCACTCGTCTTCAAAGCCATACCTCACTCTGGCCAAAGGTCCCCTGGGCTTACAAAATCCCCGGCCCCTCATTCTACCACCTCCTCTTCGAAGAGATCTCCACCCAGGAGACAGGCGTTGAAGGCCAACAGGCCACGCTCCATGCCTGCGACGAGATTATCCGCTGGCTCTGGGAGAACTACAAGGCCGATCAGAGTGTCGACAAGGCCTGTGTGCAATCGAGTCCTTTCAATGGCGAAGTGAAAGGACAGGTAGTCCTGGTGTTTGTGCCCATTACAATAGGCGGGGTGATCGACAGAGAGATCGCGTTGGATAGCATCAGAGCGTTGGAGGCTCTGGTGTGGAGGTATGGCGGCCACAGTCTTGAATGCGAGATACTGTTGGGAGGGAAGCCGAAAGGGAGGATTTCGATTTCGGTCAAGATGTCAAAGCAAAGTAAAGTCGCTAATTCCGGTGCTGTGGCTGTAGCAAGTCGTATTTAATGGCGGGTGAGGTAGTAACGGTTGTACTTAGCATTAACGAACCCAAATATAAAGCAACGAGTCCAGTCATAGCCCAGCTGCGGGATATCAATATCCTCGGAAAGCCACGGCTAGATCTCGCGGGTCGACGAAATTGATTGTGATGAAGTGATGTTGGCGGCATTTGGCTGGAATAGCAATCATGAGGATGATCCCTCTATCTATCAGTCAAAACCATCAAGTCATACTGCCCGGGATCACTTGCTAGCCACTAGACAGACTGGATCGTGGACCTTGCTGAGCAAAAACGTAAGTCAATCAATGAACGCTTCCGAGTTTAGCGTATCATCGTCTCCAGCCCAACCAAACTCGAGATCAGATTCTGCTCCCTCGCCTTCTGACTGACTATCGACAACCTCTCCTCGTTTGCGCTTCAGCGATGTAGCTGGTAAAACGGGCGATCCATTTAGCCTGATCTCTGTTTGGCCCGCTGCAATCTCCCGGAGACCAGTCTGTAGCTGTTAGAAACACCTTTGTGAAAAGACATAGCGGACTAACCTTCTCGATTACGAACGTGGCAACTTTGCCAACGCCTTCGTACGAGACACCTTTGGCTTTTATCACACCTGCAAATCTGACACCTGGCATATACTCCCCTTGACTAGCTGTTTCTGACGCTCGAAACATCCAATCTCGGAAGATCACAACACGAGTACTGATACCAGTATCCCATGGCGTGCCAGATATAGCTGGGTGTAGCACAGCGCCTGTCTCTGCTCTGATTCTTGTGGTCATCTGGCTCGTCAAAAGCACGGCGATATTCTTCGTTGCAGCGAGTCTGCTAATCTTAGATATCAAATCGCCCATCACTGCCCAACGTCTTCCTGACGCCCAATGGGCTGTGTCACCTTTCTTGACTGGGATCTGCTGGTCGCTTGCCCTGTCGGTCGTTTTGGGGAAAGCTAAGGCGAACAAGGTTGAGATGGAATCGACTACTATGAGGCTGGTCTCAGGGGGGGGGAAAGATGAGGATTGATATGTTAGAAGAGCTAGCAGATGAGGCAGTGATGGTGTAGCGAAATGATGCAACTTCTCGAGATACTCGTCCACCAACGATGGATCTGACGTGGTCTCTCCTTCTAAGATAGGGAGACCGGACAGGATATTCTGTAATCTTGACCCACTTATCACATAGGACGAATCTATATCTCAGTGTCAGAGCGGAAGCTTTTCTTCATACTACTGACTTCGTTGCGCAAGGCTCCTTACCCACCCAGACAACGGATCCGCCTGCTTGCAGAGCGCTTGCAGCAATTTGCATTCTAGGTGAGGTGATGCTGTCAGCTAAAGGATTGCTTGATAAGTGGAACTCTTTTGACCGTAAGCACACAAGAGCATTAATAGGTCACAAAGCGATCGATCTACGTACGCTAATGCCGTTTTGCCAACTCCAGGAGGGCCATATATTTCTGTCACTTCTCCACGTGAGATACCAACAGCAGATGTAGTCTGACCTGAGGGTTCATACTCCCTACACTGCAAAAACGCATCAAGGCTCTTCAGTCCTGTTGAGATTGGCCTTCTCGGAGTCGATGAAATGTTTTGAAGCGCTTGGGAAGCTGATACAGTTGGGAGACGGTCTTGCAAAACTTAGTTCGGAGAGAGATTGAGATCGGAGGAGACATACGAGGAGAAGACGACGAGAAATTATTGCTATCAGAGCTGGCCATGTTTGATTGAAGGCCGTTACTACAAGTTCCCTGTTCTCCTAGCCTTTACGTGACGTCTGGGTATCTGTTGAGTACGCCATGAAACTGTCTTCTAGGCTGACCGTAGCTCTCTGTTAATGCAAAAGCGATGCTGATAGTAAACGGACTGCATGAGAAATGCCTTGACGGTTGAAATAGCAGGACCCGGTCTTGGCGCCAAGAACAGCGTCGATCAATCGCGAACTTTTGCCTCTGGCGCGTTTGTGTGACTGGCAAGTGTCAAGGCGAGCGAATGTTCACTGAGGCATGACTCAACTAACCGGTACTGGCTGTTATGCTTCGACGTCGTACTGTGAAGTCTTTCCTCAAAGGCTTCTATTCACAGCATTAACACTGGGCCCAGCTTGACGGGCTCCATTCCCCTTTCCCTTGACACTGGATCTGACCACGCATTGTGGCTCTTTGTGTTGTTGTCTGATTGTGCTAAACAGACCCTGAAACCAGACACCGCATAAAAGAGCATCATTACTAGCACTTGCTCAGCAGTCCGCCAACATTACAATCTCGACATCTCATCTCAGTACCCGGGATTTACAATGCACGTACCCAGAGTTGAACCGCCATTGACCACCTACATTGCCTTCTCCGTTGCTTGCTTCCTGCCTCTTTTACTCTGGAGATTACTTAAAGTGTTTGGTCTACAGAACCGGCGAGACAAGCCTGAGGGTTGCCGCAAGATTGGATTGAGCGGCAAAAGTCACGTTGCTGACGAACATCACGAGCGCTACAAGGGAGCTGTGACAGGACAACAGAATGGTCCAGCTACATGGAGGGTCAAGAGCTTGTGGATATACCCGATCAAAAGTTGCAGAGGCGTTGAAGTTGGGACGGGGACAGTGATTGGCACGGGCATGGAATATGACCGTCAGTTCTCCTTTGCACAGCTATCCAGCAAGTTCCCGGTGAGCGCCAATACGCCTCAGGAAGAGAAGGCAAAGCATACTTGGAAGTTTCTCACGCAAAGGAGTCTCCCACCGATGGCTACTATCAAGACCGAGGTGTGGGTGCCCGACCTGTCGTCCCCCACCTACTCCGAACGGCATCCGAACGTTCAGAGCGGGGGTGTTCTGGTCATCAAATTCCCTCATATTCATTCTGAGGAAGGATTCATAGGAAAGATTAGAGACCTTTTGGCATTGGTTTTTGGCCAGCCCGAGAGGGCGGTTCATTTACCATTGAATCCCACACAAGAGCAGATCTCTGAGAAGGGCTATGCTGTCGATGATATGGAGATATGGAGAGACAAGCCCAGGTCGCTCATGATCGCCAACACGGAAAAGGATGACATCTGGATACAAGAGCTTCGATCATATCTTGGAATCACCAATCACCTCGCTCTCTTTCGGGTATCAAAAGCCAACCAACCCCGAGAAGTGTACCGATGTGCGCCCCGGAAGGAAGAGCTTGGTTATCAGCCAACAGTAGGCTTTCAGGATGCCTATCCATTGCATATCATGAACCTGGCAAGTGTTCGCGACGTTGGAAGTAAGCTTCAAAAAGGCGCTCCACCACTCAGCGTTCGAAATTTCCGACCCAACATTGTTATCACCGGAGGCGGTGCTTATGAAGAAGACTCCTGGAAACGAATCAAGATAGGAGGTTATGAATACTACGTCTCTTGCCGCACTGTCCGTTGTCTCCTGCCAAATGTCAACCCCATCACAGGTAAGCGGCATGGGTCGGAGCCAAATAGGACACTGAAAGACTTTCGATGCATCGACGCAGGAGATGTAAAAAATGCGTGCCTGGGGATGCAGATGGTTCCGGCGTTGGAAGAGAGCAAAATCAAGGTGGGAGATGAAATCCAAGTGTTAGAGACCGGGGAGCATTTTTACATCAAACATTGAACTTCAAGCGAATCCACCATGCATTGAAATTTTCAAAAGGAGTGCATTTAGACATCTAACAGGCATTCAGTGAGCGCGGAGCCGATACTGTTCTGGGACCAAGGGAATATTCAATCTTTTTTCACATGGCTCTCGAATGCTTGCTTAGTGGAGTTGGCCGGTGGATGGAATGGTCCCATTATGTCTCATCATTACCCATCATGACTTTGCGCCGGATTCCCAAGCTAAAATTACTCTAGATGCAGAAGGAGAGGCGATAACCTTTACTTGCCTTTGACTTATGCCAGATGAATCCCGCGTTGCAGGATCGACGGGATCGGCCGACGTCCTATCGCTTCCCACACTCTGGTGTGGCACTAAATGACTTGGGGCCTGCTCCGACTCAGAGCTGCTCAACCGTAGCCCTTGATTTTTTGTAGGGCCAGAACGCCGCAGCTTTTTTCTTTGCTTTTCTTTTCTTTTTGCTCATGCGACCTATTTCCAATCTGGCAGACGCCAATCATGCCTACTATGCAGTGATTCGCTATCGCACTTAACCTTCCCCACATTTGCCCAAACTTTGACAGGGGCAGATCCATAGCAGATCGGCGGCTTGCGTCTATGGTTACATATAAAAACCGACCTATTGCCATCTGCATCTCACTCAACTCATAGCTGAAAACCGTCTTGCTATTCTTCCTTGGTCTTTGAAAGGTCACTCAGTCTGGGTCCATCGAATTTCATGAGATACTTTCATAACATTTCCAAAGATTGGCGATCATCATCTCTTCTCAACTAAGTACTTTATCCGATAATGGACGATTCACCCGATCGTATTGGGCCCGATATGAGCCCAAAAGTCACATTCGCAGACAAGTCCAGGGGCATCGTCAGAGCTTTGACCACCAAGTAAGGAGGTCGATGCAATTCGTAGTTTATCATTCCGCTGACCCAAAACAGAGAGGGTCTTATCGGCGACTACGACTATGCCTTCTTGTTCAAGCCGAATCTACCATTCATGAAGAAGTCAAAAAGAGCAGCCCCGTTCTTTGGTCTCAATGATCCTATGCCCGTCTTTTTAGCACTTTTGTTGGGCTTTCAGCATGCGTTGTCCATGTTGGCCGGTATCATCACCCCTCCTATCATCATCGCCAGCCAAGGAGGCGCTAGTCTCGGAGCGGACGATACGCAGTATTTGGTTTCGACCGCATTGATCGTCGGTGGTCTCCTATCATCCATCCAGATCACTAGATTCCACATCTACAAATCACCCTACTACATCGGCACCGGTTTGATCTCCGTGGTCGGAACGAGCTTCTCCATCATCCCCGTCACCACCGGCGCTTTTTCGCAGATGTACTCAACCGGATTCTGTCCCACCGCCGCCGACGGGACCAAGCTGCCGTGTCCTCGTGGTTACGGAGCCCTGATCGGAACCGCCTGCCTGTGCTCCTTGCTCGAAATCGGCCTCTCCTTCACCAAACCCGCCGTCTTGAAGCGTGTCTTCCCTCCCCTCGTCACCGGCCCGACCGTCATGCTCATCGGCATCGCCCTCGTCCAGAGCGGATTCCAAGACTGGGCGGGAGGGTCCGGGACCCCGGGCTGCATCACCCGCCCCACGAGCGGCCCCTACACCGTGTGCCCCCAGGTCGGCGCGCCGCACGCCCTCCCCTGGGGCAGCGCCGAGTACATCGGGCTCGGCTTCTCCGTCTTCGCCACCATCATCCTCTGCGAGCGCTTCGGCAGCCCGATCATGAAGTCGTGCGCCGTGGTCGTCGGCCTCCTCGTCGGCTGCGTCATCGCCGGCGCGACGGGCTACTTCTCGGCCTCGGGCATCGACGCCGCGCCCGCCGCCTCCTTCATCTGGGTCAAGACGTTCCCGCTCAGCATCTACGCGCCCATCATCCTGCCCCTCATGGCCGTCTACATCGTCCTCATGATGGAGGCCATTGGCGACATCACGGCCACGTGCGACGTGTCCCGCCTCGAGGTCGAGGGCAAGCTCTTCGACTCCCGCATCCAGGGCGGCGTCCTCGCCGACGGCTTCAACGGCCTCATCGCCGGCCTCTGCACCATCACCCCCATGTCCACCTTCGCCCAGAACAACGGCGTCATCGCCCTCACCCGCTGCGCCAACCGGAAAGCCGGCTACGCCGCCTGCTTCTTCCTCGTCGTCATGGGCGTCTTCTCCAAGTTCGCCGCCGCCCTCGTCGCCATCCCCAACCCCGTCCTCGGCGGCCTCACCACCTTCCTCTTCAGCTCCGTCGCCGTCTCCGGCGTCCGCATCATCTCCACCGTCCCATTCACCAGGCGCAATCGCTTCATCCTGACCGCGTCTCTCTCCCTGGGCTTCGGCGCCATCTTGGTCCCCAATTGGTTCTCCTTCGTCTTCACGTATTCGGGCGGGAACCAGTCCAAGCAGGGGTTTTTCAACGCCATCGTCCTAGTGCTGGAGACGGGCTTTGCAGGTGAGTCTTCTGTCCAACCCATCATCCTTCCTTCCATCCAGCCATCTCCCCCCCCCCTTTCCCCCCTACAACCCAAAAATGTACCCACAACCCCAACTAACACTACAAACAGTCACCGCCTTCCTCGCCATCATCCTCAACCTCGTCCTGGCGGAGGAGATCGAAGACGAAGCCGCCAGCATCACGGCCAACGACGTCGACGCCGCCGACGACCAGGAGGAGTGGAGGCGCATCCAGAAGGGGAGGGCGGACGAGGAAATTGGGAAGGCGGACGGCGTTGGGAACGGTGTTGGGGGTGTGGGTGGGAATGGCGTTG
Source organism: Evernia prunastri (assembly GCA_003184365.1). Classification (NCBI taxonomy): domain Eukaryota; kingdom Fungi; phylum Ascomycota; class Lecanoromycetes; order Lecanorales; family Parmeliaceae; genus Evernia; species Evernia prunastri. The sequence continues at coordinate 114,493 of NKYR01000040.1, forward strand.
GGGAAAAGGGGCTTGAGGGGAGGGATTTTGGGGGCAAGGCGTAGGTACGCGGGGTGATGGGGTGGTGTGCGGATAGTGAAGTTGGAGGAGGTGCGGTGGTATTTTTGGCTGTTGTTTTGGACGTGGACTGATGGTGATGGGAGTGGGGCGCGTTCGTTGAGCGTTGTTTTGGGTCCGCGGACTGGATGTAGATTAATCATGATTGCAGGCGTGAGGGACGTGTGCCTTGAATAATGCGGTTTTGATGAAGCGCTTGGAAACGCTATGCTAAGGTGCGCTAATCTATGCAGATGCCGTGCTATGCAATGCTATGCCATGTCATGCGATGCAATCCATAACTATTGGGTTCATGCAACGCTTTTCCGCAAAATGCTATATTGCTTCGTAATTCATGTCTCGTGATCGCCGCTGCATGGCTTCTTGCCCCTGCAGCCGAGTGCGCAATGACTGTCCACACGGCCAACCGTCCTGGGAAAATGATGCTCATAACTCGTATCTTCGTCAATTCATTAATGCCGTATCAGCCCAGCCTATACCTTGTCATGCATTGCGATACAATCCAAAGCCATTCGACCTGTGCAGGGTATTCCAGTAAGATGCTTTCTTTGCTCCTGAGACTTGGCCTCACGAGGAGCACGCCTGTTGGTGCTCTTGACCACGATGTAGCGAGATTTGGCCACGTCCCCTTCTTCATCCAATTAATTTCATTCTGTCGACTGGATGCGAGAGTTTCAACAGGTCTACTGCCTCATCTTCGGAGACTTCGGCTTCCTCGTTCCCGGCCTTGTCCTTCTCCTCCTCGCACACCGCCTCCTCCTCTTCAGCGGCATCTCCTAAGTGTGCCGCATCATCGTATTGGTGAGAGGCCTCTTTAGGTGCCTGCAGTACTCTGACAGCCGAAGCCGCTAAATCCACCAACTCCTCTCGGTCTTCCCTTCGCAGCTGGAAAGCCTGCATTATGACAGCTTTCTGTTCGGGCGTCACAATCGGAAAGATATCAGTTCTGATATCTTCCTCTGTAGCCCACATGAACTCTTGATGTTCGTTCGGATCGAGGGTGACCTTCACATCGTCCAAGATGGTGCACGTTGCCTTTTTGTCAACACCGGCTAGCTCAGCAACCCAAATTTCGAAGCTCAACTTGCAGCATGGCCCCTCACTGGTCTCAAACTCCTCGGTATCGCCGATCTGCCTTCGAAACTTCTTAAGGTTCAAGCCCGTCTCTTCAAGCGTTTTCCTGGCTACAGAATGTAGAATCGTTGCATCGGTGGGTCCGCAGCCGCCTCCGGGGACTTCCCAGGGATTGGGAAAGGTTTCGGAGCGGGCTCTTTGTAGTATGAGAAGCCGAGATTCGACGGGACGGTTTGATGGTGAGCCAGAGAAGATGCCTTTGTACGGGGAGAAGGCGGCAGTAGGCACGCTCTCGGCTTTGACTGGGTAGAAGATGAAGCAACCGACGGCAAGATTGGTGTACTGCTCGTTTTTTGTGAGGAACGTTTTGGGCTTGATGCAGTAAGGGCGGAGGGCGGCTGGGGTTTTGGTTTTGAGGTGCTTTTTATAGACCATGGTGACTGTATGGTTAGATGATACTGGACGCTTGGAATGTTATCGAGACAATGCTGAACAATGAGATATGAGATGAGATACCAGAGCCTTGAGACTATGAACTCAAGGCACAAGAGACACGAAAGAGAGGTTGCAAGCTCAGGGAGAGCTTGAATGTGAGGCCCCGGCTTCCTCTTTTGCTGAGCTGGGGCCAGGGCCTTCGCTAGTACTGACATTTTGGCCTGATAGCTCCGCAACTTCCTTCGATCGTGAGTGTCCATCGCAAGTGATTGTATGAGCTATGAAGTTCTGAAGATAATGATGGCCTTTTGGGGGAAGGAGTGAGGGGGCCAATCCTTGGATACACAGATAATTCCGTCTTATCTCCGTGCCAAGCATTTCAGCTTCACCCGATGTGCCCGACTCGACAAAGAATCTCTCACCTTCCATGCATATCTATGTAAGCAACGGGTGGCAAACTCGAGACGCTTGCCAACCATGAGGAAGATATCGATTCTATCACAAGGCCACCGATAGCATGGCGCATAGAGCTGTCGTTTTGAAGGAAGAGGGGAACAAGTGAGGGAATTCCAGCTGCAATCTAGCTACTGTCCTCCGCTGACCGGAGTCAGGCACTTCCAAAATGGCGAATACAAAGAAGCTGAGGCTCTCTATTCTCAAGCGTACAACCCATCAGCGCCGTTTCTTATCCCAATGTCGCTCACTCATTAACATGCAGAATACAAAAAGACTCGTCAAACCCCAAGCTCTTCACCAACCGCGCCATGACCCGCATCAAACTCGAACAATTCGAGGGCTGCATGGATGATTGTCTAAAGTCGATAGATCTGGACCGTATAAACATGAAAGGATATTATCTCCTCGCTCAAGCCCAGCTTGCGCTGAATCACCCCAACGAAGCCTTCACCTCCGCTATCACCGCCTATGAGAAATGCCTCGAAACAAACGACAAATCTGCCAGCGCCGTGTCTGGTCTTGTCCTGCAAGCCAAGAAACAGAAATGGGAAGCCAAGGAAAAAGAGCGGATACGGAATCGGAGTTCGATGTTGCGCGAACTGGAGGATATGCTGATGAAGAATAAGCGAGAGGAGCTACGGCAGTTGAGGCTAAAAATGTTGGATTTTAATGAGGAGGCCGAAGAGAAGTCGGATATTGAGTTGGAGTGTAGGAAAAAGATTGAGGAATTAAGAACGATCTTTGCAATCGCGGACCCGAAAAATTTGCAGCGGAGGGTATAAGTGATCCGAGATTGTACCTGTGGCTTTTGGGCGCTGACATCTTGAAAGGAAGTCCCGGACTACCTCATCGACAGCATATCTTTTACCGTAATGCACGACCCCGTGATGACAAAGACTGGCAACTCCTACGACCGAGTTACTCTAATGGAACATTTGAAGCGATCACATACAGATCCATTAACAAGAGAGCCTTTACGAGCTGATGATTTACGGCCGAATTTAGCATTGAAGCAAGCCTGCGAGGAGTTCCTTGATAATAATGGATGGGCCGTTGATTGGTAACGGCAAGCTGGATGACGGCTTAGTGGCAACTTACAGTGATGAATCGATGCCTGTAAAAGCCTTCTGAGGGCTACGAAGTCCCGTCAGGCACTAAAGCAGATGATCAGACACAAATAAAAACCAGAAATCTGTGCCTATCATTTACTATGGGGCTGGAGGTTAGCTATGATATCATTGGTCATGCGCTTCACGACCGTTCGGAGACGTGCATAAGCCGTTATTAGATCCTACAAGTGGGGATATTTCGCTCCTTCCTCAACAATGTGACAAGTGGATCCTCGGAGTTCTCGTCATACAATCGACTCGGCCACTGCTTTCATCCCGTAGCAAAGCTTACATCTACGTACCCACCTCTCGAATGATAATCTGGATTCAAACCCCATCCGGTCTATCTCAGCACCACTGTCTTGTGCAACAACTTTCGAGAGTTGCGGTAAGTAAGCAATCAACCGACAGAATAATCCGACTGCACATTTCGCTATCTGCACCTCGGCGGCTAACATTCACACGTTGACGACCTCGTCTGAAACAAGCTCTAGCGCAAAATGCTTCCCGCCGTTGAAAGCACGCTCTCCCATCACTGTTCAAACCAACTCTTCAACGGGGCTTGAAGTACCAATGGCCAAAACTAGATATAATGTACCCATAGAGAAGGAAATCAATTACATCTGGCTCGGCCGAACCTTCGAGGATTTCGACAAGATGCCGATTCAAGAATGTGTCAAAAATAATCCCGATTACCGCGTCCGGCTATTCCTCGACGATTTCTCAATGCTGGAAGACGAAGGACCATGGGGCCTCCCCGGGATATTACCTCCCGCGAGCTTGAGAATCTATACTTTGGGCATGAGGAAAGCAATCAGCTCCGCTCACATCAGTACAACCTTCGCGATGCTCGTACGTGCGCAGATCGAATATTATAAGGTCCGTCTAAGAAAATCTCAACTACATACACAGCTTCCAACCGTCCGCAAATTTCAAGATTTCCTCCAACGGAGCAGACTGTACAACGTAGACCTACTCTTCCTGTCCGACTTCTACGAAACTCTGCTTCAAATAGAATACCAGGAAAACGAAAATTCCCTCAGCTATCCCAGCCTCCACCCGTCCTCGCTAGGTTCCGGATGGAACAATCTGGGACCAGCAATGAAGTTGATGCAATGGGTGTTCTTCGAAAGATACCGCGGCAATTACGTGGCAGCATCCAACCTTATCCGAGTGCAGTTGCTCCAAACATACCCTGGCATCTACGTCAACCACCGCAAAACTGTCCCTTCCTTCGGAGACCTAAGAGGCTTCCTATTCGCCCTCACCGCAGACTTGACCGCTACCCAAAGTCTCCTCGCCAGTGCGGAACACCACCCTTGTCTCCAGTACGTACGATACTGTATCCTGCAAAACTACGACGCCCTCGTGAAAAACGACTTCAAGTGCGTGACACTCGACTACACCACTATGGAAAAGCCCACGGATCCGAATGATGTCCAGAATCCCTACATTACAGAAACACAATCCCTTTCTGGTCCGGTGGCGTTCTCCAAGGCGATGAAGGATGTTGCGGAAGGCGCTTTGGGAGAGAACGTTGATATAAGTGGAGCGCCGATGAAGGAAGATAGGGCCAATGCTCAAGTTGTGAATTCGTGAGCTTTGGACAATTTACAAGGTGGCCACATGGCGGATGAGGCTACGCCGCCACATATGGGATTAGAGAGGCTGGTAGCTGTGGGGCATACGAGTGACAAGTAGATGGGCGTGGGATGGAATGGCACGTCAGCAATACGTTATAATGTAGCAGTCTTATGGAAATTAGGCGCACCTCCACTCTGTTATAGAGGTCGCTTTCATCCTCTCCAACCTGGAAATTGACTTCAGCCGAGAAAGTAAATAGGGACACGCGTGTGCAGCATATTGCACAACTGATTCCATCTAACACATTCGTGCGAGCAAGTCACGTCTAACATGTTCATACTTTCTACAGCTTTCAACACGGTGTAATCCCATAGTCCATGTCAGTCAACAACTACATCACGGCCAATCGCGAAGGCGAAATGGCCGTCTGCCAACCTCCAACCCCATGCCTACGTCCTTCATCGCCCTCCCCCGTCTTCCATCAGTCGGCGTGATCCCCCTATATCCAGATGTGACGCGGTGCGCTGCTGTCAGCTTAGTGAATACGTCGTCACTCTGTATGTAGAAAAGAGTCGTCATCGTCGTTTTGACCGTGGGTCGCAGCTGGTGTCCCGACTTTCTTTGGCGGAGTCGAATGGGCCGACGGATGTCTTGGGGCCTGAGTCGGCAGCACGGAAAGCGAAAGCTTTGGTCAAGTCGAAAGGTCTGTCGCAACGGGGCGCTTGATGTGATCAATCGGGAGGCTTTCCGCCGTCGGGCGTTCCAGACGCTGGATAGTCGAGGGAGGTCATGGTGGAATGAGCCTAAGCGTTCGAGAAGAGAGGGGGTGTTTTACTTGAACCTCGTGGTTGGAAGCAGTTTTCATGGAGCCTGTTATCTTGTTGGAAACAGCCCTTTGGTGCAAAGAATCGGATTACAGCTATATCTGTTCGTGGATTGCGGAAGGGGACTGCGTGGGCGGAGGATGTTGCGGTGGGAAGGTCATCATGCGTGGAAGGCAGGGGATTGGGACCACTTTGTGGGGACGCTGTCTTGATGGGCTTCCGGCGCAATCTGAAGGTGGTGTCGGGAATATTTGTGCTACCAACTTCTGTGGCTGCAGTGGGCACAGTGCAAAGTGGTTGTCAAAGTCTTGGATTGTTCTGTCTAGGAGTAGCTCCTACTTATCGGCAGCGGAGCCTCGGGTACTTACGCCTTCCTATCGAATGCGCCCCTGAGACCCTTCTATTCTCTATCCGTAACCCCGTTGATAACCAGAATAGAAGAATTACCCAGATCAACTGCACACTCATTCCGGTCCGCTCCTCAATGTCAGCAATAACCAGTCCAATCGGGGTGACGTAAAAGGGCAGCCATTGCTTCGGGCACCGCCTTCTCAATATTTCGTCTTATGGCTTCATAGCTCCCGCTGCGCTACTACCCCAAATCATGCCAAGCAAGGGAACCAGTTCTGTCGAAGACCTATTTCCCAGGTACCACTTCATCCATAACCATAAAATCTGCCCCCTCCGAAGAAAAGGCTCGTCTCGTCCGCTCATCCTTTCCTCGGCGTGACCTGAATCTACTGAAGGGAAAGGCTGGAACCGTCACCATGTCCGGTGAACCGCGTGAAAACGTTTCGTGTTGATTTATGGGAAAGGTGATAGGTCTCCGGCGTTGAATCAAATCTTATTTCCTGCGAGAAGAAACCCGGCATGCTGTCAAAAAACGAAGAAAATTGAAAATTGAAAGTGGTTCGGGGTGGTGAAGAAATCACCAGAGCGCCTTGTTATAGAACAGGCCTTGTACTCGACACCGCGCGAAGTACTACTCCTCTTGAAATGTAGACCTCTCTTATTCAGGCTGACGGCCATGCACAATTCTCCGTACCGACGGACGTCGTCATTCAACTTGTATGTCACTTCGGTATCATCCACTAGCACTAACAATCGTGGACATGTGGAATGAGTGTCTCTAGACCTGGAAGTAGAGACAGCATTATACAAACCTCATAAGACCGCTCCGATGGTTCTCTCTGCTTTTTTTTTTTTGTCGATGTCTGGTTCCAGAATTTCATAAAGGTGCGCCGACACGTGTACATGTTTCTTTTGTGTCTATGACCGCGCCTGAAATGGTAAGTACTAACCACAAGAACGAAGATGATCAGCAGAGACGAAGGCATTGCTAAGCTGTAGGCTAACGCGATCATGACACAACGATGCCGATAATCACCTGTCTGAAACGTGAAACGAGACTCTGACAAGCGGTCCGTAAGGCTCAATCTTCGACACCACTGGATGATGTCGAGGCAGGCTCCATCATATCAGGTATTTATTGCAGCTTTGGGTGAGATGTAATGATATACAGTAGGAGATAAACGATTCAGATACTGTTTGATATAAAGAGAGTCTTCATTCTCGTCCTCATTCTCATGGAGATTGTTGGGCGGTAAAATAGAATGCATAGGCTTTGGACGATAGGCCATGTGCTTCATCGTTCAAGGAGTGCTAGACAAATCGGGTCTTCTCTTGCCAGAATTTGATCTTGTGTCCGAGAGCCGTAGATTTCTCTAAATTTCCCGTAAATGACCTCAAGGTAATCAGCATTCCTCTTGCTCGCCCCGCTTGTGCTTCCCAACCGCGCCACGACAAGTTTTGCTACCGTAATAACTATACGTTTTTGGTAGATGACGACCAATAGTGCTGCAAAGATCGGAGTCTGCATTCAAGTCATGACCAAGCGTTATCGAAATAACGTCGTGCTGTGGAAGAAAAGTAGGCTGCATCTATTGTTGGAACGATTCAACACTCGAACGTCTCAACACTCGCTAGCGCTAGTACTCTTTTGGCCTAGTATCATTGGTATATGAAGGTCTTTTCTTGTACATAGATTCCTTCTTCGGAAGACATTATTAGGAATATCAAACCCAATGATATAGTCTCATAGCAGTAACTGCAGTATCTAGATATTTATCAACACTGATTAGTGTACTAAATCAGTACACAGATTACCTAGGTTATACTCTGAAAGGAAGCCCGCCATCGATATCGTCGCGATAGCTTCACACGGTTCTATGGTTACACAATCGATTTCGCTTTTTTGATGATTCGATTGAATAGAACTACAATTTCTATATCTTTCTACATCTTTTCTATATCTCTTCCAAGTCAGAATGACGATCAGAAAACATCTCAGAAAACGACTTAACATTATTAAGTTTCATTATTTCAATATCACACATCAAAATAAACTTCAAGAAGACTGATTCTTTAGAAATATCGACAGATATCATGATCGAGCAAGAGCTAGAGAATATGCTGGATAATGAAGTCACTTTATCAGACATCAAAGATAGACTCAATCAATTCGTCCGTTGAAGAATACAGGAATATACGCTACACAAATAAAAGTCTCTCTCTAATATCTTTGCTGAAGAGTTTCAATTATTCGATAGAGAGAACTTTGAAAAGCTTATCAAAGCGAATATGTATGATTTACGAGAATATCTCCGAACTTATAAAGTCTACGTCAAGAAAGCAAGAATATTTTCGATAGTTGAAGAACTAGCAGATGTGATTTAGAAGAAGATTTCATGATCATCGAACGATAATAGACGTCCTTCTTTAAAGTAATCTTAGTATTATTCTTCTCAATAACAGTCAATTCAGTTACAACAGTCTTATTGATCGGAGAGTACTGCTTCTCTCCCTCTTCAATCGTCTTATCAATAGAAGAATTCTACTTCAATTCTCCCTTCAACTTCAAATTATGGCTCAAATTACCGGATTTCACATCAGCTATTCTCGTCATATCAAGTTATTTAAGACTTCGAAATTAGACAAAACCATGATCATAACAAGAAACTTTTCACTTTAGTCAAAATGTATATTAGCGAGAAGAAGTATAATGAAAGTTTCACTGAGAGTCTAAGCTACCAATTTAACATATTTATAGATCTTTGTGATAGAGCCGAAATTCCCCCGCAAATTCTTTCTACTGTATTTCTCACTATGCTGAATTCTATGACACTGAAGTACTACTACTCTAGCTGTTAAGAAATCGATCTCACAATATAACAGCTTTTCGATCGATTTTAGAATCATTTCGAAGAAGAAGAATATCGTCGTCTTATACTTCGTGAGTGAAATAGCATTAGTCTTAAAGACTTATTTCGAGCTAGTTCCGAAAAGAGCAAAGGGACTATATTTAATGAGATGATTTAATAACTTCGTTAGATTTAAAGAGAACTGAACTACGAATTTCAGTTCGATATAGCACTTCGAAATAAGATAGTTATCTCTTATAGCAATATCTCTGCATATAGTATTATAATCTTGCAATAAACGACTATAATTGCGGAGTTTATTAATAACATTTACGCTGTAATCGAAAATAACGAGAAGATTATAAAGGCTGAGAGATCAGAGTCACTTGAATCTACAACATATTTCACTAATCGAAAGTATCACATCAATCGACCTCCCTATAAATCTTTCTACAATAAATCTTCTTCGTCTTCTCCGTTAAATAACAGCTTTCGAAAGAAGCAATGCTTTGTCTGTGGAAAGACAGACTGTTAATCGATCAAGCACATCGAAAAAGAACGTTAGAAGTTTCGAAATAAATTCGTCAATCGATTTTTCAGCTTCATTGATAAGTGTTAGCCACTCAGCTAAAAAAGCTGGCCCCGAGGGTGTCTGCGCTTGATAGCCCAGACACCCTATTTGGGCCCATATCTAACAATAAGCGATATGATTTATATCTTTAGAAGTATAAAGATTAAAAAGATGAGAAGAATTTAAAGACTCTAACTTTTGATATGCAAGAGACCGACTTAGGGAAGATCGAAACCTTTGTAACGATTACTTTCTCAGTCACATCAAATCAAGTTTAAACACACTATTCGAAGCTTTTCAGTCAATCAATATATCACGATATTATCAAGTCTAATAGCTTTCTCACCGCTAGCTGATATATCTCAAAACAATTTTATAATATCTTGCTCGATATCGAAGTAGCACGTATATCTATCGCGAGACATAATCAAGCAAAAGTATATATGAGAGACTTTGATACACAGCTAGATGTTATCTTCGCTGATAGTATCACTGTTCATTTCGGGATTGAGACAGCGATATTAATCGGAAAACTCACAGTGGATTCGTTTATTGATCGAATCGATTTTCATGTCATGAAGACTGATATTTCGTTTCTATTATGTCTTCAGGACATAAATAGACTAGAAATCTATCTGAATAATCTTAAAGACCAAATCGTCTTGAGAAACGAATTCACAGTCTCAATCGTTCGTTTTCACGAATATTTCTTCTTGATATGAAGTTCTTTATCGATTAATTATCTGACTAACATCGAGTTACGTTAACTATATCGTCGATTCGATTATTCCTCAGTCAATAGACTCGTTCGTATCTTGAAGAAAGCTGACTATAATGAGTTCGAATATCGTTCTATAATTCAGCGAATTATCGATTTTTGCACTTATTGTCAAAAACACTCTCGATTTTCGGATCGTTTTAAATTCTCATTAAAAGACGAGGACAATACTTCTTTCAATTATACAATTGTTATCGATGTTCTTTACATTGACGACAATTCAGTTCTTCAAGTCGTTGACGAGGAAACTTCTTTTCAGATCGCTCGCTAACTAGCAAATATAATCGCCTTTCACATATGGGATATGCTCAGACTATACTGAATAGATATATATATTGAATCTCTCGATGTTATTGTTTATAACGCTGAAATCAACTTCGACAGTATCGAATTTCGATAAAATGCTAGAACTCTAAGCATTCAGACAAAATGCGTATCAGTCGAGATCGCTAATTCTATCGGTCTGATGGAACGATATCACGTTTCATTGAGACGTATATATTTGATCATTACTGCCGAGCTGGAGAATCAGGTCATTGGAAAGAAAATTCGTCTATAAATAATTGTCAAAGCTGTTAATGATACAGTTGAATATAATGATCTCGTTTCTATATTGCTGGTTTTCGAAACATTTTCTCGTATCACGAACGACGATGTATCGACTTTGTCTACTACTGAGAGAGCAAAGATCATTAACATAGCTATAATCGAAGTTGTAAAATTATATGCTAAGAGACAAGTCAATGACGCTCTACATCAACGAAACGGCCCTTAGATCATGAGGATGCACGATACTTTAATTGATTTCTCGATATTAGTGTGGAGAACACATCAAAAGAAGTGGAATGGATTATACAAATTGCTAGTCATCTCTCGAGAGATATGCATCGTCGAATTGCTCAGTGGTTCTACAGACTTTCGAGTCACTATCGTCAAGTCATATTTGAAAGAATCTACTCCGAATGAGTCTCCCGGTTAGGATCCTCCTGAATCTCCCGGACAAAATTCTCCAGAATCAGACGATATTCAGCCAGTCCATAACGAAAACCCTCCCAATACTCCAGAAAATACATTACCCCGTCGTAACCCTACTCGAAATCGACATGTCTTCGCACGTTTCCAGAACCCAGCTGATATCACCGTCTACATATCTAAGTCTATGTCATCACCCCTATTAAATTTTCAGGCATTCCGGCTAAAAGAACTAAATAAACTACTTAAGAAGGAAGTATTCGAGATTATGAGCATCGAAGACGTTCCCGCAGGAGCACGAATATTCGATAGTCGTTTTGTGGATCAAATCAAAAACGAGGGTATCGAAAAAGTCTTTGAGAAATCAAGATTAGTAGTGTAAGCATTCAATGATTCGAAGAAGCATGAAATTCTCACTTAGGTCTTTATCATTCAACGAGCTAGTCAACGACTTATTATCGCTATATCGTTAGTCATTTCACAGCTATCTTTATATCTACGCGATATAACTCAGATATACACTCAATCTCGCTTCGAGTTGACTAGGGATGTCTTTATTCTAGTCTCAGTCGAAATGAGATTATCAACGAGAACGATTCTTCGTGTTATTCTCTCACTCTATAGAATCGCCGAGTTCGGTATTTATTGGTTTCAGACATATCATAAGTATCATGTGGAGAAGCTGAGAATGATCTCGTCTATATTCGATATCTGTCTACTATTCAACGATAATATGACAGTAATCGTTGACTTACAGACTGATAACTCTCTTATTGCTGATATTATCGAGTTTATGGACGTGAAATTACGAGAATTACATGTCGCTGGACTAGTTGCTAGGTCATGTGAGAGACTTACTTCAAAACAGCCTCTGGAATTTAATGAATTCGTTATTACTCTCGGAGACAGTATAAGAATCAGTCAATTCAAGCAAGCGAAAAAGATTCAACTGCTTTCAAAATCATTTACGAAGAAATAAAAAATAGCTGTCAGGGAACGAGGCTGGAACTAGGGCTACCACTTGGTATACTTGGTCTGGTAGGGTCAGATCTATTTACAAGACGAAAGACAAGGAAGGAAAGTGGAAAGTAGGCGCTCAGCGCCCCTATATAGGATCAGACGAAAGCCAACACGGCTATCGCATAACCGTCGCATATACAACAGTGGAAATGGGATTCCAGCAACCCTTGGCTGACTAGGCTAGATCTAGACTAGATCTGGGCTGGAAGCTGGGCTGACTTCACACCGTGACAGTAGCTCCCCCTTCGAAGGCTGAGCTCCTGTGAAGCTGCTAGGGGGAAATAGCGAAGCGAGGGACTAGGCGGGACGAGGGCGAGGTGACTAGGCGAGGCGAGGCGAGGTGGCTAGGCAAGGCTAGGACAAGATGACTGGGCAAGGCGAGGGCGAGGTGACTAGGCAAGGCGAGGGACTAGGCGAGACGAGGGACTAGGCGAGGCGAGACGAGGTAACTAGGCGAGGCGAGGGACTAGACGAGGCGAGGGACTAGGCGAGATAAGAGCGAGGTGGCTAGGCGAGGCGAGGTATCTAGGCAAGGTCTAGGCTGGACGAGGCGAGGTAACTAGGCTGGGCGGAATTGAAGCAAGGCTAGGGATCCCTGCATTGACAGTTCGGGATAGAACAAGGAGTGCGGTGTGGGCCTGCAGCATCNTTATGGCTATGTGTCAGGCACATAGAGTATTTATTGGTCATTGACACATTCTCATTATCACATAGGCTAGCGGGGATTCTTCCTAGTATTTAAGCGCTCTTCTCCTGTGTACATATTCGCTCTTTATCTAGTTGTCTTATTCAATTTACCCCCATTAGACTTGACTCTGGGCACGGTTCTGACAAAGGAAGGAAAGTGGAAAGTGGGCGCTCAGCGCCTTTATATAGGATCAGACGAAAGCCAACACGGCTATCGCATAACCGTCGCATATACAACAGTGGAAATGGGATTCCAGCAACCCTTGGCTGACTAGGCTAGATCTAGACTAGATCTGGGCTGGAAGCTGGGCTGACTTCACACCGTTACAATTAATAAGATTATGTTAATATAAGCAATATAGAAGATATTACACTAGACTGAAATTTTTCTAGAAAAGGCTGTTACTAAATTAGTATCTAAAAATAACTATAGTCAGATAGTGTTTTAAAGTTCTGTTTTTTCAATAAAGTTTTGTTAATACCAAGTATACACCTTTTACTAGCTATTGTGTATNTTAATATAAGCAATATAGAAGATATTACACTAGACTGAAATTTTTCTAGAAAAGGCTGTTACTAAATTAGTATCTAAAAATAACTATAGTTAGATAGTGTTTTAAATTCTGTTTTTTTTTTATAAAGTTTTGTTACAACTTATGTTATCACAAAGATACATTTATTTATATATAAGCCAACTATTTAACTGCTAATACTTACCCATTCTTTTAGACAAAAGGAATCAATACGTATTCTAGATTTTAACTTAGTATATTGTAAATTAGATCTTGCATAACCTCTTAGAACAACTGCCGATAGACCTTTATAAGAAGAATCCATGTTTTTCATGTTACCTTTATACCTAAGTTTAAATAGAGATCTATTTAACTGCTACTACTTGCCCATCCTTTTAACCCAAAGGAATCAATACGTATTCTAGATTTTAATTTAGTATAATGCATAACTAGCCGTCCGGATCTGTAATATCCATAGGCTCAGCCTGCGCTTGATTAGCTAAAAATTCGTCTCTTTCCTTCTCCAATTCTTCTCGATTCTTCTTAGGTAGTCCAAGTCCTATCTTGCTTAGCAATAAGTTTAATGGCTGAGTCGGTAGGCCTGTCTATTTCATAAGAAAAATTTAGACCATCCGTTAAATTATTTTCTTTAGTAACACGCTCCAAAACCTTACGTTCCGTCTCAAAAGTATCCTTAATTTTTAGAGTAGCTGGAAAGAATGGCTTCGCGCTGAAGTGCAGCACAGATTGGTCGGATGTCTCTGTACTCGGCATTACATTCGGGACATGAATGTTTTCGATGGAGCCAAGTCCAGGTACATCCGAAGCAGTGAACATGACGACATGGAAGACCGACGGGGCAGTCCTGCAAGTCTCCTGTGATGGAAAAGAAGTCTCCGCACACGTCGCAAATTTTTCGACCTAAAGGGATTTCTGTAAAGTTGATGAATACGTTGTCGATACTAGGGATGAGAGACCCAACATTTGGTAACCCAGTGAAAGACTCCATACTTTAGCTTGCGAGGATTAATACCTTGGAACTGTCGTGAGTATTTACGTTTTCGATAGTGAGTGGTCTTCTTTCTTGGTTGAGGTACTATAGGAGAATGGAGTTCAAGAGTGAATGGAAGACGTGTGTCGACACTTTATAAGTATTCGAACAAACCACAACAACGTCATTGTTACTGAGGAGCTTCCATTTCCAAGGTCTTTGTTCTGACCGTCCTGTTACAATAGAAAGTACCGATAATGCCATTGTTAGGAAGAACAACAGATAATAAAACAGATAGGATTTCAATTTGTAGACTAAGTCATCCAAGGCAAATAAGGTTGGCTTTCAGACAAGGATTGACACCAAGTCGAAGTTTTCAGCGACCAATGAAATGGCCAGATGTATGGAGATCTGCATCGAAAGTCCCGCACCTGCTAAGATTTCTGTGCCCCGATATCGGATGACGCCTTTTCCCAAGAGCCACCTAGTCAATCCTTAGGAAGGCTCAAGGATGTACCTATAGAACTGCTAAACCTGAATGTCAACGCCTGTGTGACGTCCCAAATTGATATCTATAGCTTAGTTCAAGAGCTCCCAGCAGACAATTCTGGAATCCCTAAGTCCTCCGGCGTCGACGACGTGACAAGGAGCTCCAGAACCATGGCCTTGCACTCTTGATAATCGAGGCTCTGCTGGCCGTTCTCCTTCTTCTCCATAGCCATATCGGCGAGAAACTGATAATAAGCATTTGACCGTTTATCATAACCCCAGCTGGAGGGTTTCCAATAGCAATTTTGAAACCCAAACATCCACTGAGGCAAGCGATAGAGTTCGGGGCAGGGTTGATTCTCGGATTGCCGCCAGATCCTGCAGAACGCGTGCTGGAGTCGCCGATGCTGGCATCCGTAGGACTTCCCCTTGTATTGGGAGAGATCTTCCGGATATTGTTCGGTCGGATTCTGGATCCAGAAATCCATCCGGGTTATCTCGAGAGCCTGCTGTAATGATTCAATGTCGTCAGGGTCCGCGGGGACCTTGAAACGGAAGTCACCCCATTTTTCCAAGTTCCACTGCTCGTCGAGTTGGAAGTCTATATCCATCTCGGGGTTCCATACGTCCATGAATGCTAGTCGCTCCAGTGGGACTGGGGGTTAGTCGGTCGCATGGCATAGTGTGACATGGTAATATCGCTTAGCAAGCGATATTGCAGGCCTACATCGGTTAGTAAGCGATATTGCAGTACATTCATAGAGACGCGATTCGTGTCAAGGACGCGATATTCAGGAGATTGCAGGCTGGCTGGGAGCTCTATTTATATGGGCTGCCCACCAGTGTTGGGCTCCTCATTCGATTCCATCTCTTTCAGAGCCATAGCATTCTTTCCCCGCCCACCCACACCTGTATATAGCTTCATTTTAACTCCAGGTTTAGCTGAACAAGCATTGGGAGTTTTCCTAGCACTGGGGGGTCTACATATGCCTCTTCAGGTAGCTAGCCCCGGTGTTGGGACCCCGCAACACACTTGCAAACGATTCCAGCTGTTTTGGAGTCTCTACATGATGAGAGGCGAAGACTAACACTGAAATTTCCGGAGTAGGACTCGGCTCCCTTACATTCCAGGGAGGAAGTACCAGTTCTTCTGTCTCCGATACAAGGCTTCGATCATTCGGCGTGTCTTCAAACATTGTGAAGTCCTTGGAGTAGTCTTCGGGTTCCGGGTTCTCATCCCAATTCATCCAACTGGCGAGGTTTAAGTCTTTCTCGATGGTCTTCGCACGGAGAATCAACTCTTCCTCGTCGGTCTTCGCCTGAGACCTTGAACCTCCCGCAGATTTCCCTGCATCGCTTTGACGCCCTGTGTCCCGGTCTACTCGAACTTTATTTTCCGTGGTGGTTGTGTTCGGGCTCGGCGGAGGAGGCATCTTGGCACACTTCTCAGACCACAAGCGCTCGATATCTTCTTGGACTCCATATTGATAGGCCGCCTGTTCCAAATGGCTCTGTGGTGCTCGATCTACTTGTGAATTCATCAACGCTTCACGATCTTCCGGTACCCTTCGTGTTGAGCCACTCGCTTGGTCATACATGAATGGATAAATGGAATGCTCCTCGCAGGTTGCCGGGGGTATGGCATTTGCATCATAATGCATCCGTCCCGGTTTGCTCTGGTTGCCAGTCGTCCGGCTTTTGTCTGCCTTGATCAAGTTGGGGTTTTGCCTAGCTACAAAAGAGTATGGCCAAAAACCTGGGTAACTCGTGGCTGGTACCGTTTGGGGTATTCTTGCTGCCTGGGGCGCGGGATATGATGAGGGGTTCTGAGATAAGAACAGAGGCTTTATATCATGTGGTACTGATCCAGACGCATGGGGGGTTGGTGCATTAATGTTCGTTGAGGAGTTTGTGGCAGATGAATTTGTCTGGTCGTCTCGGAGGCTTTCTGCTGGAGACTTCCCCTTGGACGTAGTCGCTGGATCCATCTTGGCCTCCTAAGTAGCAGCTGTCTTTCGTAGGTTTGTGAGTTTGACATCTCAGTCGGGGTTTTTGTACAGCTAGTACTTATATCAGTGAATTCTCTTCGCTGCGGGCTTACGCCACTTTGTGTCAAGGGATTCATATCGGTATTACTACGTCTGTCTGAGCGTGTCATGTGTCGCGATCGGGTGTTGACTGACTCAGTGGGATCACCTCCAAGAGTTGTGACACCCGGAGCATGGACGAAAACGTTTCGCCACCTTGTACGCTAGAATTTCGTCAATCGACAGAGTATGTCCAGCTTCACGAATCCTACTCGAGGTTTCTCTCCGGACAATCCAGATCATCTAGGCTGCTTTCATTTCGGAACCCTAGTGTGACTCTTGCTCTCCGAAGCTGACTCAGGGAGTCCATCTCTGCATTCGGGTTACTGTAGTCCAATCATACATTTCACATTCAAAGAGACAAAGCTGCGTGATATTGGAGATTTTACATGTCCGCAATGGCGGCCACAGAATAGTCTATACAGTTCGAGGAGGCCGAAACCAGCACGTAGCACATGTGTTGAAGGCCTGGGTCTAACAAATCTCAATCATCCAGCCTCTCTGTAGCTTTGCTACTTCCGAATATTGCTTTGGCCGAAACTAGTGAGCGCATTTGAAACACAAGATCGTCGTGTGCGAAAGTGATGCATGTTCAACGCTTGACAAGTCTGCTAAAGTAAGAAGGCCCCGGAAGACCTTGCCCTCCGAAACTTCGCGATCCCTTGCAACTGGCATCCTCAGAAAGAACTAAAACGCAATCACACCCACCCTCAGTCCATGCGTCCTCTGGCCCGCCTTTTCGGACGCTGTCCCTCGTGATGCTCGATCGTGCTATCTTGTACTCGCTTGCGCTTCCCCGTCATCGTAGGCACGATGAAAGGTTGAGCGGCCTCATATCCCTGGCTCATGAATTCGACTTCTGCATTCGGAGCCACTTGCTGTTGCGGCAAGTACCCGTAAGAAAGGAGCTGTGGGTCCAAATAGGATATCTGCGGTGTGTACATCGGCCCTTCAAAGCTCTCGGGGTCATATTCTGGCCACATACTGTCTTCTTGCACGTTCGGAGCACCGATCCAGGGGCTTTCGTCTTCGGGTTGGAATTGATATCCGTCTTCGAAAAGATTTTGCTCTTCGATTAGTTCTTTGATGGGGTCTTCTTTCGTTGCCTGAGATTTGCCGGCTTGAGATTTACCGGCCTTAGATTTGCCGGCTTGAGATTTGCCCGCCTGAGATTTGCTGTCTTGCACAGCTCGCTTCTCCTTGGGCCCCAGCTGTGGCTTCTTCAAAGCCCCAGCCTTCACAGATTTAATTTCAGCCTTACTAAGATCGCGCCAGCCCTTTGTCGAGTTGACAGCCGGGTCCTTGAACTGGTCGGGGATAACGTCTAGGATACGTTTGTTTTTGGCGGCGGTGCCGTCCTTCTTCTCCCAAGACAAGCAGCCGGCCAGCAAGCGGAACCGCGTCGCCCGCATGCTAAAAGTTCCCACCCTAGGCGGTCCTTCGTGCCATTCCATCGCTTTTTTCCCCGTCTTGCTATTCTTGCTCTTCTTGTTTTTTGGTGTCGACTTCTTCTTCCAGTACCCGTTCGGCGCTCGCGCTGTTGCATTCGTCAGTTCGAAATAGTATCAGAAATGCAAGCTCACATACCAACGAGGTCGTATACAGATATCTCCCAGTTTCGACGGAGATAGTCTTCTATCTCCCATCCTTCGAGCTCGGAAGATACGTACATGGGCAGCTGGTGACCGAAGTTGCGAAGTCCGTGATCGAACGCGTCGAGGACGACCCGACCTTCGTCCATGACGTAGCCATCAGGCTTCTCACCCCTTGAACCATCGCTCTTGATCTGGAATAAGCGATCCGGTCGGTTCTCGCGCTCAGGACCATGGTTGTAGTCCTTCTTCAGAAAAGCGGTGACGTTGGTGTCTTCGTATCCGCACTGCTTTGGGAACCCTGTGCTTGTCAGTGGGCGCTCGTCAGGCTCTGCATGGGATACTGACTATATGATTTGTTCCTCGCTGCCTGCTGAACCAACCCAGGTCTGATGTCTTCAAGCCGAACCGCCGGTACTGCAGTGCTGTCAGATAAGAGCCTTCTGCTTTGATGGTCTCAATGGGGCAACTTACCCTCCGTAGCAGTCAAGGGCTCAAGGTATAGAAGACTTCCGTCCGGGAGAACGCGTGTCTGCCCTTTCTCTTTTGGTGTGTTGACCTCTTTCGCCAGCACTGGATTCACGGGGTGCAGCTCATTTATGTTAATGTTGGACATGGTGAAGACGGAGAAGAGATATAGAAAGCCTCGAGTGAATCGAGTATACCGTGAAGGCGGAAGAGAGAGGTAGGGAGGTGCGACTGAGTTAATCTCTAAGGTGTAGGTCAGTATATATGTATGATAAGAAGCCCAAACGGCTGACGAATAAGGAGCTCTCATTTTGTATTTACAGAAGCGGTGGCTCATTGACGACGAGGGTTGAGATGTATAACTTACCAAGACGTCTTATGAAGATTGAAGATAGTACAGATGAGACTGGTTGCCGCAAATTCACGTCTTTGAATTACAGCAGGTAAATATGTTGTGACTGATGCACTTGGGCAGGATAAGACGTTGAGTGGGCTAGATCGAGCTTACTTTGCGAGGTCAGAAATGCCGCCGAAGTGTTGAAAGAGGGGAGTCGATGCTGGGACCCCCTTGAGTATGACCGAGTGTCGTTGAGAGTGGTAGAAAGGGGGATAAACGTACGATGCTGTGTTGGTAAATGATAGATGCGTGCTGTGGAAGCCTTTCTGGGTGTGGAGAGACTCGGCGGGAATGTGAACTTGGAAAAGAGGAGATCTGTCTGATGTGAAGAGAGAGCTGTCGAAGCTTGAGAGACGCTAGTTGGAAGTGAATACGGAGATTATGGCTCGGGGAGAGGAGTCGAGCAGGACATCAACAAAAGCCCCGCAGGGCTGCAGTGTTGAAGACGTCAATAATCTTGACACCCAAGTTGAGCTTGACTGATATGCCTAAGCTTGCATGGCCAGCATCTACTCTTTTGCACATGGCTAGAACGCATATCTTTTGTCTCCTTTATTGACATTAGCTAGGATAAGTGTATTGGCACTTATCTTTCGGCTATTGTTCCAATGCACAATAATCAACAATAGGAATCAAAACGCGATGTGCACTTTATCAATTGACCCTAAATGTGCTGGTTGTCCTAATGGTATTTGAAGACCCACTTAGTACTGCACAAGATTTGGCTTTCTGGTCCTGGGACGTGAATGCTTTTGCTTGAAGCAAGATACCCAGCCTTGATGGACAACTTCCGAGCTTTGCATGCCTCTCTGAGCTCTGGCAGCAATGTCATCAGAGCAGGAAACAAACATCGAACGATGTATTTCGAGCCGAAGCCTTGGATCAAAAGGTTCAGAGAGCTTCAAGACCTTCACGAGTCTGGAAGGACCTTTGCCCGGGGATGGTCCGAGATAGACATCGTATCAAACCGTCAGTTCTCCAATAAATCTTTGCTGGTATGTAACCTGGATCAGCGCTAAAAGAAAAAGCTTGAACATACAATTCACCACGTGCTAACTTTGCAGACTCGATAGGCATTCGGTTTTCAGCCAACATGGCCCTACACCTTTCAGGACCTTGACGAGAAGGGGAGAGAGGTTACGGCTGCGAGATGCGCAAGGAAGCACGGGTACCACACTGCACAGCTACCCAGCCAGTCGTGGCGACAAAGCCATTGATCCATGACCTAGAAAAGGGCTGCGGAGAGGGTGGAGAGAGAGGTATCAAGCGGCTTCTAGGATCCGGAACTCTAGATATGGGACCAGTAGTCGTCGCAATTACCTATGGATTGATCTTTAGTCCCCAGCCCGCGCAAGTACGGAACGCCTATGATGGCAGTTGCGATGCACTTTCCGAGACCACGTCGATCATGGCCCCTTCAGTTCACTGGAGCGGCCTTTGCCAGCGGCACGCTTTGGCAATGTATCAAAGTGCCCACCCCTTCGTCGGTCTTCAGATCTGGCCTGTGACCTGAGAAAAGCTACCTGATGGCTAAATGATTGCAGCACGACTGCTGCCGCTTTGGCGATGTTCCGCATGTGCTGACTTGATGTTGCATTGGTGCTGGTGGTGCTAGAAACGCTGCTATACAGACAACCAGCATCTCCGGTTCTGCGTTGGCCAGAAAGGAAGGAGCTGCATCTGTGTCTGCCATGGATACACGAGCAGGATTTTTATCGAATTACTTGACTCATGTAGGATAGAGTCCCAAAAGGAGCTGGGAAGCTTTTGCACACGGATTATCTGCGAGTGAATGAGGGAAGTCCTGTATATATGAGACAGTGTGTTGTAAGATGCGCTATGCCAGGAGTGGTTAGTGGCGTTCCCGTATCAGACAAGACCATAAACACCAGCTTAGATTTCTTTCACCTTTGGCTTTGTCAAACATCTGTTTGCTGTTGAAAACCCCTGCAGCACTGTGTTGTGGCTACCCCTCATGTGGCAAATTAGCATGGGTTTCACAGCCAAACCACTCCATAGAAAAACAATTGACCAGACTCCAACATTTGTCAAGCTGCACAGTCGCCATCTTTATGTCTCCTTGGAAAGATGCCGCAACATTGGTATTGTCTACCCTTCACGATGTCAAGAGTCAAATCAGAGTGGGCTTTCAAGGCTTCGCATATAGCCCTTGCACCGCTCCAAATGAAAACATTCAACCTTCATACACTATTAGCCCTCCCACCAACCCAGATGAAAACATTCAGCCTCCATACACTATTCTCAACATGTCTCAACCACAAATGGTCGTCTTAAGCGACAAGGAGGTCAGCCGCATGTTAGCGGGAGAAGCCATGCACAACCAGGCTTTCAGAGACCAACTGAGTTGTAGTGATGGCGCGAAAACCGAAGCAATAAACCAAGCCATCGAGACATTCAGAGTGCAGCTAGCCAACTGGGCTGAAGTGAAACAACCGTACCGCTACGTTAGGGACTGGGACCTTAATCGATACCTCAGGAGTAAAATAAACGCAAGAGTACTGTTATCCAAATCCAAGAGATCAAAGAATCAGGATGAGTCCCGGGCAGAGACAGCTGTGGGAAGGGATCGCGAGTGGGGCTGGGTGGTAAGTCATCTAGTATGCTTAGCGGTATCTCCATCTCACGTATGATTTAGGGAACGACGAAGTCTGTTGCTCGCTTGGCTGTGACTTTCCTGCATTCAGCGCTCCGGTTCCAGGCCGATCCTACTCCATTCCCATTCGAGCGTTTACCCCCTGAGCTTCGTCTACAGGTGTACCGTGAAGCCCTCATCGGTGCTGTAACCTGCGGGGATACACGCGCCGAGGTCATTGCGATCGATCCACTTCGAAAAGGAAACAACAATTCACGATTCGAATTTCAGGGTCTGCCAAGGGGCGAATGGAATGAGATAGATGTTGGGCTTGTCACTGCAAACCGACTGGTGAGCCGCGAGGCCGTTGCCGTGCTTTATCAGTTGCGCACCTTCGACTTTAGGCACAACCTGGGCTATCTCGTCCGGTTCTTACGCACCCTTTCAGAGCACGCTCGGTGAAACGTACGGGGGATCGCCATGGAGCTTCGCTGTGGAACGGTTTTGAAGGGATCAGACAACGTGGTGGCTTGGGGCAAAGCTTGCACGTACATCCATGAAAATGTGAATGTGAAAAAGCTCACTATCACCATCAATGTCAAAATTACAGCGGATTTCAAGTCTCTCAAGTGGGTCAAAGACCTTGTCAAGATCAAGATGCTCAAATCCCTGACGCTGCAGGCAGAGCAGCATGATCTCAACAGCAGTTCAGCCATGATCCTGGCTAGCTACAA
Source organism: Evernia prunastri (assembly GCA_003184365.1). Classification (NCBI taxonomy): domain Eukaryota; kingdom Fungi; phylum Ascomycota; class Lecanoromycetes; order Lecanorales; family Parmeliaceae; genus Evernia; species Evernia prunastri. Next base: position 137,123 of record NKYR01000040.1, read on the forward strand.
AGAAGGTTCACTGTTAGCTACCGTAGACTGCTTCAGTAAGCATCTGGTACCATTTTTCGAGTACCTGCGTCATGAGATGCTCGAGCGACCACTTCCGCCATCCAGCGGCCATCAGAGTAGATAGCGAAGCTCGTCATGGCAAGATGAATACTGGTTGCAACAGCCTGCAAGTCCTTAGTGATATTCACATTTCAAAAATCCTTGTGCCTGCCTTGCTTTGTTTCAGACCTGCTCACTTGCAATATACTCTAAACGTATTAATCCTTCTGAAATTGACAAAATCTGCGGAGACTCGCATCAAAAGCCATGCAAGGCGCTAGTGCTAGCACCTGATCCTGCTCTCGGAAAGCAGCTGTATGCAGACCTCCGTACGGCGTACGCAGATATTGCAACTCCGAGCCTCGCAAGATGTATATCCCAATGACCGTAGATGACTCGATAACTGAAGTCCTGATTACCAGGTCATGATTCCGTATGCTCGACTTCTTATAGATCTACCTGGGAGCATAAGCGCACGTTGCATCTTGAAGGGTTAATGATCTCTGATACTCTACGTGGTTGACGCTCAAGCCCCGCTACATCACGGGTACCTGCATGGAGCTAACGCGTCGCTTCAACCTTTCTCATCGCGTCTTTGTCTTACCTTTCTCCAGTTCGCTATTCTTTGTCCTGCTGCCGTACTCGATACCCTACATCACTTTGACATAGCGACAATTCACTCGTTTCGTTCGCATGCCTTTTAAACGCGAGTACAAATGGCAACGGGCAGCGATCGGCTGGCTGGCCGACGACGAAATCTCAATTCAAACGCTGTCCAACGTGGAGAAGAACGTGGTGGAGCGCATCAGGAAATGCTTTGATCGTGGAAATCATGCCGCTGCCAATGAAAATGAGCAAAGAGCAGCGTTCAAGATGGCGCACAGAATCATGAAGCAGTATAACATCAGTCAGGCGGAGCTCATGGAAGAGGAAGACAAGGTCGCACGTGCACAAAGAGGTGGCATGAGTACAGTCAACATATGGCCAGCGAAGGATGCTTCTCTTGTAAAGCACCAGACTTGGGTCAACGACCTCGTTTGCGCTATCCGAAAGTTCTTCGACTGCAGCGCCTACTCGACGAGTCTCTTGGATAACATCGAGTGGACCTTCTACGGAGTCGTGGGGCACACCGTCTCTGCTGCAATGGCTTTTGGGTCTGTCCACAATCAGATACAGACTTGGGCCGGGAAATATCCTACCGTAGCCACGCGGAACAGTTACTCGCTAGGCGTCGCTGACGGGTTGTGCCGTTTGGCAGATGAGGAACAGGTAGCCATGGAGAACATCGCGATGGAGACAGAGCAAAAAGCATTGGCTGCCAGAATCAGAGCGGAAGACATTCAGAGGCAGGTTGAGCTTGATCGGTTACGCAATTTACCAGCGTCGCCAAGTCCAGAGCCATTCTCCGAGCCGGAGGAAGAAGAGGGAGCAACAGAAGATAAGGGCAATGTGGATGCCATAGGAAGCGATGATGATGATTCGGATAACGAGGCAATGCCTGATTTCAAGGAAGTGACTCCCGGTGAGAAGATGGATGCCACGGCAGATTTCGACACAGAATTGAAGAAATTCATCAAGCCGGAACCCAAGCCGGAATGCGAACCGACTTCATTCACGCTTTACGAGAAAAGAGAGATGCCCTTCGAAACAGAAAAGCCTGTAGAGTATCCTACGCCTCCATCCGAAGACGCCGACGAGGAAGAGAAGCCCAAAGACACCGCCGAATGGAGGTCGATGCGTCAGCTCACAGTTTTCCGTCAGAACGTCAAGGAGATTGAGGAAAGCGTTATCAAGGAACACAATGTGAAGCTGTTGACAGGCCGGAAGCGGAAGCGGAGCGTGAAGGACCGCGATGCGTTCAAGCAGGGACGAAAAGACGCCAAGGATATCAATGTCAGGGCACCGAGGATCGAGGACGCCGAAGTAGATGCCACTGCGGTGGAAGGAGAGGATGTTGGCCGACCAAGGAAAAGAGCAAAGAAACGAGCGGCACTGGAGGAGTAGGTGCGGATCGGGATTGGACGCCTATCTCAATTTTTAAACACTGGGCGTGGCATCATAGGAGGTCTCAGAACGTACAAGTACCTATGTATGGGCAGGTATTATGCGTACAGAAGTAAATATGAGAACAAGTGGAGTGAGATGGTCCTACCATGCTGCATGTATGCATGATTCGTTGTCAAGTCCAATGCTCCTCGGGATGGCGCTTCAGAATATTAGGTACAAGAAGCAAGTCATTTCTGGGCTAGCTGCATAAAGCTAGATCAAATAACAAGTCTTGGCATGAAATTCTCACCGACAAATAGTAGCAAGCAGTTTGCTACCAATCAAAGTAAACATCTGTGCTCCCAGTTCTTTAAGTCTCCATATGAGATATTGCGACAGCTTGATCAATGTCGCTGACAGGTATGTAGGGTTTCGATCCTCTCAGTGTGGCTGCTGCAGCTTCTGCTCTGCAGGATCTCTTCAGACCCCATGGCCCGCCTTGCATCCGAATTGTCCATGTGTTTCTGGGGGAGGTGGCCCCAAACGCATGCTTGGGACTGGCGTCAGGTCTATCGGTCCGACTTCTGCTGTCGACCTAGGCTCGCATCATTGGCTGCCAAGTCTCAGTCCCTTAACCCCACACTGCAAGTGGACGGGAAGCCAATTGGGATTATCAAATAGCGCATGGCGCACCACCTGATCGTGGAGCCGCGCCGTTGATGTCTGTTTTCCCTTGGGTTGTCTTCTCCCTATCCTATCATCTGCTACCGCGGGGCTTTTCCGTCGTGAGAGACTTGCAATACTGTTGGTGAGTCGTGGATGAAAGCGCTTTACCTACGTCCAGTTTGGAGCTGGTGAACCATTTGGGACTGAATTTTTTATACGACTTGTGCTGGGTAGGTATGTGGGTACATCGGCGCGAGGATGCCGAGATGCATCTTGCTCTGGGCTTTTGGTGGCTGCAGTGGCTTGCATGTTGTGGGGGACCATCATATGATCGGCGCTTGCATATTCGATAGCTTTGCAGCGTCCTCGACTCCTTCCGTCCAGTCTTGCAACCAGGATGCTGTGTGACTGTCGTACACAATCGCGGAGCATCAACGTGTTCGCGCGGGGTCACGGGATAGACGGAAGCAAGCAAATTTCTTATCTAGATTGTGGACAGGTGGTTGCTTCTCCGGCCATACATTTTACTTGGCCTTGAACCTTGAATTTTGCTCCTGGACGACGAACCTTTTTCCACTGACAAGAATACTCTTGCCAGAGTCAACCTTCTCCTCCCATCTCTGTCTTCGTAGAGACTCTGCCAGCTCCCTTTGTCATGTCGGAGAAACCCCAGGATCCTGCGGTAGCAATTGCGCGTCGCTTCAGCTCTAAAGTGCTCCACAGGGCTTGGAAGAGGTGTTGTACAGGGGTCTTCAGAGCCGTCGGAGGGCCTCGTTTATGGTAAGGTTATCCTCCTTTCACCTCGAGTTACGAGTACTGATACGTCAAAGGCCGGCGTACCAGAATCTAGTCAGAGTCATTCGTCCAGTCGCCGCCATCGCCATGCGTGGACCCACTCAATTCGCGTCTCCAGTTGGCCTGCCGAGAGTGAAAGAGAAGCAGGGAGCTTTGCTAAGGCGATCATACCATTGGTGGAGACTATACTGTTCCTTCAGAAGAGCGTTTGGCCTGCTCTGTCGAGCGTACTCTTGGAATGCGGTTGCTTCATGATGAGTACCCCGCGAGAGTAACACTAGCCTCTCTTGAAAGCTGGCATCTCGCTACTTTCCATAAAGGTGCTCGGCGAAGGAGTCAGTTGCAGGATCACAGGAAGATGAAAGGTGGGGAATCAGCCTCGTGAGGTCTGCTCAAAGTGTTGCCTAGCCCCGGGCCGGCTTTTGCATGTCAGCAACAATCCTTTCAACAAGAACCTCGACCGTTGTACCTTCTCTGTCGAGCGGATTGTCACGACCGCCCAATCGGTTGTCAACCTGTCCATGCGACATTCCGAGGTGCAATTGAATTTCCCGACGCACGGTTCTACCACATCATTCGCACATTTGACCATCGTACAGCAGCGATTGACATTGAAAAGGGTTTTTGACAAACATCTCTCAGTGAAAAGGGTCCAGTGACTCCAGCATAATCTTCAACCGCCCATCATGTTACCGAAGTTGGGGAACGACTGCGGACAGAGCTACAACTGGCTGTTATGACCGATGAAGTGGTGGCGAGGCCTTCCGAGGCGCATTCGTGATGCTGCGCACTGCGTGGGGGATGTGTCGACTACTCGCCTCACTACAGCGGTATCAAACTTCAGAAGCGTACGCGAAAGAAATCGTCGCATCCAAAGCCCCAATGCTCTTCTATGAGGCCTATCTACAAACGATGAGTGTTCGCAAAAGCAAGGGGCTGTAGGGGTGTTGGGATCTGCGCACATGGCGTACGATAGAGGGGCTTGGCTCTTGAATGGTGCCCTGTTGATTAAACCATTGCGTCTCGAGTCATCTACAATCACAGATACTATTGGCGCAAAGCGAAGAATTGGAGAATTGTGTTGATCTAGTCTGCTGACATTGGGTACCTGCGCCTTTCTGATGCCCGTTTACCTCACCTAGGCTCCAATTGACTACTCAGCCCACCACTACCCGAATTCGGTGCAAAATTCCACGCAGCCAGTTCGCCATATCGATTACCAGTCCCATGCCATCTCTTTGACTCCTGTCAGCATCGCAGCCACCCATTGAACACTCCTTGCTCCACTTTTATCCCCTCAATCCTGGCTAGACAGAGCTACAGCTTCTGCCCGTTCTTATGAGTTGTACTGTTGGAGGTTTGCATGCTGTAAGATGACCAAGGGTCATCTTTGCGTCCATTCCTAGCGAACGCTTGGACCGGGTCGTGCTTTGGAGCTGTTACCGCATTGTATCAGTCTCGAGAACCTCTCATATTTGAGCCGAGAGAGCATACTTCTGTCGAGCGAACTCAACGGGAGCTTTGGTTTTTTATTCGTCTTCTGCGAGGACTGTCGTGAGCCGCTGTTGTTAGATGGCATTTTGAGTTATGGTAGTATCTCTCCCTGCTGTCGTCGTGGGTTTGGTGAGAGCGAAAAAGTTTATATCAACTGCTAGCAGAAAGAAGCTTCCTGTTGAAGAGCCTACCAGTCCGAGTATGTGTGCCTATCTGCTCGCGGTCCCATCGTAACCCTTTATACATAATGAAAGGGAAGCTAAAGGTCACTGCTATTGTTTACCGGTCGACTCCTGCTGTCCTCGCCGGCCCCCAATCTTGACACGTTGTATTGACTTTTAGGCCATCTTAACCGCTCGGCCACTTGTGTCGCTGGTGGGCGCCCAAAGAGTTGGGATACTTATTGGTCTGCTCATGAAACTTCGGTTTCAAGGCGAACGTGCGAACCAGAGAAGCATGATTTGACTTTAAGGTTCCGAGACCGCGCTGCGAAGGTGGCAAAAAGGAGTAAGAAGATGATGACGGGAGCCGTCAAGGTTTACGGATGCGCCATCACATGTTAACCAGCCCCTAGAGGCAATATCATTTCAACCCGTGTTTATCTCACCTTTCAAAGCCTTAAGTTCGTCAGCGAATATTCGATTGCCCTGGCGGTCGTTACGGATCTTACTCTAGCTTCCTCTCACAGGAGGCGAGGCCCGTATTCTAAGAACCTCGGGCTAACATGCCGTTCTCGAGGACCTGCCTATCATTGGTGCAAGCATGATTGGTAACTTTGCTGCTCATTGGGTGATTATGCAGGCCGGCTTTCAGCCTGCTCGCCTGGAGGAGACTCACTGCGGATTGCGCGATTTTATCAAGTCGACCAGGGCAGTGGATCTTATTTCATCGTACATAGTGACATGCATCACTATGCAGACTTTTTTTCGGAGAGATGATGGGGAAAGGCTGAGAGAAAAAGCCTCGTAGGGTGCAAAGGGCAGTGCTTAGGCTGAGCTTGGCGAACTCGAAATCGTATAGCCGGATGCGCAGCGCACTAGCGCCTCACACCGCTGCCTGCCTATCTCATAAGGCTCGTGAGCCACTTCATCTTTCAGCACAAGATGCTGCAGTAGAATATTTTCCTATCATACGAACCTTCACGGGAACAACATATCTTTGCTTGTTCAAACTTCTTGACTCCTCATAATTTCGGGTTTGGGAGGTCGCTCCGCCGTCCCACTGAAATGGCTGACAGGGCTTTCATTGGTATTCCAGCAGACGATGTCGAATACAACCATATCTCATTTTCTCACGTGGAACTCCCCATCAGAGAACGCCCAGGACCCTCAGCCGGTCAGATATCAGACCATGTCGATGAAGTGTATTCGTACGATGGTTCGCACTCGGGCACTGCCAGCATTGCCTGTCCAGTTTTTACACCGCAATCGGAATCTGACGCTCCTTCTAAGCCACAGCCCCAAATAGTGCTTAACGGTTCCTGGACATCTTCCACAGGGGGGGCTGATTCTCTCCACACTCCTTCCGTGTCCGATATTGCATCCCCAGATATCGGTGTTGGAATGGACGCTCCAACACATCTTTCAACACAGGCACAAGCTTCCGCGTGGAGACTCTGTACGCCTGAAGCTTTGTCTTCCTCCTCGGAAGTCATCGCCTTTGAACAAACCAACCTATTGGGAGGGATGGGCGACCCTCAACATACAATTAGACTGAACCAAGATGACCTCGATTTTCTCGAGGAGCTGCAACGAATACAAAGTCAAAGTCAGCGTGAAAGCTCGCCACACTTGTTGGATAGATCCCATCCTCTAGACTATGTTCCACAAACGCCTGCACTCGAGGCTAGCTCACCGGTGGCTGCGGATACATGGACAGTGGAAGCGCCAGCAGCAAGTCGCACGCAGCTGACTCCGGTCAGGACTGCCAAGGCTTCTTCGAGGTCCCCTCACACCAGGAAAGATCGTGCGGCGCTGACTTCGAGCGGACGAGAGAAGGCGGGGAAGCTTCGAAAGGTGGGCGCTTGCTTACGTTGTCTAGTAAACCATGAGACAGTAAGGACTAAACCAGAAGGGTCCTCCTCCTTTATAGATGTCTGCTAACAGACGTAGTGCGGTCTTGGTGATGAATGCCCCAGATGTCAAAAGGCAATGAAGTCTGCCAAGGTCTGGAGAATGCCCTGTTTCAGGATTCGTCTTAGTGATGCAGAGCTTCATAGAACAGGTATGTGTTGCCCAAAGTAGATAGTCCATGCTGATCCTTTTTGTAGGGGCTTTGAGCTTCCCGGACGGTCCTCGAAAGATCGATACCTGGACCTCAAGAAACAACCTACCGATATCGCTATACAACATAGGGTCTTCCCATCCGGGTCAATTTCCGGAATCCCGGCCTTGCCTGAAGGTGGTCTGTCGGCCATATGAGCCACTGGAGGGAGAGTGCTGCAGTAAGAGCTGGATAAAAGGGAGCGACAAAGTCGAAATCCCTCTTCCTACGTTCGCTATCCCGGCGTCCAAGCTCAACGAAACGGCCCAAAATCTTCAAAACCTTGTTGATTCCAGCTTTGACATGCTTGTTGATGAGCTTGGAGCGGACCAGGACGAGATTGTCAGTTGCACCTTAGCAGAGGCAGCACGCCAAGCAAACAAAGTAAGTGAATGCGTTGGATTTTGGGTGACGTTGCTGATCTGTCTCTTCATTCAAGTGTTCCACACTCAAGGCTGCTCTGACGATTTCCATCATTTCTCGACTGGCTTCAAAAAGCTTCAACATCTACGGCTCGGAAACTCTGGGGATAGAGCGACAACAGGACCCTGACTCTCCATACTATAATCGTATCCCTATACCACCTTTGTTAGATGCACAAATTGACTTTCTATGGATGGACAGGATGGCTGTACTGAGAAAACGGATCTTATCGGAGCTGAGAACAATGATTACAAGCAAGGGTCGCAATCACTGGTTCATGATCTATCTTACAACCCTAGTCCTGCTTTTCAATCTCGAATTCGTCTATGAGGCCCAGGTTCGGCAAGGGATTCGGTATCGTGAGATTGTATTAGGTCCCACCCTACCCATTGAAAGGAGACATATTGACGATATTGCTTCCAGTCTCACCTACAAAGACTAAGGATGGAAGCTTTGGAGTACTCGGCCAAGAACCTGAACGCTCATTTCCATGCCATATGCCGGGGTAACATCCCTCTCAACATGAACTGGAACGAAGAAGCTCAGAGAACGGCGGAGGTCGATGATAAGAGTCTGGAATTTCTAAAGCGCTTGAAGAATATGGCAGAGTCACGAGGTAAGGCTCCTGCTGCAACCTATAGAACAAAAGTAACCCTTAAATCCAGAGGCGGAGCTTAGCGAGCGAGCCAAAAGCCGTCCAGGGAGTCCGCTAGTCTGGATATCGGCGCTATTTTTGCCTCACGAGGAGGGGTAGCGTTTGCGCCATGGCTCCGAAGTGTCATTCCGTGCAGTTATGGTACGTGAATACCTGTTTCCAACAATTGGTCCACGCTCCCAAATCGACCTTCCTGAGGCGGAAAGGAGAGCACACCACTAACGGCAATGGCGTTCCAGAACCCCCACGGGCTCCTTCATGCATGCAGGAGGATGACAAAAGTTGCAGCGATCTGCAGTATGCTGCAGGTATCCCTGTCATTGCACATTCACGATGCGTAAAGCAGGTCGCCTACAATGGATGGCCTATCGCAACTTGGCGTCTGTATCGAGCCCATGGAGGGAGGTAAACGCTGTCGGGAAGGGTCACTGGTAGCGATTGTATCGCGATGCGGCTCTGCGGAACGCCACGTTATTCGTTCCCTTTATTATGGCATTTGACCAGTCTATTGATTTTTTTTTCAATTGAGTTTGAGAGCTGCGGTCCCAATGCTGCCAAGGGTTTGTTTGTTCTGTCGACATGGCTCCTCACGCACTTATAGACCTTCACGATTCATCAGATTACTATCCTTCAGAAACCTTTGATGCCCTTTTCCAAGCGCGTGCCGCACAACAATGCTTCACATCTTCTATTACAGATTACGCTAATCCGGGGAAAGCTTTCTCAACCAAGAAGCTTCAGATACTCGGCAGACAGGATCCGAACGTGTGGCGTCTATCATCAGAGGAGATTGAAGATGTCGAGGAGGGTATGCGATATTTTTCTGGTATTTATTACCCATCTCCAGCTCGAAACGTAACTAGAAATCCGTGCAGACTTGGGTTTTCCACTCAACCAAATCAGCCCGACAACCTTTCCTTTGAAAGAGGGTCTAAGGTCAAGATTGAGAGACGTTCTCAAAAGTATCTATGGCGAACAGAAATTCCTTGTCATTTCCGGACTAGATTCCTCTCGGCACAACGACTTCGAGAATGTGATCTTACACACCGGTATTGCAAGCCATATTGGTAACAAACGAGGCATGGCTGGGCGAGAAGGCGGAGATAAAACAGTTCTGCGTTAGTGAAACGCCTTGATAAAAGGAAAACAAGTCTTTCTGACCTACATTCAAGAGCATATCACCTCAATACCAGTTGAAGATCAAGGCAGAGCATCCAAATACCATGGACCTCCCAACCAAAATAAAGGGATTGTGAGTATCACATACCCAGCTGCAGCTGCAGCACTGATTTATCGGACAGCCTTTCCACACAGATAACGGCGACATCGTTTCTCTCTTCACTATTTCGCAGAGCGAGACTGGCGGCAGTCTGTATCTAGCCGACTCAAGCGCTGTGTACCAGGAACTTGCATCGCTTAGACCGGAGCTTGCGCAGACCCTTTGTAGCAACTGGACGATGGTCAGGTACGGGCTCTCTGGCGACATCAACATGATGTGGATCCTAACAGTGCTCCACCCTGCGCTTTCGTTGACAGAACACTAATGTTTGTCCTCAAGCCCTTCGCCCGCCAAGGCGTTCGATGCCCGCCCTATCGCCTTCCCCAACCATTCCCCCGAGGGAGTCCTGATCAACTTCTCCCGCGCTCGCATCACAGGAACGCCATCGGCTCCACGACCGCCGTCCCTCCCTCCTCTCACCTCTACTCAGCGTCTTGCACTCGACGCCTTGCATGCTCTGGCCGTGAAACATGCCGTCGAGATCCAACTGCAGCGCGGAGATATGGTGTTCTTCAACAACTTGACCATGATGCATGCAAGAGACGCGTTCGTCGATAACGAAGCGGCGGGGCTGAAGCGGCATCTCCTGCGGTTGATATTGCGCGATGATGAGGCTGCGTATGAATTGCCGCAGCAGCTGAGGGAAACGTGGAGGGCGCTGTATGATCATAAGGTTCGAGAAGAGGTCTTTCCGGTGGAGGAGGAGTTGTTCACTTTCGCGTGCTCACACTGATGCGGGGCTTTTGGGCACAAGCGTGATTGTTTTCATGGTTTAATGACTTAACGGCTGAGCTTGATGAGTCCAAATTAAGATTGCTTTCCGCTAGTTCGAACCAAACAAGGCTGGTTGTGGTCTCTGTATCACTCAGACCATTTCTGTTCTCCCTCTTTCCGATGTCTGGTCCATTTACCCGCTTTCCGTCGTCCAGCACTATGAGCTCTGCTCCACGAATAAAGGGCGGAGCCTCTGCTGCGGTCTGCAGCTTTTGTCGTCTGCAGAGTAACTTCTTCAGCCATGGTGGCTCGATCGTTCTTTCTATCAGTACGAAGTATAGGTACCGTTTCGGCCCATAGCATTGTTCAGATAGATGCTCTGTGCGCTGGGAGCTTCATAGCCTCAAAGGTCTCGTCGGCAGTGCTCATCGTGATTTCGTCGAAGGAGCGCGTCTGCGGCTCAATCTTCCCAGCCTCGTACGACATCGCGCGTCTTCAGCCCCGCTGTTTGCCGACCTTTCCCCAGTACAACATAATCTACTTTCCCAGTACTCATGCCCCGCACTCGGTATTAGCGGGGTACGAGATAAGTGTTCTCCGCGTCCGGGGTACTCTCGAGGAGAAATAGTCACTCTTTTGTGATGTTAGGGGCTTAGGTGACTTTTAATGTATAGCAATGTATCTCTTCCTACACCCTTCTTGCAGTACTCAATGTAAAGTACTTAAACAAATATCTTCATCTCAGTGCATGACACGACATGTCGTGAAATCCACTCCGTGAGAACCGAAAGCTCTGGAGCTTTCTCCATAGTACTGGTCTAAGCATGTCAATGGGTGAGATTCACTATGAGGCAGATTCAGGTATCGCCAAGTGAGGCTGTCTAGTCCCCAAGCCCCGTGGCTGAGCCACAGAGCCTAGTAACCCAAAATTATACACCGCCATTCTCATCGCCGTCGGTAGCTTTGCTCACCTTTCATCTTGGTCTATCATCTAGAATTCTTGTCCATGTGGACATTACCGCGCCGTGTATACACATCAATGCGTATACACACCAATGCCGGTCGCATTTGGGTTTTCCGTAGGCGACTTCATAACCGGCATCAACCTCCTCATCGACTCCGTCAAGAGTTTCAGCGAAACCCATGGCACTAAAGCTGATCATGAAGAGCTACAGCGGGAACTCATCGTTTTAAAGAATACCCTCGATGGTATCCAAGCCCTTTCTCTGGACCAGGCACAAGCAGCTCAGATTCTAGCGGTGAACGACGCCATTGATGCCTGCCATTCGTGTGTCAATGGCTTCTTGCAACGCAACAGCAAATTTAAAAGTTTGAGCTCTAATCCTGCAAAGCAATGGAGCCTAGCGGCGTTCAAAAGAGGTGTGCTAGGAATACAATGGGCTATCTTGAAGAAAACAGAAATTGCCAAGTTCCGCGCCAAGGTTGAAAGACAATCTAACAATATCCACATGTTGTTGGCTACATTACAAATGTATGTACTTTGTTGCTCAAGAAAGAGTCTCCTGCTCATGATAATCAAGAAAGAAAGTGTTCGACGAGGGCAAGCTATGCGCAGTGGCCGAGAAGCGGGACATCGAACACAAGGCTCTGACAGAAACCATTAGCGCAAAGGCTACGGAGCTTGGTCTCGATCAGCGGCGTATAGAAAAGGCATTAGGCGACTAGCATGATCTGGTTACCAAGATCCACCATGACACCCAGGGTATCGAGAAACAGCAAGCATCCTTAGTCGAGTCAATGAAAGGTCAGCATGAAGATTTCAAGACCCAGATGCAAGCGATCGAGGAAGGCCAATTGAATGCATCCACGGTCCAGAACACGACGACTGTGCAACTCAATGCAAATGTTCAAACTCTCAGCACCCAAATGGAGGCGCTGATGGCATTGGAACGGTCACTGATGGGGTTCGTCTCTTTTCGATCTGTGAACTTCCGCATCTAGATGAGGAACCTGACGTGGTCTCAGAGGCGAAACGGCTTTGCAGAAAAGCCTGCTAGAGGCTGTACGCCAAGGCGTTACACAAAATCACACAATTATCCAGAACCAGCAACAAATCTTAGGGCAGGTACAAGAGCTGAAAACGATATGCAGCGTCAACCAGGAGATACCGCCTCAAGTACTGCTATCGACTCCAGTAATCTTGCTTGACGCTCGTGGTCGGAGTGCCCCTTTCCACCTCGAATTCATTGACTCAGCTGAAGTAAACGCGTCCTTCTTCTCTTGTAAGGCGATCATGGTTAATAATATTAATGTAGGCATTCGTCGCTGTACTGAAGATCCGCTTCAAGGACATTGGTCTACGGAAGATTGAGACCGAAGAGTATACACTGGAAGATACTCGGCGGAAGCAAGCTCTAAAACTTACGGATCCGTGGACCAAGATCGTCAAGCCTGGACAGCATATTGGCATGAGTATGATATTTCGAGTGTATGAGCCACCAACAACGAAGTGCCCGAATTGTGGTAAAGAAAATGAGGGTTCGAATATCGAGGATATAGTGGTACGTCGAGTATATCTAACCGACTTGCCCGATGTCTGATATACCGGATAAATAGTGGTGATATAACCTGCCGTATGACCTATCGTCGGATAGAAGAGCTTTCATCTCCTGGGAACGACGCATTGACCAGTGTCCAGGATGCAGACGGTAGACAGCGCCACGAGGCAACTACGCAAGATCAATCTACAGAAGATGAGATAGGAAATTATTCTCGAGTGCACATCCTCAACCAAGCCACGTCTCCTGCATTATTTGAAGTGGATGATGCTCGAAATGTATCTGAGCAGAACCGGAAAACGGGCTTGGCCGGCAATACTATACATGGGCTTGTAGAAAGGTTTAAAGATACCAATGACGCTCTTAATCAGCACGTTCCCTCGCAAGCAGAAGCACCAGATCCTGTTGAGCTAGATGAGGAAGCTGACGATCTTGCTCTTCCTTCTCGCCCTCGCCACTGGAACTGCGGGCACTGTGGGGAAGGTATGATGTCGATCAGATTCAACATCGCCTATTACAATCCGTCGTGTGGGCGCCCAAAAGACGCCTACGCTAGTGAGTATTGATATACCCGCTTGGAAACCACTAAGCAAGTGTTTGCGTACGTTTCTGTAGTAGAAAAGAGAACCATTCTGGATCGACCACGGATTGAAAATGAGCGAGATGAGCTGTAGCCGATGCTGTGCTTTGGAAACGCTCTCATAGAATTGCACGCGTCATGAATGGTGTATCCAACATGTCTCGGCAATTCACCTATTCTGGCGCTTCGTCTAAGGACACATCTTTCAGAGTCATTGCACTCCAGGTGAAACGAAGATCCGATTGGTGAGAAATCTATGTAGAGTAGTGGCAGTACGATAGATATGCTAGGTGCGTAGGCACGGTAGCCCCAAAGGGGCATGCAACCCGAACGGTGCTTGACACACTCGTAACAGCTCTGAGACTCTATTGCTAGATATCCGACTCTCAAACCTCTGAACTATGGCTTCTCCATTCCACCAACCTAAAAGAGCCCACATCGGTTGTTGCTCCCGCCTGCTCAGATCGTGCATTACACTTCGAACAGAAAGATGAATCGTCTGATTATCACCTTCATCAAGAGTCTAGGACTCAATATGCTTTGTGGATCTTGACTTTCCCAGACGGTCTAGTCAAAAAAGTCAGCGTTATATCAGCGTCCATCGTGCTCTGTATTACCTTAGGACTTGTCCAGGAACGTAACGATTCCCATGATGTAAGGAGCATAAGACCAGGCTTGATTAACGCAAGCTTAAATGACTTTCTGCTGCTCGCTGTTATAGAAAGCTATCAACACTAGGTGTTGGAAATGATGCAGCGATTCGGTGTTGACTACCCCTCATGTGGCAAATTAGCATGTTTCCCAGGCATATAAGTAGCCTTCACACCACTCCATAGCAAAACAATCAATTCATCATAACCACCTAATTCCAACACTAGGATCTGCTTGCATAGAGTACATACCTTGCACTTCATCGTTGCTCCTGCGCCTTTTGAGTCACTTTCGCTTTCCATCTCACTTGCGTCCAAGATGCCGCCTTTTCGGGAAAGTTCTCCGCCTCCTGTTTGCTGTGCTGGCTGCTGTCGAATTTGTTGATCTCTGCTTGGACTTCTGCTTTCTCTCTTCCAGGGCGATGGGTCCCAGCTCCAAAAAAGACAGGTGGGTCCTCCGCTGCAATCGGCAGCTTCTGTTGTTCTTTCGTCACTTCTCCAGCCATGGTTGCTTCTTTGCTTGATGCTTCTGACAAAGACACAGAGTGTACGTCTCCTTACTATATAGATGATCTGTAGTAAATCTTTGACCAGTACAACGATCATGTGTCTGCTGGAGGCTGTGCACCCCCAAGCCTTTGTGGGCTGTGCTCGAGACATGTCTTCCCTTTGAACAGCAAGTACGTACCTTGGCGGAGGACGGCGTCCGCTGCACAAAGCCCGAATCTCCTGCCAGCCTCGTACGACATCGTGCGTCTCCAGCCCCACGAGCTGCTGACTTATCCGTGTCTGAGCATAATCTAGGCCGGAAAAAAATAGCTAGGCCTTCGCCAGCAATGCCTACCGTCCAAGGAGAGTTCCAAAGGCCTAATCACATCCGCTTTTGGCACATCCTGCGCTCATGTAACTTATGCAGTGGACTCATAAATCGTCTTACTTAGCGACCCTTTTCTTGTAATCGAGAGGGTACATGCTAGCAAGGTTCAGATAAAGGAATTATCATCTGTCAAATCACTGCGCCTCACCGCGGCTTGAGATTCTGCTCAAGCACGCCAGATTTGACTAATGATAATCCCTACATTTGGCCCCTGCTTGGGCTAAGCCCCCGACTAACAAATGATTGTCGACCTGATGACTGTTTTAAGTAGTGGAGTAGTACCTATCTACAGTTAATTGGAATAGCTTAGAGATGTGTCAAGCCAACTAGTCCGGTAGGGTTCGCCGCCACTTCTCCCAGCAGAAAGAGATACTACTACGTACTCAGGTATCAAATTCAACGTCACTGCCGTATGTTAACAAACCTTTGTTTCGGTGTACTGTTTGGGCTGCTGGGAAGCTAGCAGGAATCCACGTACCTGAGCACATGTGTATGTGTATACATGTATCCAACGCCGACGAATTTCCTTGGGGTTCAACAGGGTCTAGATTCACCGCATAGCCTCTAGACGCTGGCCTACCCAACATAATGGAGTTGGACGAGTTTGTTGTGTACTTGGTCTTAGTTCACAAAGTACTCGCGTACACGAGGTCGCTGGTAAAGCATACGAGAAGCAGAAGCTTACTCCGCCACTCAGCCTCCGCCTTTCAGCATCCCTTTTACCATGGAACACAGTCTCAAGAATGCCGCTAGGTCTCCAAGGATTATGATTGATTCGCGTGATAAATGGCGGTGGCTTTGCTTTATATGTCGTCCGGGACTTCTTCGTAGCGACCATTTTCACCATATTATACGTCCACTACTCCCGAGCAGATTTATCTATCTCGCCTGCCAGGAAAGGATTCAACGAGCGATATGATGTACATACATAGCCACCAGTACTCGATTGTATTACTCTGCCTGTTTCCACGCTAGGGCCACACGCATCGTAATAGAAATACTTGCAGAAGCCGTTGGAGTGCGGGGCTTCTGCGCCACGACGTTCGCAGCCGGATGTCTTGCGCATTCCTGATCATGTTAGTTCATATGCCGAGTCAATGAGTAATATCTGTGCTCTTTAAAAAAACCTCTCTAGAAACTATTTACATTGTTCCTTCGGAACAGCTTACCTCAGAAGATGGGTGCCCATCCTGTAAGTCCAACCGTTGAGCATTATGATTGCGCAGCGCGGCAGCATTTGGCACATATAGTGGACCAAGAGTTTTGAGACTCATTGCGGGGAATTTCCTGCTTACAGACGCTGCAAAAGGTGGGTTTGGAGTTAAAAGGAGGCGGAGGTTGTGGTATTTGCCAAGTTCCTCTTAGCTTTCTCTTGACCTCTCCGGCCGTGGGCTCGCATCTCTGCGTTTTCTGCCGGTACTCGTACGTAGGCATCCTTGGTAATCCGCAATCATCGATCTCTTGGAAATTAAGATAGATAATGGTCTGTATAAAGTACGATAATGTATCTATTAGTTTTGTGCAAAATAGGAGAATGGATAGAAAGTGATGGAAAGATTAGTATACTTAGATGTTATCTCGAGTCTGGTCATACACCTGCGCTTTGATGTCATCGTACGGCGGGGTAAAAGTGAGGCTTACGTGGCGGCTACGCCCCAGCGATTGAGCAACTCCCTGCTGGGTGTTTTGGATTGTACCTGAGATAGTACGTGTTTTCTCTTTCAAGACACACTGATCAGACGCAGTACCCTCGACGTCCTCACGGGCGGCCACTGAAGTGCCAAGAGAGTCCTAGAGATATGCAAAGCCAAAATACGGAGTGGACGCCAAGCCAGGAAGACATCGAAAAGAAACCTTGGAAATACACCGGTTACCGGTCTTTCTCGGCGTTTGTCGCTTCCGACAACGACTTCTTTGTATTGAGAAGATTCGGCACCCTGAGTGCTAGAGTCCTTCTCGGACTGCAAGATCAGCTTTCGTGCTTGGAAGAAAAAATCGAAGCATTGGAAAAGAGGGTACGGGAGAAGGACTCACCGGATATAAACAACGGCTCTTTCAGACAGGAGACCCAGGAAGAGCGAAAGGCTTGTGTATACCAAGCTCAAGACGTGCTTCGCAAGTATAGTCAGTCCTGGCCCTTTTCTACTCCGATCTGACGAGGAAGCTCCCCGAGCCCGTTTTGTGACTGCAATGACGTTGCCCATGAACCGCTTTGGTTGTGTTTTTGCAAGTAGAGATTGACCGTGACGCTATAGATAAACTCGTCCTCCAGCATTCCCAAATGCGAGCACGTCCAAAAGTTCCAAAGAAAGACATCTGCAGTCTGGAGAATTGGTTTTCCAACAAGAAGGGTGCTATCTTACCCGAAGAAACAGAATATATCAATCACACTTCGGATCTCTTCTCTCTCGTGACTACACCAAAGAGCCCGCTTCGATCGTTGCTGGAACATTCTTCCCGATTCCGCTTGCTCGGGCTGTGGCGGCAGAAGAACATCGACCCCTCGATGAGCGAAGACAAGAACGTGCACTGCAGCTCCGACGAAAAGATAGATCGCTTTATCGCCACCACTATCATGAGTCTCGGGATCATAATGCTTATCGCCCCGCTGTGGATCTTGGCTTTCCTAGCCGGTCGAGTTCGAAAATTGAGCGTTACATCAGCATTCATCGTCCTTTTTGTTGCCTTGGTGTCCGTTACCACAGTAGCAAAGCCGTTCGAGAGCTTGGCCGCCGCCGCTGCGTAAGTGAATCGTTTGATTGCTGTTCTGCCAGAGTTGATGGATCAAGAGGCCGAAGGTTTGCTGACTGAGGCTCATGCAGGTATTCGGCAGTGCTTATGGTCTTTCTCCAAATGTCTGGCAGGAACTGAGAGTGATGGATGGTCTGCGAATGTTACATCATTGTGGGCCCAGTCATTGAAACGAATGATTCAATGTTCGCAGATTACATTGACTTGATCATCTAATCAATTTGGATTCAAAAAGATTGGATGGCCGCTTGTAAGATGTATAATAATTGTAAACACTTTTTCATGGCAGTATCACGGCCCTAGCCCAACGAAAAGTCGACCAGCGTCACCTGTATGTCCTCAACCATTAGCACAAGAGCGTCAACGAAAGATGAAAGGCAACATGTGGCTTACCGATGCCTGATGAGATACCATTTCTGCCTTCCTTAATACAAATTTTGTTGACCGCCACTGCTCCTTCCCGATCTCAAAATAAGAGCTCATGTCCTGGATTTCATCTGGCCGCGTAAAATTGACAACCATAGTACATGTGAGCCCTTCTCCGATAACAAGTCAGCGTATATTAAATCGGCAAAAAAGGGTATGTGCGGGCATGGGTCTGGAAGAGATATTGTATCGCTAACCATATGTAAACTTCTTCCCGTCTACTGGTATGAACACTGTTTGCACACCGCCCACTTTTATCTGGGTGAAGATAAACCTTTGAGCGTGGATTGGGATTGTGCCCAGCAGCTTTGAGCAGCCACCGTGGTCATCGAAGGATGGGCTGGGGCTGCACTGTACATTGGGGATGTAGGATCTGATCTTTACTGTAAGCCCGCGGTTTGTCCCTAGAAAGCGGCCGTCAGATGTTCGTCAGTTTTGTACAACCTGTGGGCCATAGTGCATTCGAACAGGGACTAGCGTCCCCGCCCCGGCCTCAGGTTTATATCAGTGAAAGCCAGGTACTGTACTAACCCACCCCAATCAGGTTGCCGCCAACGGGTCCTGCACTACGGCTCCTTGGGCGCAATACGCAGGCGTCGAGGACTTGTCTCGCAGCAGCCGATATTTCGGCGTTTGTTGCGGTATCCATGATTGAGCCTTTGGTGGCCTCGATATCGACGGCGCAAAGACCGTCGGCTGCGAGCGAAACGTCAGCAGAAAGACGCAGTTGGCCGCTGCGACGGCAGGGTCTTGGCCGGCAACTTACAGCTAAGGAAACGGACTGGCAGGGGAGCCTCAAAGTGGCCCCTCACCCGCAGACCGTAAGAGACAAGCTCGTGATTGGTAGGAATGCTTCCCCAAGCATCTATACAGCTTTCTTTGTTTAGGTTGAAGCCGTACCGGCCGCCTCTGCACCAAGGGGTATCGTTTGACCCGTTGAGGAACTCTACATTATCATCGAAATGCAGCGTATTGTTGGTGTTGGAAACGTTGAAAGAATCTGGAGCGAGCGGTACTGCGGCGAATGCATTCGAAGTATTTATGATTGACAAGGACTGAGGCTGAAGGTTTATACTTGGATTGTCAATAGGTGGAGCTAGCCCGAGCGCTGTGGCAAGAAAAAGAAATGAATGCAGACATCGCGTTGATGGCATTGCAAGAGACATGTCGGATGTTCAAGTAAGATGAGAACATCAGAGGGATGTGGAAAGTTTTCCGTCTGCGTTCGCCATCAAAGTGCTTTAAAAAAGAGTCCGTTCGTCGGGAGACAGTCTATGTTGTATAAGCGCAAATGATGAAACTAGCGAACCAAGGCATCAAGCAAGCGCTTATATTAATATTATCGCAGTCGACATCGAGCGCAAGCAGTCGCTAACAAAACTGGAAGTGCGATCCGCGGTGAGACAAGGACTGCGCCATGTACGATGCCCAATGGGCTTTCAGTCGCCGAGAGCAAGCGAAACCGAGTACGGAGGTCTTGCATCAAAATTGTTACCTAAGTAACGCGCTTAGATTTCTTCCGCATTGTGTCTGGATCCAGCGGAAATAAGGGCTATTACAGCCATTCGGCCCGATAGGAGTCTCTGTGTTGTAATCCATAGGCCTTTTACTACAGATTCCTCTCCCGAAAGCAGCGTTGTGGCTCTCCCAGCGCTTTCCAGAACTCGTGTGCAGACATCGCTATATGCCTGGGTTCTTGCCAAGGCTGGTCTTGAGACCGACAATTCTAGATGACACGGTATGATTGTGCTGGCTTCAAAGCATGTCAGCCTGATGCGTTGCTTTCTGTATGTATCTAGGATGGGATTCAATCTCGACAAGCATGAAAACGAGAGACTTAAAGGGTAAAAGCAGTTTGGTCGTTGTATTTCATTACATACAAGACTAAGTTGAATGCTTGAGTCATGGAACATTGTTGCAAAGCATGCAAGGTTTTGGAGTTCACGGGATGCGATAGAGTGACCGTCTGACTTTGGCAGCCCTCTTGTGGGGCCCAATGTACTCGCAAAGAGAACCTGAAGTGCGTTTTCCCGAAAGCAACCAAACTCGTTCTATCTGAATCCTCTCCGTTCTGCTTAAGTGCCTGTGGCTGGGCTGGTGAGCATTTGCGACTTCAAGTACGACAGCAGCTCTTGTTTGGGAGCGCTGACTCCCGTTGTTAGCCGGTCCTGGTCTTCGGGACCCAACTCGGCCCGTTCCTCGATACTATCGTGATCATGTACCTCGTTATAGTATGTCAAACTCCAAAGGTCTTTGATCTGTGTCATATCTTGCACCCAGGAGAGGTTCTGAAAGTCCTTGGGTGGCTCACACTCATAGAATTCCCAGGGCGATCCAGTGCTTCTGTTGGTAAGACTTGCCATTTCGGTAATATTTATGTGGAAAGCCAACTCACGAAGACGAACGTTTTGGGCGATGTAAGAGCACGCAGGGCCCCAGTGCTGTTTATTGTCTCTGGGGTTTGCATCTGCCCGGCCATCTGGATTACCGCCTGTGATACGATTGCCCAGGAAATCATGCACGTGCATGGTGATGCAAGATATATTCTGGCGAGCATTGTGGGAGATAGACCGAAAGAAGGGAGCAACAGCGAAGACCTCGTCCTCAAAGTCGAACTCGTGTAGCTGGTAGAGGATAGCCTCGGCTTCTTCGTGAATAGTGCGGCTGGTGCGGAGGATTGCCACGCTGATACCCATGCCCTGCCCTATGCTTCCGCTTCGGAACCTGAGAATGGGGTTTTCCCAATCTGGGTATTTCTTGGGTACCCACCACTCAGAACCTCGAATTTCCCGGTGCTTTTTGATAAGCCGCATGTTGACCATGATCCTTCTGCAGTCACCTGCGAGGGTATAGCCATATACCTCTTGGCGTAGTTCCAGGGGTAGTCGAGCAAACGGGAAGGGCCTGGTGTCTAGATCAGATCGCCGGCGGGCGTAGAGGAGCTCTAGTCCCTTGCGAGCGATGTATAGCTCGTTGAACTGGCAAAATCAGTATGGGCACAACGCCAACGATTCTGCTAGTGGGCATTTCAGTGTTCACTGACCCTCACACCCCAACTTTTGTTGAGCGACGCCTTGACCGTCTCCGTCTGGAATCGGATTTCAGTGTCAACTGGTAGTCCATGCCGTTCTTGGAGCTGCTGATGAATGCGAAGCACCAAGGTGTTAACCGGCGTCAATTCTTCCTTCGAGTACTGTCTATCCACAGCCAGCATTCCAAGCATCTCTTCTACCTCATGGTCAGCTCTAGCTTCGGCAGCGAGGAGCAAGATGACCGAAGTATCGTTGGGCGGGAGTAGAGCCGAGCTCGGAGGCATGTTGTAAGTTGATTCAGAGTGAGGCGCTTTGGCCAGACTTGAAGTCAAGGTGACATTTGGTTCTGTTGGAGGCATTACTTCTAGGCTTGAGTGCGCGTTGACAGTTGCCTCGGCCTTAGGTAGTGGTGCTACCGGACTGCGTGACACGTCGACCGCCTTCTCAGCAGGTGAAGCAGTCATGGTGGAGGAGATCAAGAATGAACACTTGTGACCCGAGTATGTACACCTGAATCCGCTTTCTCGACTGTAGGTAAGAGAGTTGATGTATGGACAGAGATGGAGATGCTCACGAAGTTGATGGAGTGCAAACTTCGGACGCGGATGACCCTTTAACACTTTTATTCTCGACTAGCTTCATGAAGACTAGCCAATTCCGTCGCCACTGCTCATCAAGAATTGATCTTTCCATAACATGCTAAGGTAATTATTAGCTTCACCAGTGGATGTAGAGAAAATAATCTGCAGGGTTCAGATGGTCAGCAAGATACATTCGCATCGAAGCCAGATCCACTGTGTATCTACGTACCTAGACACAGTAATTTCGTCACCCATGAAGAAGTTCCGTACTCTTCTTGAAGCACATGAAACTAAGGTTTAAATGGCCATCTGGCGACTCATAGTTCTGGTGTACCTAATAGCCATCCATCTCCTGCCGTCCATTTACTTCTCATCCTCAGACTTTCATTCGGGTCGACTCTCCAGCCAGGGTAGATACCCGATCTGGCACAACGGATATCGACCTTCTCGGGTCGAGCTATTAGTCAATGCTCATTGAATGCGTCAGCATGGAGCAAAATGACTGAAGGTTCACTGAGCGTAGGGGTATTGTGGAGAAAGACATGATGACTGCCGACAGCAAGCCCATCTCCTAGCCGGACGACTGTACACTATCAATTGACTAACATCTCAAGCCCAAGAGCAACGAAGCCGTCCCAAAGAGGAAGTACGGCAGAGACCCTGCTATTGCTCTTGCAATTATCCCCGAGCTCCAGTTATTATTAAAACTCGTGGGACTGGACAGGAACCCGCCGAACAGTCTAAGTCTGTACATTTAGATCTGTTGTTCTGGCTATGGATATGAGAGATGATGCTGCTCAATGAAGTCGAAAGAGTACAAATTGCTTAATGCGAATGATGGACTGATTCATTATATCTTGCAATAGAAATTGCGACGTGTGGAGATTCACCGCTAAAATCCTCGTCGTCCGCTCAAGCTTGTGTCAGACACATACCCAGGTGGACTAGGATTTCCAACGACCTCCTGCACCCACTGATGTCCTTCCAACTCCTCGATACCCAGATCTTCGGGCGTGGGAGGCAGCGGCTTCTCCGATACCACCGCCGCGCCCAGCTCGAAGACTTTGCCCTCTTTACCGTCGCTCAGCTCGAATCGCGTTATTTGGCTGCTCATTTCCGCCGCTATATGCCGCTTATATTTCTGCCGGCGCCGCATAAAGATCGCTAGACTGAGTGCTAAGCCGAGGAGGAGTCCGAAAACACAAGAGCCGATTATGCCTGCTATCGAAGCGACACTGAGCGGCTTCTTGTGTTTGAGCGCTGCCACAGGCTTTTCGGTGGTACTGGTTTCTGTGGTCTCGACGTTCTGATTTCCGGTCAGAAGCACTCCTAGAGCTTTCTGAGAAAAACCGCCTTCTGGAGCCATGGCGCTCGCACCACCGGCCGCGGTGCCACCTATGACCGCTGAGATGTTCGGGTGTATCTGGTATGGCGTTGCAGCTGCAACAGGGTCGTAGTTGGTAGACCATGAGTGGTTGTTTAAAGAGAAGATACCTAAACCCTGCGAGAACATCGATGTCGTGTCACAGCCTGAAGCATCCCATGTGGGCTGAGGATAGTTGTAGTTTGGCGTGATACCTCCCACGACAAGCATTGTGTTGTTTCCAACGAGTGAGCAATGATGCCGGGACCGCTCGCTACTGTCTTGATTGACTCGGATCCATCGGAAAGATGGGATTGATAAAACGTACACACCGCCATCCGATCCTCCGAAGGTGTTTCCCCAGCCGCCGAAGACGTAGATTGAGTGACTACTTTCGTCAGGAGCGCTCACTACGACAGAACATCCACTATACCGCCAACGTGGAATGTCACCAGTGGTGTTCTGCTGGTACCACGCTTGGCCGCCGATGTCATACACGGAAACACCGCTAAGGTTCCATTGCACAGAGGGATCGTACTCATCTGTCACATTCATTGGCTGTCCAGGCACGTTGGAGATTCCACCAAAAGCGACAAGCACTCCGTGCGATCCAATCGTTTCAATGAGAGCTATGAATCCGGCGGCAGCAGTACCGTGCTCGTTGAGCCCAGATGTGGAATAGTTCTGGAAATTCAAGGAACCTTCTTCGAACACCAGAAGGCCTTGATCCATGTATGGTGTGGCACCGGGAAGAGTCCAGAAGTAGGGATCGCTCGCGGGTTCTTTGACACCACCCAAGTAGTATGCTACGGGGCTAGACGAACTTTGGGTAGTCATCCCACTGACTGAACGGTTGACAGGAATGCCGCCAAGAGCTGCCATGCTCCACTGGCCGCGGCTTAGATCATACTGCCATACGCCGTCCGGAGGTAGCACGGTTGGCGCACCGATATCGGGATACGCGACGCTGATACCACCACCATAGAGATAGAGGCTCGAGTTGTCGGCAAAGATACTTCCATCATTCATAGTTGGTGGGCTTGAATCCTGATTGGTACCATTCTTGGAGATGTGGCCCCATATGGATATGTTTTTGTTACTGAAGGGCTCAGAGAGGTCGATTGTATCTACGGTGCTTGGTATAAGCGTAGAAATGTTGCCATTTACTAGCTGAAAGATGTCAGCCATTCAAAAAAGTACTTGGAATGCATAGGAGTCAGGACCGTTCGCAACTCCCCGCCGTCAACATACAACGTGTTATTAGCCACGATGATGGAGTGGAATATCCGATTGCAGAATGTCGAGACATTCTGACTGGCAGATAAGCTTGCTAACAGAAGGAATATGGCTAGTAAGCAGCTGGATGAACGCTCACACATGGCCAAGTTGTTGTGGACCAGCGCTGTGCACATGGAATCTTAGATTTCGTTGAATATAACATTGGACAGGTAGACAACGAGATCTTTCGGCTCCGAGTGGCATGGCGTTTGGCTATATCATTCACCAGCAGAGGAGAAGGGGGGGGAAGGGAGGGTGGCAGTTGAAGTGGTGTCGCATTTCCAGTTAAAAAGATGGTGAAACCTCTAGCAAGTTGAGAATAAAGGCCCTTTGAATGAGAGATGATTGGACCGCATGTGAACACTTTCGATAGACTCTTCTGAAGATAACGACAACGAAGAACGCCGCAGGGTGTCCCGCGCATTTGAAACGAGAATTGAATAGAAGGTAGCACGCGATTGGTGAAACATGCTAGCTTTGTGGATTTGTAGGCCTGTATGGGCAAGGCCGTTGCCGCATCTTCCCGTTCTAGGGGCAATCGACCCGGAACCAAGATCCTAGCTCAGGTTGAGAACTCTCTCGTTTTCAAATACGGGCCTCGAGGAGTTGCAGTGATTAGTACTTTATTGTAGGCTGTTCAAGCCCTTCTAAGGAAATCAAGAAAGATAAAAAAAAAACGCGCAGACCATTGCTTTGATATTGACTCCCTAGCCGAGTTCTCGGCTACACCTGCTGAAAAAAATCCAAAAGGCGGCCCGAATATTCGAGCATGCAAAGAGCAACTGTGAGAAGCTGAATGCTGAGATGTCGACACTGACCTTTGAGTCATCGCCATACATGATGGCTTCTGTGTCTTTCTGATACGATGGCGGTGATACAGTAGTCCAGACGAAGAGTAGAGACCAGCAGCGTACGAAGAAAGCTTCCCCAACTTTCAGGAGGATTCTTGTGGTCCATGATAGGATTCTCGTGCTCTAGGTAGACACAATCAAAGATGCGAGGGCGCCGGAAGGTCTGGAGGTCGAACCAGCCTAGCAAGCTGTGTCTGCTGTGCGCGCAGCCACGGTAGACAGGGAGTTGGTGGAGATCAGCATCGAGATTGCGATCGCGAGAGGGCATGTCATACTCAGTGGATAGAGGTGGAAGACAGTAAGTGAGACTCGAGATACATTTACTATGTTTTCAAAATAGTCAATGGTATAGTGTCGCCACTCTAAAGCTTCTTCACATGTTTTCCACCCCGGGGAGAAATACGAACTCCAGCCTCCAGTAACTCCATACCGCTTTATGGCACGACGAGCACATACGACGGCTGAGGATAAGTAAATTATTCCTTAACCGAGGCCACCCGAGCATGCACGAAATGGAGGTTCCCACTCCACTTTTATGTTTTAGACGCAGCACGGAGCCAAGATCTCATCGGGTCTCGGCTTGTTCGCGCCTCCAGAAAATGGGAACTATGAATGCGGCCTTATTGCAGTCCCCGGGAACTAGCAGTCACAAGAGCTTGATTCGAAGCGCCCATCAAGCGCAAATCAATTGGTCACCAGCCTTAACATTCGGAAGCTGCCTCAGCACCCCCGCTAAATATGCGGTGATTATGATAACTGAATTCTATACTCACGTGCTCGCGAAAGCAAGATGTCTATGCAACAATGCTAACTCTAAAGAAATAGAAGGCGCTAACTCCGCTTCAGCTGTATGTCATTCTGCGTCACGAGCGGGCCCAGATAGCTATATGGCACACAATAAATCGGCTCGTCCATCACGCTGTACGCCGAATGCGAATTGCAGTCCCCGAAGAAGGTGTTCTGCCTCGGCGCCTCTAGGAACTCGCATCCGGTACTGGTGCGATGCAGAGGGTTGTCGCAACTCATGTCCCAGGTAAGGATCCTTAGCTGCGACAGACAGCCCGTGTTGACGCCCGCAGAGTTGACCGTCACGTTGACGGGCTGCCCGTAGTTTCCGTTGGCGTTGCAAGCGTAAGCGCCGTCGAAGAGGAGCTCGCCGGTCGTGTAGTTGGAGAAGAGCGTCGTGAGCACGTCTCCGTAGTTGCGATTCATGTGGCTGAAGTCGTCGAGACCGAAAGCGGAGTTGTAGCGTCCGCTGAACCACCATGCGTCGCAGACGTTTTGCTCGTTGTAGCCTTGACAGGTTGAGAAATCGTAAGCGGAGTTCGTTTTGGTGCCGTTGAAGGAGAGGGATTGAGGATTGCTGTCGAGACCGATGACGCCGTAGACGTTGTTGCCGGTTAGGACTTGCGATATTATGTAGGTGTTGAAGGCGTAGAGGAGGTAATTCGTTTGGTCCGGGAGAGTTGGCGCCGAAGCCGAGAAATTCCCTTGACTGGCGAACGCTAGGAACTAGTCGGTCGAATCAGCTACTGGCTGCGTGCGCAGTGGGGATGATTCCTACCATGGATGTGTTCTGCATGACGTCAACGAGCGTCTTGTTCAAATTGTTTTGTACGGTTTGGATGATGTTGCCCATCTCAGTAGATAGATCAGCCATCTGTATCACTTGCGATGATATTGAGTCGATAGGGAAAATCCATCTCCCAATTTGTGGTACGGCAAAGAGAGCATTTTCGAAAACTACGCATCAGTCGGCGTCAGTATTGCTTGGTCAAGGCTCGGAAGCTGAATCAATGAGACGGGCTTCGGGATTAGGAGCAAGGAAGTCCTTGTGTTTCACGACTTATAGCTCAAGATCTGCTGCAAAACCTCGATGGATGTTTTCAAAATGTACGTACCCTGTGCAAAGGCAGTCCATCCTTCGGTGAAGCCTTCAACTTCATCCACAAGATAGCCGGCACCAGGTACGAGCGCAAAGATACCCGTTAAAGTGATAAGCACATCGTCTAGCACAGTATTCGTACTGTCGAGAGGGTCTAGCAGCTGAACGATCTCTCCAACGTTGTCAGAGGCTATGCTAGCTGCATCTCCGACCGCTGTCCACCATGAGAGGAAGAATTGGTTAACCGCTGAGACTCGTATCGGTAAGCCTTTCGAAGCTCGAGCTTGAGACGTGGGGAAAGTTACTTACCATAGATATTGTACGCAACATAGAACACCTCTGGCTCTTTCAGAACATTGTCACCTTGAGGAGATGTACAGGTATCAATTCTGATTCCTGTGCAGTCCAGCCCAGGGAAACCTTCTTTCCTCAAGAAGCAAGACGCGAACGCTTCGCCTGTGTAGCAAGCATTTATCTCCACCCAATCTTGCACCCACTGGGTGAGTCTGAGTTCTCCCCAACATTTGTTATCTCGGCCTGTGCTCACATCCGTACAGTTGACTTCATCAGATATTGGCGTCGCGGCAACATTTGTTATTACCCCAGGATCCGGGTCTGTGCCATTGCCTACACCTGCAGTGCTGGTGACGTTTTGCGTTTGCTGTCCTGGGGTAAAAATACCGTTAATGCTGCTCTGCTCTTGAGTGGTCGCGGGCTGTCTTTTCCGTTGAGGTGATGTATCTTTGAAAGAGAGGTCAGTAGACGACCCCGGGAGCCCAACAAGTGCAGCTATAGCGAAGACGTATAAAGCGAAGTAGCAGACCGTAAGAATTGACAGACTGTGTTGGAGCATGGCAAGAGCGGCCTGAAGAGTAGGATGAGCCGGCGCGGACTTCTTTTACCTGGGACCCATGCGAGAATATAAAGCTTTGAAACAGCGGTGAAATTACATATGACGCATCATAGGGGTAGCAACGGAGAAGTGGAAATGTGACACACTCGATGTGGATCACGATATCTCGAATTACTCCTTTTGATAGGCACTTGAGCGCTGATTCTGCAGGTGTTTGCCACACGAAGATATCGTGAACATGCTCTCATTCGTCTGCATATGCCCGTATTCATTCGTTATCGAATTTTCGCGTATCGGTGATCGGTTGGGTCGGCCGAAGGAGTCGTGTCCGGCACGATACCTATTGCTTTTTGAGTAACATGCAGATAAGCTTATGTGGTGGTAGTCATGAGGATCCACCTTCGTGAGCTGGGCCAAGCATCCATCGTCTTTTAAAACAGCATACAAAGATTTGTGGGCTCTATTGTTTCGTGTATTGGCGCGTCAATACATATGTATGCGAGAAGCGGCTGATCAACGATGCATGATACTTTTGAAGCGCGGTATATGCGTGGGGGTCTTGAGAATCAATCATTCAACGGTCCTGCCCGCGTGTAATCACACGTCTTATCTCTCTCTCGGCTTAATACTTGTGGCGTAAACAAAGTACCTTGGATTGGAACAAAATTGCGCAAGCCAACGCCGGAAGAGTTCGGCAGGACTCGGGAAAAAGGCTATCTTTAGAGGTCAATCCCCCATATTTATGCTCCGACAAGCGCGATAACCCCCACTCCATTACTTTGATTCAAGACTCAGTAGAGATTATGACAGTCTCATGTTCATCTTTCTTGTCTCGGAAATATGCAGGAATCTCGATGTGAGATGACTCTAGGACACGGCGACGCCAGCTTTGTGTTAGCCTAGAGTTGAACGGCAAGAAGAAGCGCTCAAGTGATGCAAAGTTCTGCCATCAGCTCGTGAACCCAACAGAATAGAAAGAAGCACAAAATGAAATTAATAGGTAAAAATGGGCAATGCAGGTGCAACCTGACAGATAAAATGGTGACAAGCCGACCAACTCCGCTGGTTGAGATTCAATGTTCCATCTCGACCGAGAGTTCCTTGTCATCGCGTGCGCGCGCTAGTGCAAGTGTTGCAACCTGAAGTACTGTAAGGCCCATCAATAGGCAAAGAACTGCAAAGGTGTAAAATTTGTAGACTCTCTGTGGGTTGGCGCTGCAAAGCCCTCTCGATCACGAAGATGAAAGCTTCCGTAATTGCCTCCAAATATAAAGTATGCTTCGCCTTGCTTCAGAAACGACAAGCCATTCCGACACTGGAGGGCGTGAAGCCTGCCGTCTCCATAAAACCGAACTGCTTGTAGAGCTCATTCGCACGGCCATCCGCGAACAACAGAACAGTGCCACTCTCGGGTACATTTTCGTCCATCCAGTCTTTCAGCTCTTTCATAATCATTTTACCGAGACCCTTGCCCTGATGGGACGGGAGAACAGCAATGTCAACAACCTGGAAGAAACAGCCGCCATCGCCTATCATACGGCCCATGCCGACGAGAGTGTTGGGTGAGGAGGATTCCGCGATTTGGACGGCGAAGAGGGGGTTGGCAAGCCCAACAGTCGCAGCTCGTAGGGTCTTTGGGGTGAGACCAGTCAGGGCGCGGAGAGAAATGTAATCGTCAACGGTAGGAGTGGCATGGATGATGGTGTAGCCCTCCATTTGCTCGAAATATTTGGACGCAGCGTTTTGTGTAAGAGCGGAAGAGCTGACTCGACGTTGTGCAATCTTAGACGACTGTGTGTAGCTGGCAATTAGCATGGCAGGCCTTGGACTTTCTGGCAAGCCTGCTCCTGCGCTTAAAATTTGTCCAAACTATCCATTGGTGAACGGTGACTCATTTTACTGGTGGGCTGCGCTTCAAGGAACGTCTAGATACATATGCCAAGACCTGTAGTGTAGGGCTGTCTTGGCACGCGCCTACCTCAGCTCCATATTTATGCTGCCACTTTCAGAAAGACACGAGGTCCTAGGTTGGGTGACCAATGACTCTACGCTCTAGTTGAGCGTTGTTTTACACAGTCTGATCTGACCTAGATA
The DNA here is from genome assembly GCA_003184365.1 of Evernia prunastri. NCBI lineage: Eukaryota > Fungi > Ascomycota > Lecanoromycetes > Lecanorales > Parmeliaceae > Evernia > Evernia prunastri. The sequence goes on from NKYR01000040.1 coordinate 167,176, forward strand.
ACAATATTGACCTGGGAGTAGGTTGCGAAAGGAGACGTTACGGCGCGCCTTCGTTTCTGGCTCCGTCCACAGCTCAGCTGGGTCATCGCTCTCACTATTTCACTCAAGGGATTACTCTTCTTCCTTTGATCAGAGGCGAACCTTTCCCGAAAAATTGTTCTTTTGTGATCTACTAACAGAGAGCGAGAAAACACACCGACTCAGAAAAAAGATTAGGATACTTTTGCTACTGGGACCCAATCAACTCAGAGAAAACCCGTTCGTCGCAACCTTTCAGACGGGCTAGCTGACGCTTCCTGCCGTACCGTGCCTCTGCCAAACAACTTGGGGAATGTACCGCGCTTCTTCCCACGTTGCTCTCCATGCCCACCCATTGTTTCAACGCCTTTCGCTTGCGGCCACTGCCACCTCTCAAGAGGTTGAGGGAAAATACCACCATCGTCGTCTCGACAGTTAGACCACATAGGAGGGGTGCTTAGACTAGAGATATCGACGTCTGCTCTGGGAATAACTGGTGACTTGGTGAACAAGTATCTCTGTAATGCAAGCTTATCGTCCCCTTTGGCCTGCGCGACAAGGATCAAAGCCTCTCGAGGCTCTATGTCTCGACCCGTGCCCAAATGGAGGTTCTTCATAAAGTTCAAAGCCTTCTGACACATCCACGGATCAAATGGATGGAAGTCATCGGGACTCTCTGCTAATGTTGGAGAGTTGTACTCCAAATAACTTGACCCTGCTGATGCCTCCTGCATTTCCGTATCTGACTCGTCTGCTACTAGGCGCTCGATTCCTCTCATTTCTTGGAGGAAACTCCGATCACGTTCTCGTCTCTCCTTGTCTCTCTAGCTTCGGATTGCTAGGCCTTGATCTGATTGTAGCGGCACCTAGTCGATAGATCAGTATGAACGGGGCTCGCACGAAGCCTCAGAATAGATTTATCTATCACCTCAGTGTCGTTGCTCGTAATTGAGTCATCTGCTGTCGACTCCGTTATCGTTGATCCACCGAGTGTATGACGATGCGATGTTCGGGTTCGATCAAAAGAGCTGCATCATCGACCTCACCCGAATCAAGGTGATCTTTCAAGTCTGCTATACGCGGAACGGATGTATTCATGGCGAATACTTGACTTTGCAGCACCAGTATTGGTGAAACGAGAAGATCAATATAAGAAGATAATGAAATATACTGTAATTCACGAATGAGATCGCAAGGAGGGGTTGTCCTTGCAAACACTTTCTGCAAGGTAGCATCGGAGCCAGGCAAAACGAGGCCTTTGAAGAGCAAATTCCCGAAGATTAGATGTCATTCTCGGAATGCTAAGCTCACACCGATTTCGCAGATGGGAATGTGATCAGATGGAATGCCCAAAGAAGAATGTTGAATCAAATAAGGAGGTGTGCAAGACGTTCGCTTCTATGTTCTTACGATGACGGCAATCTCGCAGTTCCGATCGGACGTTTGGCAGCAGTTCGCGACATATTCAGCGATATCAGTAGTTCCACAGCCAACATCGAAACCGGAGATAACGAAAGACGTATGAAAATGTCTACCGAATGCTTAAACTCAAAAATACAACTGTTCCACACGCGAATCGAAGAAAATCCAAGAGCGAAGGCGAGAAAATGCGCTTAAAATTGAAGGCTAAGGCCCAAAGGTCGTAGATACTATGGTCACCAGTATGTCATATGTCCGGTGACTTTTTCCCCTCATCCTCAGTACACAACAGTAACACCGGCACACTACAGCCCGCCCCAGTGCAAGTGAGAACAGTTCGATTGTCGTTCCTGGAGAACTATGACGGACCTAAGAGAATGGACCTAGGAGACGGCTCCGCTTGCGATCTGAGCCTTGAGCCCTTCAGAGATCAGAGTGCGGTCCACATACGTGGTAAAATAAGGAGTGGAGAGGTAGCGGAATTGGCAGAATTTGCTAAACAGGAAATGGAACCCCCAGCAATCCATGCTGCACAAGAACCATTGCTGCTTGCTTTCCGAAGGGCTGCTGGTAAGAATGTAGACGACATAGACAGAGAAACCGCGGTGTTTGGTATAATTGAGCTTTGAGCCGAGCTGCTGCCTAGGTTTGCTGTTGATATAGAAAGCAAATTGGCATTGGTGCCTGGTCCATGTGCGGTTGGAACAGCTATGTTGTACGGGGAGTCAAGGGTCCGGGCCATCTTGAGTTTTCACGGCTTGAGCCTGTCGACGTAATAGCGGAAGACAAGGCACTGCTGAATGGTGAAATTATTCTAGAGGGCGGAATCGTCCAGACTAGCTCGATATCCCGAAGATGCAGCATTGTGCTGTCCTCTATCGCTCTACTGTTATTGTTTCCGTTACAGTATGTGTCCGATCGCCCTCTTGGTTCCATTGCCCCCACCAAGCGTGCACGCGGCTCAAGAGATAGGCGCAGACGCTGAACGAAGAGACTGGAAAGAAGACCATATATTTTATAGAAGACAAGAGAGAATATCAGTCTGCGAGAGAACGATACGTACGATGAGTAAGGGCGTTAAAAGGTGTCTAAGCCAGACGCGGAGAATAAGAATCTTAGTGAGAAGAATCGACAACCCACAATGTGGCAAATTCCTGGTTGCAGCCAGCACATCACCAAAGCATACAGAATATATCGCGTTTAGCCTCTCATTCTCCGCTTGAGAGAAAGCAACCGTGATAGGCAGACCAAAAAAAATCCATTCGTACCATATGTCCTAAAGATCTGGTTCTTTTCTTCCCTTACGGCCATCGGTTCTTGACGTCAAAGCCGTCAAGCTCGAAAATCTTATCTTCGAGGCTTCTTTGGTTTGTAGGAAAGTGGGTAGGTAATTGTACCTTACGCGCATCCCTTTAGCGAATGAACTAAGCATCGTCTGCACGTCTTATTTCTGATTTCTTCTTTGAATGTCTTGAAATTGAGGAACTATCCTGTCTTGTCCGCTTCCAGTGATGAGTCTTCACGATCAGCATCCAAGGAAGACAATATCGAAGAGGAGAGAAGAGGAGAGAATAGTAGAGAAGCCTGTGCCGTAAACTACAGATCCGTGTATCTTTCAGAGACAATCGTATGGTTTTATCATGACCCCTAGGACTTCCTCAAACAGCTAACTCATTGTGTAATCATCCCGCATCAGACCTACCACACCCACAGAAACCACAAGCCCCAGAAGCCAAGAACAGAGTTCCCGCCTCGACATGCGAAGAGACCCATATGCATTCGCATTGAATCACGGAGCGCAAGACGTCGAGTTCCCACTAATACCGATGCAGTCCAATGACAAACTGTCGGTCCCATTCTGACTACTGGCTCCTCCATCCACGGCCAACAGCTCTCTATCCGGTTGAATGTACACCTTGGACGGAAAATCTGTACATCCGGCTCGAACGTCTTGTCGAGTCACTCGCGTCAGCATTCCTGTTGAGTGGAATTTGAGTGATTTTGAAGGCTGCCACTTACTGGAGGCATAGAATGCATAAGAGCTCGGATTCTTCAGGGCTCGATTCGGCCCCAGTGCCAGGCAGTCGTTCTCCTCCTGCACGTCCGCCATCGACGTCGACAACCTGTTCCGGCCCTTCATCTGCCGGATATACATCGCCGCAAGGACCCTTACCAGAAAGCCATACTGCGATATGATGACCATGGTACCCGGAGACAGTGCCGTGTCAGCAGCATTGACGGTACTGCATTGCGTGGACTGGGGCAGTTGCGGCAGGCTGAAGAATACAGGACACAGGAATATGAAAGGAGTCCCCTGGGGTTGGATGACCACCGTCTCTTCTTTGGCCAGGCACAGGTCGTAGTAATAGCGGAGGAGCGGTTCGAACCTGTTGACGCATGCCAAGCTCGGTCGGTGGGTGTTATGCGTATCCGTGATGTTCGGACCCGCGGTGATCTCCTTGAGTACGGCGGTCATGGAACTCGGGGCCGCGGTGCGGAAGAAGGCTCTGTAGGCTGCGCTGTCGGTCGATAGCATGGCGGTTTGCAGAGAGAGGTACGTTAGACTCAGAATGTCTTGGACGTCGGTCGCTTGCGACCCGCAGGAGTCGATGAGATAGTTTCCGGCCGAAGGAGTTTCATCCTCGGCGCCGGAAGGAGATTCGTCCACGGCGTCGGAAAGACATTCTTCCAAGGCGCCGGAAGGACATTGCCCCGGGGCAGCTGGTGTTTGCTGAGACTGCGGACGGGCGCTGACGAGGAAGAGATGGGCAAGGAAGACTGCCGCCTTGAGAAGCGTGGAATGCATAGTGTGTGTAAACGCTTTGTCCGCTGGTCCTAAAAAATTATGAGCCCGCTCGCTTTTCAGTTGCAAATTTTCCAAGTCGTGTGTTTTTCAACGGAAGCAGGAGGAACCCCCATTCAAGAAGCTGAGGTGACTCAATTGCGCATGGCGCATAGAAGGTATCCCCATACGAGCGAAATTACGCGTTTGGCCGCAGCGCAAAAGGCGCTGCTCATACGTGTGCATATATAAAAATCTACTTATTCTCCCGCGATGCGCTATGTCGGTCACCCGGACAAATGGCCACTTGTCGGCCGGTTGGCATTGTCTCATTTCGAAAAGAACGGGTGAGAGGGTAGGCAAAGAAGATGCTAGACATTCCCCTCTCTGAAATGCTGGCATTTTGATTGTTAGGAGGCAGATGGGCTGTCAGGACTCGGGCGGGGTGGTTCAGGAGCACATGCTGGAACACCTATCCCCACACACGCCCTCAATCACGGGCGGACATCCTCATTCATCGTAATTGGGAGCCATGATTCCAATTTACCATCTTTCTTTAGACCAATGGACATCCCTCTGCAGCGCTTTGTGTTTACAAAGACCAGAAAATTGGGTTTGGGGTCAACTTCACATCCTGGAGACTCGGGCTGAATTTGGTCACTTACTGGTAAAATTCCGGGGCCATATCGAAAGCGTTTCTGGCTTCGTTCCGGAGTCCATCGCCTCCTTCTGCACAGGTTTATCAGTCTCAGACCAGAAGCACTGTTCGGACAGCCACTGTGTGAGACGCCGATACGCTGCTAGGTGGCATTTTGGCAAGCCGGCACTCTTACTTCTAGAGTGGCACGCAGATCCCAAGATGAGCCTATCCTACCTATGCTTCACGGATACTGGGTCCCTTTCTACCTGGATTCTTTGACCGAGCTGTCGTCCACGAGGGTGTTAAGCTACCCCTGGTGTTCCGGTAGGTTCTGTACGGTTCCAAAAGGCAAGTGCTAATGTGGAAGATTAGGTTAATGTTGGAGCGGATGCATGAATGCGGACTATCTGGAGATACTCCAGTGTGATTTAGCCACCTCGTTTCGTTGAACCGTTGGAGACTGTCGAGGCTAGCGAAATAGTGCTGGCTCTTTTCGCAGCAGCGGAAGTTGGAGGCGAAATCTACCCTTATACTTCAGCCCAGATCCTATGCCATCTGCTATGAGACTATAAGGCTTTTATCGCGCGCACGAGGTTATAACTTATTGCAGTGTTTGCGGGATGAAAGATACTCTGAGAGGGAAGTGCTTTGCAGTGGGTGGGGTCTCGTTCTGATGTCTTGCGTGTGCGACAAGGTTGAGGCAGAGATATGGAGATGACTTACGTTGCAGAGAAAAGAGAGATAACGCAGAGTTAAAAAAGGAGAAGAGGTGAGAGCATCAGCAACTTCCTGGTTGGGCCATGCCCCGTCGACCAAAGCCATATTGGAAAGGTGCCTGCTTGCTTCAAAAGCACAGACCGCCTCATTCCACCACTCCAAGCGTGTTTCCCAAGAGCTATCCAAAGATTGACCTCCTGGCACTTGGACTGTCATTCTCTTGCGGAAAAGTCGATGGGGTCATGGCCAGCATGGCAGGACCAGTACGCCTAAGTGCCATTCCTGCCTATTGGCAAAGGAATAATGGACTAGAGATTATCGCCGTTGAATGCAGCAAAAGAAGCCTGGTGGAAGCCTCAAATGCTAGGCCAGCGTGTAGGATCCGATGGAGTGGGAGGCTGGGAGGGGAATAATACAGGGGGTGTTCAGCTGGATGATTTACGCGAAGCCGGTCATGCTTTATGCTCTATGGGAGGAATGTCACTCTCCGTGTGTTTTGCTGTCGCCAGATACGTACAAGGCTTGCCTGCTGTAGGAATGAGGGGTAAATGAACACCGATGCAGTACCTAGGAGATACATGGACAAGTGACAAATGATAAAAGAGATTGGAGGGCGCCAACGATTCCAAATCTTTCTGCTAAGCAATGCAATGCGCAAATGATGTGGAAGTGTTGTTGACCCTAGTAATCAAAAAGAAGGTGCCCCGTGAGTCGTGTCTGGCCACTCTCTACTCAAAAGTCTGGTGGCGATAATTGATGCTAGGGCCAAGATAGTTTGACGCTTGCATCGGTGGCTTGAAAGAAAAGGGGCCCAGAACCACGTGGCCAACGAAGGTGGAGCACGTGGAAATTGAACGCTAACAAACCTTGTGCAAGCCACCGGCTTCGATAGTTACAATTACATATTCGATTGCTAAGTGATAACACACACCATCGGCTCGAAAAAAATACACCTACAGCATCTACAAACAATGAACACTCTGCAAGCAATCGAACTGGCTTCTTGAGCCAACCGTGCTCGAGGCAGATCGCCGTTACTTGTCTATTGTTCTACACATAAGAGCAAATCAACACATGTTCGGTATTGAAGTAATTGGCGATTCTTGTAGCATGTCAAGAGGGAAGCGTTCGGCGACTAGGAGTAGCTGAAGCACAAGCACCGCCAAGCCAATATACCCCAAATTTAGGCTGTGTTTCTGGGGCACGCTACCAAAAACTTTGTCATCCTCATCCAATCATCTAAGCCAACAACTTTTTCCGCGGGGAAGAAACTGCTAACTTAGTTGGACCCGACTTTTCTCGCCATGCCTACCCTTTGATTGCTGACATTATAATGAATATACATATCATCGTCGGAAGTCAATCTCAGAGGGAGGGGCACCTCACCTTTTTACCTTTCCTATCTCACAACTCAACAATAATAACAATGCTTCCTCCACTCCACAGCTCCATCCTCCTCCTCCTCATCAACAACGACTATGCCAACTAAACCGCGCATGCACATTCCACGCTCCAGCAACCCGGACACCGACAAATACTCCCTCATCTCCGACTCCAAGTCCCGCACCCCAACCCCCTTCCCCCACCACCCCTCCACCCCCTTCAAAGCCTTCAACAACAAATCCCCCTCCTCCGCCATGCGGAACAAAGCCCGCCTGCACCTCGCCCTCTACGCCCTCCCCAAGTACCCGGACACCTACCACTACGCCCTCCTCCTCCGCCCCAAGGACGTCGCCGCCACCCTGGCCCTCTCGGGCGTCCTCACCGCGACAAAGTACCACGTCAAGACCACCATCCGCACCGACGCCGACGGCCTCGTCTCCCACCCCTGGATCTACGAGTCCTACCACGTCCACGACCTCGCCGACGAGCCCCTCCTCCTCGCCAGCCTCGTCGTCGGCAAGGTCTCCGTGTCCCAGGACCGCGTCGCCGAGATCTTGAGCCGCGTCCCCATCTATCGAGATGATGGATCCTCGGCCGGGGCCCGGGGGGCCAAGTTCAACGATGTGGAGTGGGTGCGCGCGGCGATTGAGGCGCTCCGGCAGGCGGATGCGGTGGCCGACGTGGGGCTTACGTGGGAGGCGATGTTTGAGGAGTCGCTGAATTATATGAGGCGGAAACAGGCGGAGGGGAGGTGGGAGGTAGGCTGGAAGGGGGGGAACCCGGACGCGGTGGCCACTTATGACATGCTGACGGGCAAAGATGTGCTTTTCTGAAGTGGGACCTCCCTCGATTGCTTCGCTGGAGGGGAAGCATAGATAGTGTGACTTGCTGACCACTGAGTAGGCTGTCGGTTTGTCGAGAAAGCCATCCGAAGCTCCCCGTACCGGTACCCTAGCTCTCCGATCGGCGCGTATACCACCCCGAGAACAATTAATCGTCAATGGGCTCTCCGTTCCCCGGTCAGATTCAGGCCGACCACCCTACTCTAAACCGGCGGCAGGCGTTACTGCGGAGTACGGGGCTTGGCCTACGCTCTCCATCGGTACCAGCACATTCCATGGACTAGGCAACTCAGTGTCGAACCAGTGGATAAGTGAGAAAGGGCGGAGATCACCGGAGAGTCGGATTAGCATGGGGCATACATCCACCTATTACATCTGGAACTGCACGACTCCAGGCCAGGGACCACTCCACCCGCGCCAGAAGAAGACTGCATTTCAACCCGTGGGGGCACTGCATCCGATCATCAAAGGTGCTATCTTCAAGGCTGATTATTGGAATCGATATCCTTGTCGCCGTTTCTGGCCATCGAATCAAACCGATGGCTCCAAAGCGCCTCTACCGGGCTTAGCGGCGTTCACAAGTGGGGATTATGTAGTCAATAAACAAAACCGATAAATAGCACTTCACAGCTGGCCGGATACGCCCCATTTGATTTCCCCCTCATCCCATTCTCTCTTTCCCCCTTTTCTTCCGCAGCCTACAAAAGCTTCGCAAGCCGCACGGGTGCACAGAGCGAAACGCATGCCGAACCGGGGTGCTGGTATCACCGAACAGACATGGTGGCCACGTACTTACCCTTTTGCACCAGCGTGACTGCGATAGTAGATCGTGTGTATACACGTACGCGGAGATACGAAGGACGTTTCCAGCTTGGCTTTCCTTTTCTTTTCTTTCCTTGCCTTTCCTCCCTTTCCCTCCCTCCATTTCTCTCCCTTTCCCCCTCCCCCCCCTCTCCTTCCTCCCCCTCAAACACCCACCGCCCACCCCCCCCTCTCCACCCCTCGATCCAAGCCCAGCATCCACCAACCCAAGATACGACCGCGCGTCCACACCCACCTCACTCGCCCACGCATCTCCATCCAAAAGCCCCCACCTCACCTCATTCTCCCACGCATCTCCATCCAGATCATCCGGAACCAAACACCCCTAAATTTCACAACGCACGCATCCCGGATCCCGGATCCCGACACGTAGAAGAAATCTCCTCGATGGTCCCGATGAGGTGGTTACGGAGGAGGGGTTTACGGAGGGAGGGGAGGGGAGGGGAGGGCAGTGGGAGGGGTTGCTGGAGGGTGGTGGGACTGGGTTGTGGGGCATGGTGCGGTGAGGTGAGGTGTGGTGCGGTGAGGTGCGGTGAGGTGAGGTGAGGTGAGGGCTGATGCGTTGTTGGGGGTTGGACGGGGGAGAGTGAGAGAGGGCCGTGGTGTGAGTGCACTTGTTGTGGGAGAGGGGGAGGGGGGAATGTACGGAAGGCGGGGTTGGGGCTCACTTTGGGTGTCCGGGTTCGGCTAGACGCGTTTGCGGCGAGGGTGGGCTTGTGAGGTGGGGGCTGGTTTGGACGTGTGTGTGTGTGTGTGTGTGTGTGTGGATCGGGGGAAGGGGAGGGGAGGGGCGTTGCCGTTTTTGGGGGGGGGGGGGGGGGGGGNGGGGAGGGATGGGTGGGTTCGTTTGGTTTGAGGCGAGGGGGTTGTGGTGGTGGTGGTGGTGGTGGTGGTGGTGGTGGTGATGATGATGATGATGATGATGATGATGATGGAGTAAGAGACGTAATTACATAGATTGGTCGTTTGAGAGCGTTTACTCTTTGGTTTCTTGGTAAAGTGACGTGTCTATTGACGAGATGCATAGTAGAGACTCGCAATACATCAGGCATGATTGTTTACTCATCCGTGTCACGCATCAAACATGCTTCCGGATCATGATGTCCTAAAAGAGCCTGCCCCTTCCCCAAACTCACCGAAAGCTGGTCTACTTCTTTACAAGTATGCCGGCAGGCGTTGCAGGGACCCATCGAAGAGGCGATAGAATATGTGGCTCTCCCTTTCCCCCCGTTTCGTATGATTCCGTGACGCATATGCCTCAAGGCCACACTGGTCGCTATTTGGAAAGCGGTGCCCCGAGCTCAGCTGAGCTGGGCTGAGCTTACTCTTCTTGTTCGCCCGCCTAGTCACGAGGACAGCTCCATGCGCGTATGTACGATCGGCTGCTACCTGCGACAGCGCTGGCTCTCATGGCCTGAACAAATCTATCCTTGTGTCCCGGCGCTGGGAAATACGTTGTCTCTGTGGGATGGAGACCTGCAGTGGATTGAAGCTGAGTATAGGCGTGGGCGGGCGGGACGAGAGAATGTTATGGCTCTAAGGGAGAAGAGTTCGAGTGGAGAGTCAGATGCTGGTGGAAGACTGTTATATAGCGAATTTCCTCCTCAAAGTTGCAGAAAACGGGTGTGTGATGGGATGTGCGGTGGCGATATGTGACCGGCTTACCCCCAGCCCTATCGTGGCGAAGAGAGCGTTGAAGGGAGATCTGATTGCGCAGCGCGGGAATGACGGTAGTCTCTTGTCGTCTCGTACGCTTGGTTGTGGATGAGCTGGTGCCAAGTTTGGAATGATGTCTATGAAAATGTAGTCATGAATTGTTGCTTTTATCCGATCCCCTTCAATGATGCAGTGATTGCGCGCAGTCGGGCGCCCGAGATGGCCTCCTGGACTACCGACTCCGCGAGTAACCTTGTGCACATCTGCCGCATTCGCCGAAGTCCCGAGCTCGTCGTCGAGGACGAGGCATGTCTCATCGATCATCCACTGTAGTAGAACCGGGTGTTAGCCGGTCACATTCCATGCTATTGTTCGCTCGGTGCATTCCGCATTCCTTAGGCTATACAAGCATACCTTTTCATCGCGATCGCATGGCGGGGACATGTGCGCCATGAGGAAACCCCATACAGGGGCTTCCCACCAGTAGTGGCCTCCTCATTCGCTTATCTCTTCTAGAGCCACAGCATTATTTTGTCCCTAAATGTAGCTTCACAAACCCTCCAGGTCGATATTTGAATTGATATGGGAGCCTTGGCAGCTCTGGGCACGAGAATGTACTGGTCCATATGCTTGTTCAGGCCTGCTTTTGCTTTCGCCCGACACGGCCTAATCACCTGAATGTGTTTTTCAAGCTACGACGGCGATATAAGAAGGCTAACTGCTAGCGAGGATTCTCGGTGTGTCCTTGAACGTTTCTCTAAGATCCTCTTCACGCAGGTAGTTGCGTCTTCTGGCTCCAGCTGGGGGATGTTGGGAATTCCGCGCTGAGGATTCTTAGCAGATGGCCTGGAGACTGGTATCTCTTTCTTATTATGTTACTGGCAATCTCAGACGGTGATAACCCCTGCTGGTGGACGGACCACTTGCGGTCAGTGAGCTGATGTTGGTCGAGAAGGGTTCTGGGAGGCTGTTGAGCGAAGAGTCGCGGGAAGAACGCTCGCTTGCTTGTTTGTATGTGACGCCTTTTAGGAGTGAATTTGTGTAGTGCTTCGTACGAGGAAGGAAGAGAGAGAAGACGCATGATGTGATATGACTTCAATATGGATGTAGTTGTCGTGAGTTTGGTTTGCGAGATGTACTTTGCATGATTGTTTGTCTCAGACCTCTCCTGGGATAGGTCTCGCATATCATATGAAGCGTGGTGTTCAATTGGCGAAGAACCTCAATTTTTTATTAGTTCACGTCCAACGCTGCAGGAGAAGGAGGTTTGTGTGATGAAATCCATGTGTTGTGTTCGATTAGACCACAAGCACCTTCAACCATCCTCAAGCGGTGATGAGGGTGACAAAGGTGTAGAGATATGTCACCTCGCAAAGTGCTGTTTGGTTGAAAGCTACAGTCATCTTCTTCTTTAATTCTGCGTGTGCCTGAGAGGTCTTTGCCCGGGAACGGCGGTACCTTTTCCGAAACGGGAAGAGTTGGCATCCAGGTCGCATAGTGACGCCTTTTTGTTTGAAAATGACGTTCCTCGTGAGTGTCGTCAGCGCTAGCGTTGATGGTGCTGGTGATGCTGGCGCCATCAGGCGGCGTCGCGTATGATGGCGCGGGCCGCCTTACAGAGGATTGGTCCAATGTTTGTATTGCATAAGCCTGGTACCGATAGCAGCGACAGTGAGTATTTTTCTTGGGTTGAAAAGAGTTGTCTTGGACGCGCCAGCCTCAGTTCAAAATGATCGTCATACTGTTCCACCCAATCAAACGCGAGAAACAATTCGATCTGCTCAAATTACACACGCTTCGGGGCGAATTTGGGGAGACCGATCCTGCGAGAGAGAAACATAATTCAATGATCGTGGTCACTGGCAAATGGGCAGCAATATTGAGGACACGAATAGAAGATGGCGGAATCGCAGGTCAAATTTTGACAGTAATTCCACTAGACCATGTCCCTAGTATGGCTCAGATCGATTAGCGGATGACAGACTTATAGTTCCACGGAAACTGAAAGTTCTCTCCGTAGTCGCTAGTCGCTCCGACCCTCCAGTTCTGGTATCGATCGGAGCCAACCCTCTAATTCGCCTACAGGTTTTGGAGAGTACATCTCCAGTCGGTCCTCAATTGTCCCGATCTCCAAAATATGCGGTCCTGGTGCTTGTGCTTCTAGTTCCGGAGGTCCTGGATTCGTAACTTCTGCCTCTATCATCGTCGAGAAGTCCAACATGGGATTCGGCCCATCGCCCCAGGTCTGTCTTCGCGATGAAGGTGATATCGATGGTGCTGCTGGCCTGTTCGCTTGTAGCATGGTCATGAGTAATGCGGAGCCCCTTTTATGAGTATTCTTGCGCTTGCGCAGTAGTTTGAGTTTCTGAGATATAAATCGTAATACTGGTCCGAGGGAGGGGAGACAGGCTAATGGCAAAGCGAGAATCCTGATGTCAGCCAACGCTCTTTCTTATAAGGACGAACTTAGGAAGCTTTCGAAGACTTACCACAGATGATTGAAACGTGAACTTCGCTCCCCGTAAGGACAGATACATTGTTGTAATTTGACGAGTCGCCATAGATGACCAACTGCCACAGGCGGAGAATTGAGACTATTGTCACGCTGGATTGGAAATACTCTTCAGCGAGAAGACACGTTTTGCGATCTAGGGTTGGACGTGTAGTTGTGAAGTAGAGATAAAGAAGATCGCAACATACAGGCTGCCCATAGCAAATATAACAGTCAGCATGATCTTCTGGCTTCTCGCCATATGAAGTCTCCAGATTAATGGCGCTGGGAATCCCAGCAGTACTACATCGATGATGAAGTGTGGTATCGAAGAAGCCATGCAGAGAATAAAGAAACTAAGATTACAGTCACCCTCAAAAGTCACGTCCCAGTAGTCACTGACAGGAACACATTGCAATACTGTCATGAGCACCTAGATAATTGTTAAAAGCCTGCGAATAATGCTCTGATGGATTACAGCCCCACAACCCGGACCTTAAGGGCAAAGGACGCACCGTTGCTAGTCCCCAGCCCGTGATAAACACTGCGAGGACCCAAATGATGACTCGAGTCGATCGGCGATTCACGCTGAAAAGACGCCAATAGAAAGCTAGGATGGAGGATTTGACAATCCAAATACTGACTGCCCAGCAGATCTCGGTAACAAGCTCGAATTTGCGGATGAGACTTAAGTCAGTCATGTTGACGTGCTCAGGATTAGTGTACAAAGCTTCTGTTGCACAAGCGTGAGCTATTTACGGAGCAGCGTTTAGTACAAGTTGAATGACTTACCCAAGATGGCGTCGACACAACACAATGCTGTGGCCACGAGCTGGGAAGAAGATTGAGCTCGGATCGTTTTCAGTGGCTGTGAAGTCTTTCAGACCTATCGTACAGGGAGTACTTACCATAGCGGGTATCATAAGCCAATCATCATACCAAAACCCCGCCTTTGAGAGCCGTCGAGCGAAGAAGCGAAGACACACTGCGGTGAGTGCCAGTGCCCACCCAGTTATCAGAACGCCTTGGACCAAGGTGGTCTCGGACATTTGGAACGGATTCAGCAGGTCACGGATTGTATCTGGGCCCTTCAACACTAAGTGGTGACAACCAGGTAAGACAAGCTGGATTACAGCTACTGTGAACTTGGTAAAATTAATCAAGAAGAAAAGATCGTGGGGGGAAACAATAAATGGCAAGGCTGTGATTTTGTGGCTGAGCCATGCCACTGCACTGCATATGAAATAAGACGTGCGTCTTCGCCGTACGATTGAAAGGACAGCGGTGCCGTCCGGTATTTGTTTGAGAATTCAAGATTGAAATTTTCCGAGCATAGTACGAGTACAGAAGTGTCCTTGAACAGAGGTCTTGGCAGGCTTCCACCTACCTTACTGGTATACAGCTCCGAATATTCCCCCTAGGATCCAACTTTCGAGTACGTCTGTCGGGCGTCATGCTTCTATTCTTAGAAGGCCTCTCTTGTGAACAAGGTATACAATCCTTCTCGGAGACCCCACCTGTAAGATCTTACACCTTACTCACTCGCTCCTATAATCTTTCGATGCGCTGGGCTGCTGACGGCCTTGTGCATACGATGACTTGAAACATAGGTTGTATACAGACACCACCCGAAAAAGTGCTGTTGGAAAGAAATGGCGAACGTATGCGGGAGCCGCGTCCGCCGATCGAATCCGAGAAAGGAAATGAGCGCGGAACGGCTGACATGTTTCTATCAGCGTTTGGAAAAGGCTGCAACTACTTTATAGTCTACGTAAGCTGACAGTGCCATTTTCAGGAGCGTGTAAAATGATGCAAGACGTGAGCTTACGTACCGCCAGCACCATCCTCGAACTTCAATGGCACGCATGTCCCATTGGTGAGTCCATTGACGATAAATGATACGTGGTAATGCAGGCGAGCAGCTCAAGCTTGATAATCTATAAACTCCTTTTGAGAATGCTATTTGATTTTGATGTTTGCCCTATCGGATCAAGGCGCTTGTGAGGATGAACCTCTGCATGTTGCCGATCTTCCGCTTACTTATCCCTCCTTTATCTTGCAGAAAGGACAAGAGGGAATTACTTCTCCCTGATCTTCTGACCTCCATCAGCTTCGAACATGACTATCATATCACTGGTTTTCGATAATAACTCCTGATACGTGATCGCGGCCGTACCTGACATTCTGTTCTAGTCTTGATTATGTCCCTTCTTCTAGAAACAGCCCGAAGTTGATCGGTGGTAGCTTTCGACGGGAGCCTGACCGCGTGGAGCGAAGCAAGCCACTCCTGAAAGGGGGAGTTTCGTTCATCTTCCAAATGTAGTGCGAATTCGACAGATGTTAACTGCCATTGAGTATGAATCTAATAGCCAGGATCAGCGTCACTCCCAGCACAATTGCTGGGCTGGCTTCCAGAATAGTCCTCACCGAGTGTTACCGGATAGCTGCCCGGCTTGATACCGATCTATTCTGTACAAGTTTCGAACTCTACGACGTTTAGCATAGTCAACAACGCTAGCACGCAGGTCTCCTTGTCCACTATCTCAAACCGTTTGTAGAGTGACTATCCGTATTTGAAGATCATCTAGCAATTGAGGTCATTCCCTATATCTCAATGTAATTTCAGAGACTGACTTTGCTGACACCGACACAACTAGATCTACTCCCCCATGGTAGATTTCCCCCCCCCAGACGAAATACCTGGTGGCGCCAAGCAGTTCGACTCATTGGTTGCGTGTCTATCCTCTGCCACGAAGGAAGCCAACTACGCATCGCGCATCAGGGCCATGAGACTGTACTCGAGTGGAGCCAAAGGCAAGCAGACAAAATCTTTTTGACAGCGTTCTACAGTGACTGCGAGCACGAGGTGTCAGAGGCTAAGAGTTGGCACCGTAGCACTCTGACACACAATCTGACCATGCATGAGTGTCTTGATGGGGTCATTCTTGAGAGCCATTCGGTAGACACGGATAATCATCTTCCATACGACTGTTCTGGATCAAAGGGTTTCACGATCGAGGGTCACATGCTGAGGTCCTACTGCAGACCAACACCGCATACGCCCATACAAACATTATTCACAATGTTCCTCTCTCGTATGCTTTCAAGGTTGTCGACCATCTTTTAGTCCATACTTCACAACATAGGTCGAAGGGTGAGGTGTGGAGCCTGCGATGAAAGGCTTGCCGAACAGAAACTATCTAGCGTACATGAAGCACGGGAAGCCCCTTGAATGCGAAAGTAACCAAAAACTGCCATCGGCTCAGCTGGTATTGAAATATCCAGCCTCATCTTAAGCGATACAAGTGGCTACGATGACGACGGCTAGGCAATAATGGTCTGGAGAATTTGTCCAACTTGCGATTTGTTACTGCAATTCGCTGTTGTCTTAGCTGAAGTGGAGTCGAGAGAGAGGATGATCGAAGGGTAGAGAAGCAAGGACTGGCAATGCGGGCGGGTCTGGAAGGTGAAGAGCAATACGATCATTGCCAGTTGATCAGGAAAGGTCCGGAAGCATGATAGTTTTTCATTCTTCAAGTCGTCCTTTATTTGTTTGCATTGCGAGTTCTAAACAACGTTTTCATCATTTGTTCCTTGGATAGTGCCGCACCACTACGTCACACCTTCAGCTTCTCCCCGATCGAATGCCAATAAGCTAGTCGTCGACTCTCGCCATCCAAAGATTTCTCAAACAGACGAATACTAGACGTTAAAGATTGCATGCTTTAGACTCGATAAATAGATCTGCATAGATCGCGTCGCGATCTGCTCTGCTGCCCACTCCGTCGTCCTCATTCCCTGACGGTACCTGTACCGTACTCGACCCCACAATTGCTTTTCAGTAACTCGCAGCCGCGTCGCCAGGCACGATTCCCTCACCGTGAGTTTCTTGCAAACTCTGTTGCTTCCAGGGAAGGCCGCTCAAGTTTGCAAGCTATGTCCTCACTACGTACCCTGTGGTCGTGATATGAGGGCTAGGACACGCAGCCTTGTCAACGTGGTCCTCTGTGGCGAAACACGCGTACAATAACCGCTCAAACCCTGCGATCTCCAAGAGACCACAGTGACAGCGTGCAAGGAAGCAGCAACAACCCACATCTCTTGCAAAACCGACGCCGCCAAACACGTGCCGTTGAACATCCGATGGACACTCAGCACCCGCGCACGAAAGATGCAATCCGGTCACGCACGTCCTTCGTCAAGAAGCGGAGTGAGTGCGTGACATGATTGGCATGACGACAGAGAAAATAACGAGCCACGGCAACGTTGGCATACGAGGCAGTCGCGCCTTCGAAATTTGAATGGATCATACCGACAGCACAACCACCACCACCACGCGCGAACACCCATAGACGAACAACTCCGTGCGGCTGAACGCAAAAGCGGAAGATCGGAGCCCGAAACGTACCCTACACGTCCTACGCGAACAGCGAGCGAGCCCATGCGAGAGCGAGCAACTCCGGCGCCGAAGCACTAAACCCACGTCGGACCATTCCCGATCAAAGACTTGCTAGACTATGCCTCCCGCTCTCGCTCATAGTGTTGAAGGGTAGTTCCGTCGGCCCCCATCTACGCGTCACCACAGAGAGCGTGACGATTGAGGAATAGCGCGCCGGGCTACTCCGGAGCTGCGTCATGAGGTACCTGCTGCTAGAGGGAATCGAGGCGTGTAGTACAACGTCTAAGACTGAGCCCCGAGGGCTGAGGGGCGAAGGGGCGAACCGCCTATCTATCGCACAGGCTGTCTGTTGTATCCCGCGGTCTGTTCGCGAAGTCTGAATGGCTCAGCTCACTGATGGAGTTGTGGGCGTAGCTCAGAAGGAAAAGCAGAGCAAGGGATGGAGAGTGCAGGATCGTTACTGGGGGGTCCTGGAGAATACACTGTTGAGTTCGTATCTACGCACTGGTAGACGTTCCTCACACGCCAATCACCCAACCTCCAGATCTCGAGAGGAGACTCGCGGCATCAAGATCGCTCGGGACGAACCTTCTCCTCTCCCCCCCCCCCCCCTCACAAGACGCGGTAAGACTCGACGACCTCGTGAACAGCCGCCAATGTAGCTTTGTGGTGGGAGGGGGAAAGGGAGCGTTCCAGCATGCCGGACGATTTCTGAGTGGGGTACGTTGCTTCCTGCTCGTCGAGGATAGACGGTCGATTTCGCGAATGATGGATGTGTGGACGGTTGGGATATCGAGCTCGGGGACGATCCGTCAGACCCTCATAGCACTGTGCAGCCACTGCGAATCCGTCATGGTGAGGGGTTGGATACGATGCAGTGCTGCAGGGATTTCCACCGACGGTTAGAGAACTAGAGCTGACGATTTGGGAATGGGAGATCGTGCTGCGGCCTTTGTGTGCATGTATTAGAGTGGAGAGAAGGATGTTTGCTCGAGACTTAGTGCCGGATGGAAGCGTGGTTGGCGACGGGAAGAGCGGTTTGGGGGAAAGATTTTCAGGGCTAGATCCGTTCAGGGCGGTTAGTCATTCGAGTCGGTTCTCTTTCTTTGCACTGAGACTTGTCTGTATTGTATCTTTCTCTGCTCTCTACCATCAACATCTAATGCCCGATGTGTCAGGGGATTACCTGTGAGATCTATCTAGCGACTCTCGTACCAGGTTCGATCGCTCCAACCTGTCTACACTATGCCGTCTCTCAGCCAGAACGTGTGCATGTCGGCAGGTTATCTCCCGACATCGACCCGTCTGGTTCTTCAATAGCGGTTCGCGCTTACCTCTCCTCCTGCGCGAAAAAATTCCACCAACGCATCGCCAGCAAGAACCCGCCAGGCAGAATTCCGCACCGTCCTCTCTAAATCTCCAACGGACTACTCTGCCGATTCCGCGTCCCCCACTCCGCCATCTTCTCCGTAAACACCTGGTACGCCTGCCTCACCTTCCACAAGCTCCCGATCTCCCGCCCATCCTCCGACACCACGTTGACCAACTCCCAAGCCTCCGCGAGCTTGGACGGGCGATTCAAGCGAAACTCCTTGTCCATCCCGGCCACGATCCCTTTGGGGCCCTTGCAGTCGTATAGGATACCGTCAAAGTCCGCGCGGTGGGGCGCGATGCGTAGATCCAGACGACCGCTTTTCGAGCTCGGCAGGACCTAGTGGAGCGGGAAAAAGGGGGTATTTTAGCAGTGAGATAGGGATAGAAGTGGAGCGAGCGGAAAGGCCTTACCTCTCCGTACCCGACCACTGGGCCGCCGGCGGGGTGATATGTTACACACAGCTTATCACCCACCTTGAGCGCTCCGGATTTGACGATCACGTCGAGCCTGTGCTTGCTTGCCGGTCCGTTGAGGCAGTCGTCGCTGATGTTGTATCTCTCCATCCAGTCCCTGTCGTAAGGCTTTCGGTTGGCTGCGGACAAGATCTCGTCAGATAAGAATTCTTTGGATGCATTGGGTGTGTTTTGCGGAAAATAGGAGGTGTTTGCACATCTTTGCTCGAGATCCTCGGAGGAGGGTGGAGGTGATTCCATTTTGACATCTTGGTCGTTGCTCTTATCGTTATCTTGAGTATCCATGGCATGAGGCAAGAGGGCTTGTGTCCCAGAAGCGGTTTGAAGGCTTTGCTGTTGCAGCCTGTCAATGAGCGCAAGGCCGTGACCGAAATAGATTTGACACGAGATGATTTCTCGATTGTCATTGATGAACATGAAGTTGTCTCTAGGACCAATAGCTTGAGCGGCTTTCCTAATGTTATCTAGAGTCAAGGGTTCGTGTTGTGAGAGGTTACTGTGGTGGAGGACCCTGTAGGGTAACCTGTTCAACCTCAGTGCCAGTGCGCCGAGGATCGCTCGGCCATAGGTTTGGCTGACACTGTGTGACGAGATATTTCCGTCATCGTGAACAACCAGTAGGTTCCCTACAGGAGCAAACACATGAGCGCTTGTTTCTTCATTCATGTTCAGAGTGAGCGAGGCTGGCAGGATGGTTCCAGCCTAGTATCGGGCTTAATTCAGCGGAAGCAGCTGTAAATCAGGACGTCAGCATCAGGTTAGCAAGTGCTTTGGTGGGGAAGAATGGAAGGTGTAGCTTACCTGGTGTCAAAGGGAGTATTTTTGGGTATTCAAAGCATGTTTGGTGGAAATTGCCAAGTCGTACACCTCGAAGTGCAGTCTGTTTCTTTTAGTTGACAAGTACAAACTTTGCAGTCAATGCAAGTGCTTCTTTTTTTTTGTTGTTATTGATGACGCAAAAGCAGGTTGAGAAGACGAGAAGACGCGAAGTTCGGTAGGATATGTGATGCGAATTCTCAAGACCGCAGTGGTCATTCCATTAACGAACAAGGAGTGAACCTAAGTGAATCCTATGGCTTTCAAACTGTAGAGTGACACCTGCGACATCTGTGACACGGTGAAAAAAATTTGTAGGATTGTGTTGACGAATTCACTGGTAGTACTTTCGCGCGTGCGAGCTAACTATTCCAGCACTCCTCGCATATCAACACAGTAGATGCAAAGTGTCTTTGAGGGGCTTCTGACCCGGTTGCCATGGTATACCTGCTGGCTCCAAGTCAGACATCCATTACTTGTGCCTGTCGCAGATCTGCCATTGTCATCTCGTCTCTCGATTGTGCATATAAGATTTGAGAAACATCGAAACAAAATGTGCCTTTTCATGTTTTCCATGAACTAGCATGTGCGTATCTAACATGAGCCTGGCGGGTGAAAATTGAGGGGTATGGTTCTTTCAGAGAGCCTCCAGAATGCAGAATGCAAGTAATCAAGGCAGTTATTCATCTATCTAGAACGGCTCAGTGTTCGTCCGGTCCTTTTAAAGGCCTGTCTGCATCAGTAGGTCTTCTAGGACAGCGTCATAAATCCCTCGGCCCTCGAAGTGGCTTCAATGGACCGACCTACGACCATGTGTAGATATATAGACTCTTCGGACAAGCCAAGTTAACATGGGATCTGCAGAGGAGGATTTTGTTCGATTTACTCGTAAGATCGACTCCTAGCAGACTCACTCAACTCACAGAAGGAAAAGAGATAGTCATCCTCTCCGTCCCTCGTGGCGAATTAGCCACGCGACGTTCAAGCAGTAAGTAACACCGTCGACTCAAGGGGTACTCAGTCCCAACTACCAGATTGATCCCTTGCCTACTTCGCAAGTCCCCCTCGGGATCCGTAGGGGTACCACGGCCGCCGCTCTGATTCTTAGAATGGATGATCACGGATCTGGTAAATAGCGCCATACTTGCCTACCCGTCACAACAGATCGGACTCAACCCGCAGACCGCCTGAAATACAAGCTAGCAGTCCCAAGTTGACGGCCGGAAACATACTCAGCGCCACCATGCCTTTAGTCGAAGTTGCCGAGCGTTTAGAATCTATCATGTTTGATCACATGCATATCAAGATCGCATCTCAGACTCGCAAAGGATCGAAGCCCACACATCGCCAAACCCGCGATGCGACCTGCAGCCGTTGCGAAGGCCAAGCTTTCGCTCGCGCAGATGGAAGCCAGGACGAGCAAACGCCAAAAGGGGGGAGTTCCCCTCCCGTCTGTTGCAGAGCATGTTTGGAAAGACCCTCTTTTGTTTCCTGAGATACACGGTTCTGTTCAAGCCATTCGACCATGCGGAGAGTGTGCAAGGTTCCCTATTGATGTTGCAAAGGCCGGCAATGGCATTGCTGTGCGATCGTTTTGAGTAAGAACAGTCCACTGGAAGGTGCACCCGCTTGATAAGATAAGTTGGGTGACGCCGTCGTGGTCGAAAGCAAGGGCTCTGGAGAGGATAGGAGAATGGATGGGGGCCGAGGAGAGCAGCAGAGGTAAGGTAAGGCTGAGGCGTGTTGTCATGACAGTCGAAGAGTAGGGTAGGTAGCATGTACGTTTAGTCTTCCCTTGACTTAATACTCTCCCTAACGGACAGACATGAAGGGTTGACGTCAAGCCTGATCGATCTCTTGCCACGTTTCCGCCTCCACCTCCCAACCAGGATTTCTTTTCCATTTCTGGGTGTCGATTAATGTCTTGATACCACCAACCTACCTACTTTAGCGAACGATGATGGTGATGATGCTGATATTAATAAATAATGATAATAATAATGATAATGAAAAATCCTAAGGGAAATTCCACCCTGCACATATCGAAGCGCAAATCATAATATAATCATAAAAGTAAAAATAATGCTACCGTGTTAGCGATGACCTGGGTTTGAAAGTAAGGGAAATAAGGCGCCCGATAATTTCATACCTACGATCAGTCTTAGTCGGGGAATCTGGAGGCCTAGACTCTTCCAGAACTTGAAGCTATTGAGACACTTAAGTATAAAGTAGTAGCCCCCCGTCTAGTGTCAGGGATCATCGATCTCCACTAGCTTCAACTAGCAGCCCCGGACTGTAAAGGAAGAGACTAGACATCAAGATGGTTAGTGAGAGCCTGGAAGGAGCTTAACGCCCGTGTTGATATTCCAAATGATCTGCGAGGCTAATGATATGGGTTACATCAGTAAGTTTGTTGACATATGACATATGACACTTGACAGATGACATTTGACATTTGACATTTGGCCTAGGATCTAGGACCAACCTTAAGGTAGCATTTACCCCCCCGTTCAATAAACCCTAAAATTCAAGCTGAGAAAAAGCATCAAGGAACAACATTCTTTGATGAAGTACGTACCTAAATGCAAGATGGTCATACAAACATGGGGAAATATAAGTCCAACACTCTGCATCCACCCTACACGATTCCACTAGATCGTGAAGGCGATACTGACGTGCTCTACTGCACAATCCCAAAGACGAGACGCAGACCATTCGATATGTACCCGGTCAACAACATCTCTCCGCTTCCGTTGCGTCACGTTGAGAGAAGAGGAAGCGAGATAACATATCTTACCCAGGCCGGTACTAGGGATCCTAGGTAAGCGAGGTAGGTAAGTAGACAGTGGGAGTTCCAGCCCTACCCCTAAACCCTTCCCAAAGGCAACACCCCTGGAGCCAAGGCAGACAACCCCGGTAGCCGAGGAACCTAGGATATTATTCCCCAGAGCCGCAACGATTGAGCCGTAGGGAGCTCGTTCGGGCAACAGACAGGCGTTGGGGCCCCCATCTCGGGCTCGAGCCAAGCCAGCTGCAATCCCGGAGCCCCCACCAAGCGCACTTTCCCGCCGTGGCCATTTGAGGCGAACATAGTTCCGAGACATTGGCGCAGGATGTCAGGCGGTGAGGACTTTCCGTGCCGGCCGCCGTACGTCAGCAATTGATGACTGCGCGTTCCCATGGCAAGGTCGCCGTTGCACAGCCTCCACACTCAATTCTGGCGGCATTGGCACAAGATGATGACGGAGACGCTGGTCAGCAGAACAGGATAGACCACTTTGTTGCCAGCGGGCCAAAGCGGGGCGGAACTTCTCCAGGAAGGTGGTATCTATCGACTTCCTGCCGGTCCTAGGGCTTCAATGGAGCCAGTGGTTATGAACTTCCTTGTCCAGGCTTGCAGCGATATTCGGCGGCATATCAACCCCTGGATGGCATTCGTCAGACAGGAGGTAGAGTTATGATGATGCGCACGGGAGGCGATCCCCCAGACGTAGTCAGATTGATCCTGGCGTGGGAAACCGCTCGACAGTGTGCGACTCCTACTTCTGCGCAAAGATTGGGAAGTGGTGAACTTGACTCCGGCCTCACCGCCCTCGTTATCTGCCGCGGTCCGCGGGAACCGATAAATCCTCGAGAGGCACTTTGAGCAGCTGTATATGGAGCACCGATGCAAGGATTTGATGGGCTAGTATGCTCCAAGTATGGTGCTCGCCAGCTGAGTTGGCATCGCCCTCATAGCTTTCCCGGCGCACCGTGCAGTGGTTCCTGCAAGCACGGGAAATTGAAGGTCAGGCGGCTCTTTGGTGGCTCCCTGTTTGTGTCTTTGCTCCCTGCCAACTTCTGGATGAACTGTTCATAGTCATTGTCTTCGAACTAGTGGGTAAGGCTCCGCCGTGGGCATAGGCGGTGGACCAGTTGAGAACGTTTTGGGAATGTGTGAAAGTGTATTGACCTGGTTGATAGGTCGAAAAGGCACTGCGTGGGTGAGAGAGTGAAGCGTTAGTCAGCCTAGAAGTTCAAGCGCTTACTGCATTCGAAGTGGTGCTTTTTGGTGGCTGATCGAGGCAAGGGCAGCGGATTCGCCTGGCTCAAAGTCAGCCTGTAATATCGCTGATGAGGCAAGTCTGCGTACCAGACTGCCCTGAACTTACGCAATATTGATGATAATTGTGGGCTCAGCTGAAGAGCATCCGAAACTCCGAGGCGGTGTCTGTGCTCCTAACCCCCAGGTCATTTCCTCGATACGACTTCCATGAGTCATTGATCGTAGTCGTACGGAGTTTCCCACCTCGTAGTTCACGGCTTCGTGAAGAGATCAGTGACGCCGAAGTGGATGTACGCACTCCGCTCATGTTGCCGAGGACTGGTGATCGATGTTATAAAGGGTATAGCAGGTCCAAGATATGTTCCTCCAACATGACGTAACTCACCGCTTCTAGAAATTCTCTCCTGTTTCAAGGAGGATCCCAGAGACTCAATCGTGACTCTGAAGCAGGATTGAATCATCCAAGAGTGGCAGGTCTATGCCCAGGGGGTTGGGGAATGCGTGTGTTGGTGTTTGTGCGCGCGTCTGTGTGGGTTTCTGTACGTGTGTTTGTTCTTACCCAGAGTGGGGCTCCAACGCCTTTTGAGCCTAACCTTGCAGCTGGAAATCCCCCCCACTCGGCAAAAAGAATCAATGGTCGGGTGGTTTACTTTCTTTAGCAAAGAAGAAGGGTACGGGAGTCGCCATCCAAAGTCTTGTCTCTTGTGGTAGCCCGGTACGGCGGTAGTGTTTACTGGTAATCCCCAAGCCTGATTTCGGGAGGGGAAGCCTAGACAGGAAGTGTATGGCAATCCCACGGGTTTCGAAGAGGGGGGCCAAAGCTCAGGTTCCAAGCGTTCGTCATTTTGGGGGCGCATAGCAAGCAAGCCTAAACTTGGGATCGCCCGGTCCAGGTTCTCGGGACCCCGAGCCCATTTGGGGATTTGATTTGTCGAAGCAACTTCTCGGGTGGGCCCGGCGGAGGCTTATCCGAACCATGGGTTGGCGTCAGCATATGTTTGCTAGGGGCTTGTTAGCCCGTGTGGATCATCTTGGATTTGAAGTCTTGGAGAAGAATGGCTTAGCGCTGAGCATCACCGACATTTATCCGACACGAGAACGATAGAACGATGTCACCCGGATGTTACTTATTGATAGGAACAACCAAACCTTTCTCCTCCCTCGGAAGAGTCCACCTGGAAAATCATTACCGTAATGCTCGAGAGTGCAAAGTCTTACGCCATGGCAATAAATCTGTAGTAAGTCCGAGGAAAAGGTATTGGTAATTGTGCATGTTTCGCATGCACGACCATGCAAGCCCATATGCGCGTTAGGGCCCCTTGCTTCGTTTTCCCTTTTCTCTGCAGAATGCGATCATCCCACCCCCCCTTTTCATATCCAATCACGCCCCATCTCACTCACACTTTCAACATAAGTTCGTGAACCCTTCTTTTCTACCGCAGTTGAACGAAATCTTAGAATCCTTTGCACCTTCACCATTCCGTTGTATGCAACTTTTGCATTTCCTTATGACTGGGAATGGCCTCCGAACCCGATGACTACCAAACGATCAGCGACAACTGTCCGGGGTACATGGTCTTGATCTCGGAGGGTATCATCTGTACTCGCTGCGCGGGAGAGAAACGTCACCGGACGAATGATTGCCCGAAATCTACGACTGCTGCGGATCTGGTCACAGAGACCGGCTTGGGGGGAGATCAAAATGGGACCGACGATGCAGATTCGGGGATGGAGTCTCTCTCGGATACGGAAAGTGTCTCGTCAGAGTCGACAGATCACTCGGGGGGCTCAGAGATGCAAGTGACGAATGCGCGCAGGTCCGACCAAGGTGGGAGCCACC
Organism: Evernia prunastri; assembly: GCA_003184365.1. NCBI lineage: Eukaryota > Fungi > Ascomycota > Lecanoromycetes > Lecanorales > Parmeliaceae > Evernia > Evernia prunastri. Next base: position 192,894 of record NKYR01000040.1, read on the forward strand.
CGCAAAGCACCCATCTACCCAGGCGCGGCTTCGCACGTCGTTCCGATGGCAGCCGCACAGATACTGAGCCTGATCGCACCAGCCCTTCGCCCTCGAACTTCATCCAACCCAGCGGGCAAGCCTCCAACGCAGCTACGCGCGAGCAGCAAGCGCACTCTCGCCACAGTTACGACCTCAAGCAAGATTCCAACTCGTTGACATCGGTCAACAAGTATTCCGTCAGGTCGGGCACTACCGCGGCCATCAAGCATGCCCCGACCAAGAAAACTTCATCGTTAAAACAAGGACACGATAAGAAACGACCCGGGGGCCATTCGCAACACAAGGATCGCTTAACTGCACATTCTCTCGCCGACACCACCGGGAAGTTCGACTACAGCAACACGACCTGTCCCAGCTCCTTTGGATTCGGACAACTCCCTTCCGAGTCGATGGGTTGAGCCGACCGACGAGGCATACGGTGGCGCTGAGCATATCGGTACGTATGCGATGAAGGCGTTTGCCCGCACCCCATTTACCGCCACCTTGTCAAAGCCGATCCTAATCTGAAGTCCTGTAGGATTGGAGAACGAGATGAAAGGCTGCTGTTGAAGAAGCCACGGCATATATCAGGAGATGGACTTGTCCCAGCACTTACGCGAGCATCGGAGGATGGTTCATTCATTGCCTAATTCATTTGCCTTGGGCGGATAGCGAGCGTCGAATTTTGAGTCCTTGCCCTGGGTGGATAGCATGCGTGCAGTCATCATTCGTCGACCAGGGTGGATAGCGCTCGTTCCTCAGTTTTAAGTACATCATCATGTTGCTGTTGCTCTCGATTTTTGCTGCTTTCTGTTGTTAGGTCAATGTACTTGATATCTTTGTGACACCTTTAGCACTCCAGGGGGGCCTTTCGATCATACAGGTGCTTTCAATGTCGCACTACAAGCGCTGCTAACGTTAGGCGTTCGTTGCCAGCAAATCACCTCATTTGGCACGTTTTCGCATTGTCAGTTCTTTCCCGAGATCCATCAATGTTCTCGTCCGCTGGCCCAACTCTCAAGATCGACGCAACGAATGTCTTCGATCAGCCTCATTGGCCGAAGCACGTCAGGTCTTTCAAGGGTTCCTTGCCCGTCAGGCGATGCTTGCAACAAGAAAAATCAGCCTCACATCTGAATTGAAACCAGAGCCCACCATTCAGCTAAGATTAGCAGCAGACCACAGTGCACGCGTCCAATCCATGACACCACCCATTTCTGAACCCCTCACAATCTTCACCTTGGCGGTCACTCCTGAAGGCCTCTACAAAGCAGCTGATTGATGGGCCGTCAAGCTTCGTAGGGCATGCGGGCTCGCGCTTGGACAGAGAGTTCTACTACGAAGGACATGGAATTGGACGGTCTCACGTTGGCTGCACCAGTTGCCGACTCTCCCGTGCTGCCAAGGAGTCTTACCTGCGTTGTCATCTCGAATGATGGGTGTACGGCCAAGCGGTGTACTTGGTCCGTCGCTGTAGAAATTCTAGGAAAAGCAAGAATAGATATTACTGTTTGTAGATTCTCTCGCACATATTAATCATCCTTCAGCTTGACTTTGTGCCAGAGCAGGGCGGTGCAAGTTCGATCTGGAGGGGGGATACACCAATAGGTCATGGATGAATGAAGGGTTGATTGTTGATGGAGCATGAAGCATGAAGGTGAGAAGCGCCAAGCGGGGGCCATATGTATTTTGGTAATGGTATGTATGTATAATGTATGATCCGGTTGTGAGATAGACTTTCCCGTTATGCGTGACATTCCAAATTGTGCAGACTCGGCACTACTGTCGGCAAGAGGCACGGATGCGAAGATCCTTGCATTCGGCTTTATCCTACCTTCTTAAATACTAGTATAAACTAGTATAAGGTATATGTATATGTATTATACTACGTACAGTAACTGACTAGGGCTGCATAAATTCTCTGCATAAACTTAGCTTGTTTTCTCCAGGAAAACGATGGGATAGGGCGATATTTATCACTTATATACTTTGGCAACAGACTCTTTCTACATTATTTACGAGCAAGTTAAGCCAATTGCAATTCTACAAAGTCCAACACAAAGTTGGTATCTAATACCTATTACATAAATAAGCCTTGAATACAAAGGACTATGTAGACCATGCATACCCATAAATCTACTGTCTGCCTATCATTATCATTCATTATTTCCCCTCCTTCGCTTCCCTTCCACACTCAGCCAGCCCGATTTATCCATATGGAATACATGCCAGGGTGCAGCAAAACGCAAAATGCTCTGCAAATGCGGAAAGCGTAAAGCGTAAAGTGCAAAATGAAATACTGAGTCAGCCAGCCCTGGAGCCAAGACACTTTACGCGCAAGGCGACGGGAATGGACTCCGCTGCAGCACAAAGTATATCCGACCACGCCGATAACTAACCTACTTAGGATATTCTTCCCATGGAACAAGTCATATATCATCAACAGCAATGGCAATAGCAACGGCAACGGCAAGGTCATGACATCACGCGTACACAAGATTTTTCTTCTTCTCTTCGAAAATGGGGTCAAGCATTTTCCTCTCCCAGACAGCACCATCATGGAGGACGGAAGACTGAGTGCTGTGCGGATTGAGGGTGGATAGCGGGAAATTGAAGTCTTGATAGACGGCAGGAGCATGCCTTCCATCTCCATGGTCTGAACTTCCTTTCCTTTCACAGTGCGTCCATCATATTCAACGTACGGAGTACCTTGCATGATTCTCGGTCGGCAGAGGAAGCTGATGCCTTTTTGAGTGCAACGGAGGAGAGCAGGTTCTGAGCCGGCCGAGACGGCTATTTAATGACATGAGGAGTAGTTCCATTAAAAGGGAAGCTTATCAAAACCTCTTTACTGGGACATGAAGAACCCTTCCTTTCGACTTCGGTCGGAGGCTTACTTTGAGGTGGTGCTTTTCATACACATCATGGCGCGTCATCCATTGTTCTTTGCCCAGCTATGTGTCTTGCGCAGCAGTGCCAAATTGGCTTTTCGCTGCTTGTCTTTGCCGCTGACTTCGGATACATGCTTTTCCTTTGCCAGCCTAGCAAAAAAAATCTGTGCCTTTAAGTGAGCTTCCCCTCTCGCAACCAATGCGCTCTTTAGCACAGCGAAAATGGTCAAGTCTGTCCCGAGATATCGACTCTTGAAGTTTTCGATCGTGGTGACCCATTGAACAGGTTTGGATAGTAAGCACCGGCTGGCGCTCACAAAAGCGGTAACATCGAATACTAACCATGGGTTATTACTTGGCTCATGACCAGACCACTAGTCTAGACGGTGGGCATTTTACCGTTCGGCGTGACAATAGCGACCAAGGCGCTCAGAAGCGTGTTCCCTAGTGGGCAAATTGCTTTCAAATTAATTTCTGTAACCCGAATCTTGTGCTATTTCCTTGAGATGAGCTTCGAGGGAAGAGAGTCCCCGTCACCGAGGATAGAGATAATTGTTCCAGGGTGGAAAGAAGTTGATGCAGGTCGCTCGCTGCGCAGTGTGCCTTTCAAACTTCAAAGGAATCGAGTCCGATATTGCCAATAATCTTACTAAGATGCCTGCAAGAAGCTTGACGATAGGCAAATTCGAATTGGCCTACTCAAATTCTGGGCAGAACACGAGAGCCACAATGGGGGGGCCCAATCCGCGACAGAGTGCCATTCAGTACCGCGAGTGTCTTCACGATAACGGCCAACATCCAGTGTCCGAACTTTTATGAGTACTTGGCCTCAGGACCGTAAGGGAAGGTGCCTATGAAGCCATTTTACCCGTCGTTCCGGCTCTCAAAATCCTTCTCGGCCACCATGAAAAGTTTCGCTTGCAGGCTGCCACTCCAAAGCAGTGTAAATGCTTCCCTCTGGAACGAACAGACCTCGAGAAATTCAGGTTTGAGGGTCCGAAGGGTATTCAGGACGGTCATCTTCAAGGCATTCGAAGCTTCTTCGCCAGTGGTCGAGCAACCACGAACCGCGTATTGGTGAACTGTAGCGCCTGCTATGACACTTTTTACAAGCCTGGACGCCTCGAACATGTCTTCATGATGTCCATTTCACCTAGCCGGGTTCCCACTTCAGACCAGTTGAAGAGGCTTGGAAAAGCCATTCGATGTCTTGTTGTACGAGTCAAAACAACCCACCCGAAAGCCGAAAAGAAACAGCCAATTCGGAGCATTGAGACTATCCTTGTGCTTGCACGACCATATGGTGGACCTAAAGATTTCAAATTCTATCACAAGGAAGAGGGGAAGACTTATACGTTTGTTGACTAGTGGAGGGAAGTAGATACTCGACTGCTTGATCTGCTTCTACAGTTTCGAAAGGTTATACAGGGTGCGTGCCCACCGGGATTTCGTCAATTCTGTCATCAATGTGGGCAACAAAGATCCCCCGACTTTTGTGCCTCCGCATGTGTTCCATGTTTTACCGGGCCCAATGGCCAAAAGGAAGCTCAACTCAACCCAAACTTCCGACGTGGTCAAGACTGCCAGAAGTGACCGCGACCAGACCAGAATCTCAATCAGTCAAGAATGTTTTGGGGTTCATGGCTCAAAGACAATTCTACACTCGTAAGCAGCCCTGTCTTTGGTGAATGGTGCATATGTCGAACCATTGGAGGCTGACTTTAGCAGGGCTCCTTCGATATCTCAATCGACTCAGACGTGATCACTGACCAAGGTCGTCTCTTGGAAGAATGACCAAACACCTTGTACCATACAGGATCCAAGCCTCGTCAAAGTAACGACAGGGCTCTCTGCACTATGCAAGACGGCGCGCGAGTGTCTAGACCGCGGCAGTTGCAACAATGCGCCATTCTAAGAATCATCCGAGACGCAAAAGACCAAAAAGGCGAACAATACAAATTCCAAGAAATCTTCAACGGCTTCCAAGTTACTCTGAGCCGAGTCTCGGCGAACAGAATGTCAGTAATCCAGTTGAACCATGGTGCAAGACGCTCGACAAAGGAAACGAAGCCGCTCTAGATGATGATTTTGTGCATGATGACTCTGTGGGTACACTCCTGGACAAAAAGACTATGTCTGTTGATATGCTGAGAGTCGCGCGAGGGAGGGATCGTGTGCTTCAGTGCGTGGGTGTGGGAGAAGGACGGGGGCCCAAGGGTCTAGGAATGGCTTTCATTTCACAGGCTAGCAGTAGATGCAGCTATTAAAATGAACAGAGCACCTGGTGCAACATAGCCTAATGTTAGTCGTACTTGGTGCGGGACCAGCTCGAACCAAGCGTTCGCCTCGGCGCTCTGTACTACGCGGAAGACAGTATCGTCAACAGCCAACAGATAAGGTTGATACTCGAACAATACTGCCATGAAGGTCGCCTGAGGCATGGAGACTATGGAGTCATTCTACTATGCGTCCGTTTCGCCTAGGATAAAAGCCTCGATGTCGTACTTGAAATGCCCTTCCCCAATGACGCGGTCGGTCTTCTTATGCGAGTGATGCCAGTAAGAGTGGGAATGCCAGTTCCAAGCCTCTCGTTGAACAAAACCAGAAATCAGACCCGGGCGTCTGGACACCCTGTGCGGACTGTGAGCGTCCTTGGAACGACAGTAAAAGCGGTGTTCGGTGAAGACGCCCTTATGGGGAGAACCCTGTCGGGAAAGTCATATGCCATCAGGGAGCCTTGGGGTCCTACACTGCAAGCGAGTGTCACTACAGGCTGTGCATCTGTCTCAAGTTAGCCATAGGTAGGCGTCTAGTGAGGGTACCCCAATTAAGACCTTAGCGTAATCTTTTGGTAGAAACCCCAGGGGACATAAGTTAAATGCGCTTCAGTAAGCACCATTTTCAACAGTATGAAGTGCCAAGTGGCGCCGCTTATCTAGTCTTGTCCATGATGACTTGTCCCGTTAGCCTTTGCACGGTATCCAGACCCCCTTCTTCAAAGCCGTTGGCGGAGTCTGAAGGAGTGAGGATGACAGCAGTGTTGCGAAAGTAATCAAGTCTGTGGTCAGGCTGGCACATTTTGACGCCGATGAAAATAGATTCCGTCATTAGATACTCGATGGGCTGGTTAAAGGATTCTAGAGAAGTCTGTAAGAGCTGAAGACATGGTAGAACGTGAACGACTCTTAGACTTGATAATGTCTCTAGCTAGCCTACTCATTGTTTCCTCCTCGAAAACAAACATATATCATGTGACAATCTGCAAGCACTGGTTCGCAAGCAACAGTCCGGAACGCAACAACTAGCAAGCAGACATCCGAAAAGCATATACAACTCGCTACATCTCTCCGTTACAACAGCTGCTATCTATCTCGACCCTTCACGAGGGATTGACCAGAGTGCATCCACTGTTGGCGAAAATAGGATTAAGCTTGACAGTCACAAACAGAAGGACCTCACTGGATAGCGTCAAGACCGAACTCAAGCTATCCGGTACATCGTCCGTCACGAGCTGGTAGATCAGGCAAAGCACATCCTGCACATTCAGGCTCAGCTTCCCCTCGACGATGACGCTAAAGTTGAGCGCGTCGAAATTGCCAACCCCGGTGTTGCCGCCGAAGAGGACCGGATGCGCGGTGTACAAGTCGATGACTTGGACAACAAGAGCGGTGAGGTTGTAGGGGTCGGTGCGGCTGAACCAACCTGGGCCCCCAGTGGGGTTGATGGGGATGTGCTCCGTGTTGTTGAAGACGACGTTGCCGTTCGTATCGGGGTTGGTGGTGCCGTAGAAAGACCCGATGTCAAGGAAGACGGCTAGTCCATCGGGACCGTGGGAAGGGAAGAGCTCGTAGAGGAAGGACGCCGCGCCATAGAGCAGGATGGCTTTGGGCCCGAAGAAGAAGTTGGGGTTCGTGGCCACGGAGTTCTGATAGCGGTTGAACTGGTGCTGGGCCACGACGCTTTGGCTGTACGAGTAGCTGTTGATGATGTCCGTCTTGGGGCCTCCAATGTAGGCGAGCGCGGTCAGTTCGGCGAAGTAGGTGTCGTTGAACGCGTAATTGTTGCCGAAGAAGAAATCGGCGCGCGTTAGGGATGCGTCTCCTCCGAACTTCTGTGGTTCGGGTCAGTGCGTGAGATCTGGACACTGGAGCGTAGGGTATACGGGCGTTGTGGGTATCCAGACCGCCTTCGGCGCCAAGGAGTGAACCTAACAGTGACGTTCGACTTGTGGCATCACAGCCGATGGACATCTTCTCTGTAATTGGGTCTCCGTCCAGGCCAACGCCAAGCACTGCGAGTAAGACCGCAAGGTCATACCCAACATTGTAAATGTTCTGTTGCGCATCGAGCAGCTCGGAGAAGGTCGTGATACCGTCGTGGCTGATGAACTATCCGAAGGTCAGTGGACTCTTTCATCAAGCCGATGGGTTGTAGAGGCCGAACATTGTGATTCGCTGCAGTGTTCAGCCCGGGACAGGGTCCCCGGATATCGTTGGGCCCCGGAGGCACAAACGCATGGGCGGTGTCTCCGTTGGCAGGGACTTGGAAGTTCCCCGGAAGGGTACTGGGAAGTCCGTTCTTGGCACCTGCGTAGGGATACTGCGCCGTGATAGGGGCAGCTGGGACATGGTTTGGGTTGAAGGGGCAGGTGCTCTGGCGTCTGGCGAGTTGAGCTTCAATCTCCGAATCGGATCTGATGCCAGACATGCCGGCCACCCATGGGAATGCCATGGCGTTTGGCAATGCTAAGATGGCTAGTAGGAAAAGACTAGACATTTTGGGTTACTTCGTGGTAGAAGCTGGGTTAAAATGGGTCTGAGTGAGGTCAAGAGCACGGTCACTTCGCAACAGCGAAAACAGGGAGGATGAGAGCTTCTCTTATGAGAATCAGTGAGCCATACACGCGCTCCGCCATTGCCGTCCTTGGTAAGTCTCTACCCCGTAACATGTATCTCATCGATGCTGTAATGTCCATACCACATACAAAGAAGTCATGAGAAATGCCCGAGCGAGGAAGCCCGATAACGGGCTGCCGAGATCTAAGCGAAGGGATTACAAGATCCTGCAATGCAACGCTGGGCTTACGGGTCCCTTAATTTGGTCTGAATGGATGCTGACTCTTCAAGATGCAGATCATCAAGCCGCAAGTCCGGATTGCCATCCCACAATGGCGATTAATGCCATGCAGTCTCTTTTGTTGACTACAGTATTCTGTAATGGCCACTGCAGACCTAGGAACCATGGTTTCGAGAAATTCGTGAGAATTATTCCCACTTCTCGTAGTAGGCCTGATGTCGAAGGGCAAACATAGAGCATCATGTTCTGATTTTGGGTTTTCGTGTGGGGGAATCCTGAACCGCGGATACGGGATCTGGCGTCACATCTTTGTATGAAATGCTAGTAAGATCGTTGTGGCAACGTTGTGGCAAAAAATGAACATGACACCTTAAAAAGCACCTGACCCGGTATTGTGAGGAAGTGACCCAGACACGTGGGTCTGAGAGGAAAGGATTAGGCGTGGTGTGCGCCTTCGACGGTTTGGTATAGAACGCACTCCCCGGAGCTCTTTTGCTTGGAGCTTACTACCTGGGCGTGATGGTAACGTTCGTGGATGACAGGAAACGAGGTCGGCGTTGCACCTGCGCTTGCTGCTTGCAAGCGTCGGTGATGAGAAGTCGAAGCCATGACAAATACCTTTCCGGAGACGCGGGAGAGGATGAGAGGATCTTCTGCTGCAGGCTGCCGTCAGCCCTCTGTGTCCATTAGCCATTTGTAAATTATCATCAGCGTATTTGCCTGTACTACTGGCTGAGACTAGTCAGCGTTTTCACTCTGCCAGCTTGCAATTTGTCGGATGTACCTTCCGGTGGCTTTCATAACACTTATTCAATTGTTCACGCTGTGGCTGGAAGTTCTGTCCTCTTGGCACGGCTAGATTTACCAATCGACGCTGGCTATGGTAATCTTGAAGAGCATTTGATCCTTTAGATACCTGCTCTGGACGACCAAGAGAAGCAAAGGGAATATACACTCTCAAATACCTATCTAGCGGTACAGAGGCCCCATTTCCCCAAAGTACTGTGATAGTGAGTGCTTCACGTACGGTTGGAAGGAGTAGCCGAAGCCTAAAGCAGGTGCAGCCGGGGATTGCTTAGTCATAGTCTTAGTGGGGAAGCATATCTTCTCTGCAAGAACCTTCATAAATTCTACATCTTCTTGCTACCCACACAAGCACTGGCTACACCACATCTCGTACACCTGCAACTTTACCTCCGGTGCAGAATGTGAGAGGCTGCACCGAGGAGCTCTTGTCAGTGGATAAGCAGCTCATCAATGCAGAATTCCAGCTTGACGCTCATGTCTCCCGGTATGTTGTGCCGTGGCGCTTTTCGTTCTGCTAGGTCTCCCTTAGAGGTTAAGATAAGCGAGCTGACAACTTGATGGGATTTTGGACACTCACGCGGTGGCGTCGGTGAACGCCGAAGGCAGCTGCCTGTGGCGTCTGTAGAAGGTACTGGCCGAGCTTGAAGTGAAAATCAAGCTTGAAAAAGACAGGAGCGAAGATTAGATAATTTCTATCGCTCCGCACTCATACAAGATCTAGTAGCAGAGGGTGGTCAGCTAGTATCCATTGCGGACATTGTCTGAGCACGCTTGAACCATGGTATTCTGCAGCTATGCTTCTATTCTGTACCTCGCTGCGGCCTTGATCGTGGGGTAGAGGTAGGAGGGCTAAATGTTGACATACTCAACTGTGCTCCCGCGTCTCGACTCAGATGTAGGCCTCTAGCTCCGAGCACGAGTGGGGCAAGCTTGCAAAGTAGGAATCACAAGCTTTCGGAAAATGTATTTCATTCGATGCGCTCGCTCGATCTAAGACGATTGGTAGGGGCTTTTCGCAAAGGTGATTGAATAGGAGAATGTTAAGACTCCACCGAGGCCATGCTTAAGATGTTGCAGACTCCCGCCGTGGCGTATATTTGGCCGTTGCCGCACGTGCCCCTGCCGCACGATCGTCTGAAACGATAGTTCAGAGAATTGGGAAATTTGAATTGTTTTCCGTTGTGCTTACGTGAGGTTTACTCCAGCGGGAATCCTCGACCGAACCTAGCCTAAGTGCTCCTTCGTACCGGATTTGGTATGTCGACATCCACACTACTCTCGGGGATATACGGGTCATCTCTCTACCAGTACCCCGCTGGCCACTGAAGCCTCACATGACCATGGCAGTCGGGCATGACACTGCTTGTCAACTCCAGCTGGCATGCCGTTTCCAAGACTCATAGTCCGTGCTTCACTTTGCGATGGAAATTTGCGGTAACCTACTCGACTTCTTACTGCGCGTTGCTGGGATTGGAGTGTGCCAATCTCTGCCTGCCAATCTCTGCCCTGTTGGTATCCCGTCGAAGGTGGCTTTACGGTATTTGTAGCGCGTTGCATCCTCCAGAGGGGGGAGTCTCGATATGCTCACTCGTAGGCTAGAAGGTATTCCATAATCATGTAAACCATCAGCGTGAATTGTGTCAGCTTCAGTAGTCTCAAACAGCCTGATTGTCTCCGTAGCAGCAGTACCACGGTTCTCAGGACAGCTTGTACTCCTCTGATCGCCCGAGACCATCCTTCAGGTCAGGTACAAAGACAACATCGACGCTCCTTTCAGAGGCACTGCTTGTCTCTGTCAACTGCGTGTGTTGCCACGCAGTCTTTCATACAGGACTGGCTTAGCGCCGATGGAGGCTAAAGCCGAGGTAGATGTGGGCAGTAAGGCGCGTGGCAAAGACCGCAGAAGCTGGAAAGAGGGTCGAGAGGAGCTGAGACTATCTCCAACTCCAAGAGCCATTTGCGCCACGCAATTTATACTTGGCCCAGCTTTGAGAGCGCAGAATATTTCTGTACTTAAGACGTTGCCATCTAGCATGGCAAGCTAGCGTTCTTCGAGCCCTTGATTTGAAACCAAGAAGTTGTCCGATGATTAGAACAGTAGCTGCGATGAATGAGTCTAGAGGCCGCCGCCACGATAATGGCCCAAAGAGCGATGTCGCCGATAAGGATGGCTTGAACTTTCTTGGAGGATGGCTTTGACTCGTAACGAAGGGACTGACTAGTCAATTCAACCAGCCGCAGTCCTTGGAAGAGAGAATGGCATATTGTTATGCGAAGACTATTACCATGTGCTCAGAGGCAGGCGGCATGTGACCTAGGGTAGAGGACTCTTTTGGAGAGGAAACTAAGGTACTTGAGCTTTCCAGAGCCAATGTCGCCGCGCCCTTCATTGTCAGAGTATTCCTTTCCTCGACTTTGAATGTGCCGAAAGCGCCAGCGCCAACTCAAAACACTTGAGACTGCAAATCCAACTATCACTTGTCGTTTGACTCATGCACCAAGTTAGATTTGGCGATGTGTGGATCGTAAAAAGCAGGGCTTACTGGTTCCGGTAGTTCTGCTTCCTACACAAAATCTGAGGACAATAGCTCTGAAAAATATAGCACAACTGTGCACCGTTTCGTTCGACTGCAATGATGTGTGTGGAGAGCATAGTGATAGTAGGAGCTGCGGGGCCTATCAGCAACAAGGTAGGTCTGCTGGATGTTTGAACGCTGTTAAAATTAAAATTATGCTATCTGTTCCTTTCTGATCATCAGCACTTTCACAATCGTTCTCAGCGAATTTATGCAGACCATGTTGGTCTTGATAGTCTCTTTTTCGTCATTCTGGGCATGACGCATATAGACCCTGCTCATCTAGACGAATCTCTTTGCCTGACAAAAACAGGTGAGGCAAGGCTCACCGGGCTAAGATAGGAAAGCGGCGGAGTAAAAACAAAAATGGGTAAGATGGGCGTAGCGGCAATCACACCTCTTGAGCGTTCGGCGCAAATCATGTCTGGAGAGCTCAGTGGCAACATAACGCTTCTCTGTCTTCACCTACCACAAGTCATATTGCTTTTCTTTCAGCAAGTCTTTGCAAGCTCCCTATCCTGCCCCGGCTTCGGCACTGGAGAGGGATTCAACACTGGAAGAGCCAGTCATTTGCACCCCCTTTCGAAAATACAGTGCTGACATTGCAGGTACCCGGAAGATCATTGGTACAAGACGTAATCTAGATTTTGTGGATATTACGAATAGGCCGAGCTGCGTGACGGGTACCCGCACACTCGACGCTGAAGATTCCCTGAAATGGCAAAGGACGCTATTTCTGCCCTGTCCGCGTAAGAGATACAGTCGATGATGGCACAATACGGCCGCTGAAACAGCACATGGAACAAAAAAGTAAACGTTGGAAAGAATAAGTGTGAAGGTATTGGTGAGGCAATTTCCAGTATCAAGGGCCAGTGTCGGTCAAGTGTTTCGTGTGAAAGTTGCGCTGTTGCCTACTTACATTGTGCGGTGGAGTTGGGGGGTAGGTGATCGACCAATTGCTAAGCGGGTACTTTGCTGCAATCATTTTGCCACTTGATGGATGGCTAGGTGCATTGCCTCGCCTTGCGATTGAAACGGATCTGCCAATTTTGATTCGTTCGATGACTCAAGAACCGTTTGCTCGAATGCGAGTCACATGCAATCAACCGTTCTTTCGCAATCTCGATCCCTCTCGATCTTACACATTGTCACCATGCTACTCATTCATCGTCTTTTTAAGGGTTCGGCAATGACTCAAGATGCTATTATTCCGCTTCGTAATGTTGTCTCGAAGCAGAATGTCGTTTGCACTTCACTGAAAGAGCATTACTTCACAACCCCAGTTGTTGGGGACCCTTTGGACTCTAAGCATAACTCGCGCTGGAATCCTTGATTCTGCGACTTTGAGGTTTTGGAAGTAGCTCCCCAGGTACTTTTGAAAAATCTGGACCAGATGCTCTTATACAATGAACTGGGACGACACACTCCTCCACCGCCTCCATACTCTCTGAGTAGGCGTGACTCTTCAAGGTCCAAAGCGGCGAGTGAAGGGTCGCAACGACCGGCCCCTCTGCCGCCGCCACCGCCACCGCCTCCATACTTGAGTAGTAGCGCAGCGAAACCTGACTGCACAATACCATCTGCTGACAATCTTCGGAGGCGATCAGTTGGATGGGACATTTCGTACTTATGTCGTGACGACAATGCCATACTACTCCCTCCCGTATCTCTGCAACGTTCTGGTGTGCAAGTCTCCACTCCACAACAAAGCTTCGAAGACTATCCAGGGAGCTTGATGTCCGATTGGAATCGTCCCTCGCTACCGGCGCAGCCAGTAGAACCTAGATGGACACCAGTGGGAGTTCTTGGCTACCCTGGACCACCATTGGGGGGAACTAGGACACCTTTACCCATGTTTCAGTCGGAAAAATGGGGTCATTCGACGCATCCGAGCTTTGAATTCGGTGCAGGTACAGGGATCGTACCTGCTCACGAGAAATTGACCTCTCGCCTACCAAATGGACTATACCTGGGTCACAGCGTTGCTCCGTGCGCGACCCAGCCTGCGATCCATAGTCTAGACACAGTGGCGATGATTGGTCAGAAGCCGTTGCATATACTCAAAAGGCAGCCAAGCAAGGACATCACATCGCTTAGGAACATCGTCACAAACGATGCCACAGGATCCGTCGAGGCATTCGACACCATGTGTTCATGGTCGTGGGCTGTGGCGCCATCTCAGCAGGCCATCGAGAGACGCGCAACGCTGGTCATGCCGCCCACAGCGCAAGAGCTTGGTGCAGTTGAGAAGTTGCTGAGTCTCAAGAATCTGCTCGACGCAAGCGATGTCAACACCAGAAGTGGGAATCGAAGCGACGGGGAGCAAGCGCCTGTTCGCGCAGCCATGGGAGCAAAGCACCCAGGGTATACATTTCCAGCGTTACCCAAGCAGGAATCTTGGCCCTCCAATCATTACACGTCGTCCCGAGGACGAAATAAGGGTTCCTATGGGGTGCATTCCAGCCATAGAAGGTCATCAGCATCCGCAAGGTTCGCGCCGTACAAGCGGCGTCAATCAACAATGGCGGAAAGGATGGGGCGGAGACTTGGGAGTGCAGTTGATAGCGGGTGCGGCGAGTCGCTAGAGATGCAAAGTGACTTCGGAATGAAGGAGGATAAAGAAATGAAGGGGAGCAGTCGAGGTAGCGTCAAGGTCAAGATAAAGTAGGCGTCTTGTGCTTGCCGCTGTTGCGCAGAGATCAGGAGCAGGAGAGCACGGCATAATTTGAACGACATCTTTCTCAAGAGTGAAAGCAATCCGTAGTCCTCCCTCAGCATTGATCGGGTCTTCGGCTTCGACCAGACTTCTAGTATCAAGCACGCACGGGTGATTTGGGCAGGGGGCTAGCAGCAAGGGGAGCATGCGGTAGCAAAGTTCAATTGTAGCGACCTGTCTTTCTCCCTTCTCGGGCCTTGTCCTTCTCGATCCAATTGTCCAGACACAGCTTCCGCATGACACCAGTATGGACTTTCCCCATCCTTTAAGCACTTTTTCACTAACTTTCCGGACTCTAAGGAGGTCATCATCGTGTAGGCAAATTGTAGGCGTCGTCGAGGCAAGGGTGTCAGTCTTCAGCTGTGCTCCTTTGGTGGAAGAGGGATAAAGTTCTGTAGAGAATGTGTCAGCATAATCGTCGCTCTCTTTGTCGACGTCATCGCCTCGAGGATTGTTCACCAGTATATTTGGCTTGCGTTCGAAGGCTCGTGATCCTCCGACTGGTCATTCATAGGTAACGAGTTGGTCCTCAATGCACCGTAGAGTACCTCTCAGCAGCGAATGATCTCCTTCAGATGCTTGCATCTGCGCTTAGTTACCGAAGCAGGACAGAACAGATCCCTGTCTCTTGCAGCAGAAGTGTCATCATGCGCATTTTGTACAGCAGTTAATGCCTTGTGAGAGGGCGGTTGTAACAGAGATCAGAGCTGGGGAGAATAGTTTTGCCTAGACCGCCACGCCAAGCATCAGCCTTATCCATCCCCCTTCAAAGTCCGTCGAGTCAAGACTCACCACCTCAAGTTCTATACATGGCTATCGCCTCCTCTCCTGTCGCATCTACATTCCACGTCCTTACAGTCAGTCGTTCCTTGTAGAGGATGCTACATGACCTAAGCCATCCAAGTACTACATCAGCCAAACCTGCAACCCGACGACGATATGTGGACGTGCGAACAACGATTGGCCGCACGAGGATGCTTGCCTCGTTTGCAGGCACCCTCAGCTGAGCGAGCATAGTCGACCGTCACTCCCCAGCGCTGTGCCTCATTTGACGTGAACGAAACTATCATCCTGTCTTCTATCTATTTTCGCCATGGTTTCAGCCATTGCGCGGGTCTACGATCTTCTACCTATACCGCTACCCGGCCTACCCTCGCTGTGCCTAACCGGCAGAATCATCGCACGGAAGCTGTTGTACGACGAAACATCGGCTTGCTCCTTAGCGATTGCAGTCGCCTTGTTCATGGGCCCAGACTTGTCATATTTCGATTAGCTCTTTCCAATCGCACCTCGATCTCCAATATTTGGCGCAAGATACAACATGGGATCGTTGGAACACAGGCTACATGGGGATGGACACAAGTCAGGAGAGCTGGAACTCGAACATACACTAGGAATGTTGTCTGTGACGGTGGCATATCTCATTGCATTGAACAATGCTTCATGGCTGGACTGGAGTCCTGGGAGCGGGGTAGGCCAACTTTGACACCACCTCAGGTCACCAGGTAGCTTCTGAGTGCTGAGGGGCCGATTGCAAAAACACAACAAAGTCTGGACTACATACACTTCGTCCGGATGTAACAATTCGAAAGGCCAAATTTTGGCCGCGGCTGTGGCTGATAGATGTATCAGGCTGTTCCTACACTAACCATTACTAGGGGCCAATGACCATCTCTTACCGCGACGTTACGGTTTAGAGTTCCGCGGCCTCAAAACCCAAATGTAGCCCCAACTGGTACCGTTGCTGGCCCTGGAACTAGGGTGGTGCCGACTGCCACTCCACCACAGGAGCTATCCCGGACAGGCAAAGAGTCATCCCTAACTGACACTATGTCCAGTGCCTACACCGTCAATAGCGGAAAAGGGTCTTGACGATCTTTCGGTCAGAAGTCAGCGTGGACCTATGGGCCATATGGCCCAGCGCCTTGACGAGCTCGGATGTGACGCACCTAAGCTTCGGCTGGCACCTCGAGGTCTACCGTGGTCTTGGATCTGCAAGTGGTTTCCTGTTTGGGTTTGGAGATCGGTTTGTACTTAACGGTGGCTTTTGGGGTGATCCTCTTGTCGCTCCTGGCAATTGCCTCTCATTCTTCTGTAGAGTCGGTGCCATGGTGTTGATCTGAAAGGAGGCTTGGTACGTTGACGATCCTATGATCTGATGCCAGTGTATGTGAGTGTCAAGCTTATCGGGTAATATTTTCTGCTTTGAGATGAATCTTTGCTTAAGCATTTTTTTATGAGAGGGAGATCAAAATGTTCGGACGGTTCCTGGACTTCATCTCTGCGTCTCCATGCGTTCTCTTGTTTGCACTCATCCTTAGTTCTTAGCCTTTCCATGTTACTTTTAGAGCCTAGTTTGCCTTTGAAACTTCATATCTGTAACGAAGAGGTTGCATAAAATGAAAGTTCGAAGTCACTCTACATTTGGCGCACAATAAATGATAGCCAAAAAGGCGACAAGTTTAGCAGTGTGATCGCGCAGACATTGCTTGATTATTGTTTGAACGGTTCAAGAGGAAAGGAGCAGTCAGGGTGAGCTTTTCAGCCCAGTTGTGACAAGCAATAACACAGCATGGGATGGGTTCAAGCAGAATGCGAAATTCCAAACACATCATGAATCCAGGTAAGCGTCTTATCGGACAAGCATGTAATAAAATTGAGCACGTGGTCTACATACTAAGCATTGCCATGTAATCCTATCAACTTCCATATACCATGTACGCAAGAGCCTACTTTATGTTCTTTATCTCGTTGTCCTTTCCAGATGTACATACTCAGATTTGACATTTTTCATTAAGCCGTTGACACTTGGTAGCGTTGTCGCTAGTATGCACCTCGCATGATCGTGCGCTAAGGTACTAAGTACTAAGTACTAATACTCAGCGTGCACGTGCCGTGGATGTCTAGTGCATGGACGATGGGGCAAAGCAAGTAGGCCAGTGATAGTTTGCAGATGCGGGATCTTCTCCTGTTCAGGGCTCCAATTATCGCGTAGTCAGAATTCATCACAAAATTCAATTTCCTTGTCTCAGGGTCGCGAGGGGCTATGATTGATGTGGAAAAGGTGGCGTAGCGTGGCTTGGCTTTGAAGCGCTTTTGAAACTTTGGAACTCCTGCATGAATGGATTGAATGATCATATGTCGTCTCCTGCGTCTGGAATCCTCCGGTAATTTCTTGATTTTTGAATCCTTCTCCTCGTCGCTCCGTATAGATCCCATCATCCTATAATCCTACACACGGCTTGTCTGATTTCATGAACCAAGAAACAGGTCGCTCCAGTGAGACTGGGGGTTAGTCGGTCGCATGGCATAGTGTTACATGGTAATATCGCTTAGCAAGCGATATTGCAGGCCCACATCGTGCTAAGCGATATTGCAGACATTCCATAGAGACGCGATATCCAGGAGAGCACTACTTATATGCGCTGCCCACGAGTGTTGGACTCCTCATTCGATTCCATCTCTTTCAGAGCCATAGCATTCTTTTCCCGCCCGCCCACACCTGTATATAGCTTCATTTTACTCCAGGTTTAGCTGAACAAGCATTGGGAGTTTTCCTAGCACTGGGGGATCTACATATGCCTCTTCAGGTAGCTAGCCCCGGTGTTGGGACCCCGCAACACATTTGCACACGATTCCAGCTGTTTTTGGTGTCTCTACATGATGATAGGCGAAGACTAAAGCCGAAACAATTGCCGTCGAACCTTAGGTCCGACGGACCGGAAGGTACACTATTCGCCACAGTGGCATTGAACACCAGCCGTTCACATAGCATGGTGATTGCCTTTGAAAGTCATAGTATTCGTTGCTACCTGCCTGCACTTGTATAGCCTCATTTCGGCTCCCTGACTAGGTTTCACAAGCATGGGGGGTTTCTTGGCACTGTGGGGGTGGGGGGGGACGCGGTCTCCATATCCCTCTTCAGGTAGCTAGCCCCCGTGTTGAGATCTTGCAACAACGTCTACAGGACTCTAGCTGTTTGAAGACTGTATATGATGATATGTGCACGCTAATAGATGATGCTCGCTCCGTGTTTCCTCCTCCCATTTGTTTCTTCTCTTGAATTGAAAATCTTTTTCTGAGGACTGGGACCATGGTACGAGTCTGGACTAGTAGAAGTTTGGTGATAAGCTCTCGGTGTATTATGCGTGGCCTATGCTTGTTCCAGTATTCCGGAGATTTTCAAGTACAGCTCCGGACTCATCGCCGAGGTATCCACCTCCTCTGTCTATCTGAAAAAGCATCTCTCTATTTCCGTTCATGGAAGATCTTCTTCTTGCTGCGAGTTTCCTTCAGCACTTCAATATGTGCAGAACCATTTTCAATGCTCTTCAGTTGCCCAACTTCTTTACATGTTTTCTTCAACATCCTTCTCTTCATATCTAGCACATCGAGTCCAAGGCGTCTAACTAGCATCTGTATTAAAGAATGATATTCCCTTTCCCCCGATCGCAGGCGCCTCTTAGCCTGCTCGCCTTCCTCGCGCTTGCCCTTCAATACTTGCAAGAGTAGCCATTGAGCCTTTTTCATCACAGCAATTTACCACAAGCTTCAAACCCTACCTCGGAACACAACCAGGAGGCTGCAACAGAAATGCTCCAAATGGAGCGTCGGTGATGAACCACGTCCTTGACTCCTTGGGTGGAGCCAACGCGATTGCACAGACCGTGGTCCAGGATCTTCCGAGCTATCCAACCCAGACGTATGTCCGAGGATGGCTCTTTCTCTTCTTTGGCATCACATTTCTTTCAGATCACCAGATCAATCCTGATCCGGGGCAAAACAACGAAAACGCGTACGACGACATCCTGCGTAGGGCTACAATGAACCTCGTTTATTAAAGGTACTTGTTACTGATGAAATCTCAGAAAGATTCACCGCCGTTAGCCAAGTCTTTGTTAGCCCAAATCCAAAGTATCCGAAGCCCCGTTACAGGTGCTTGGAGGACTATGCTACCTACTATGAGCATGATGTCGGTACCGATGGCAAAGAGAACAAATCAGCGCCATGGATTGCGCAGACGTTGAACGTGACGAGTAAGCCCGAGACACTCGATTCGTCCGTTTGCATGGAACGTTCACAGCTGATAGCTATCATTTGACAGTGTCCAACGATCAATATTATCCTGGCATGATGTATGTAAACAATTTTCTCGACGGATCCTCCGCCTGGTATCCAGGCCAGGCCAACAACCCATCAGGGGGCGTTTGTGGACAGCTCAACCTCGGTTCCAATCGCTTCGTGCTGCAATTCGTGAACGGCCACGTCGAGATGGATGCAGCAGCAATGAATGCTCTCTATGGCATAACAGCATGTCCTCCTAGCTTCAATTCGGATCTTCTGCTGGACCTGGGTACGCCGGCAGCGAATGGTGGCATCCCGGAGATTGAAAAGTTCCTAGCAGCTTCGGATCTAGATCTGCACGAAGCTCTGCACCTTGTGTCTCTTGGAGGTAAGACGTGCCGTTGTAGTAGAGCGCAGGCAACCGCTTCTGGAGATATGCTGACAGGGATCCGCCGTAGTCATTACCGATGTCGATGCTATATATCCACCCGATGGTGACTGGACGAGTCGAGCGTGGCCGCAATGGTACTTCGATCCTTCATTGAATGAGAGGTCATATGGTTTTCTCCGCACCGCCTATCTCGGCCTTGCCTTCCCCTACTGGGCTCTTCAGAACGCCGACAACTACAGGATGTTCGCCGGTTGTATGTACTTCACCGAGTTGGAATGTCTCGGCGTTTTCCAGTCCTACATTCAGACGAAGCGTGATCTTCCCTTTCACACGTCTCTGTCTCATAAGGCTATCAAAAAGATCAGGGCTGGGAATTTCGACCTCACGAAGGATCTGCCGATGGACCTTGATCTGGAGCAGGGCCCAGAAGGGCGGTCTAGGTTAGAAGATGACGATGAGAATGTAGATTTTGGGCCCTTTTCTAATCCGCTTGGAGATACTGAAATGCATATGGGCCGCTTCAGAGACACTGACGTTCCGTCGGCAATGTTTGCTTAGGTGGTCGTCGTCTTCTTGTGTACAACAAATTCAGTCAACGTTGCTCAACGAGTCTAGTCGAGTTGCCGCTTTTAGCAAACATGGGGCAAAACTTCGGTCGCCGATAATTTTTCTCCAACCACCATGCCATTCCTCATCCTCTTCTAATCTCCATTTACAAAATATATCCCTTCTCTCCCATATATTTCAATGTGAGTCTCATTCGTCGAAAGAAAACGAAAAGCACGTATAGAAAAGATAATGACACTATCTCTGTAGTCCGCTGGCCGAAACAGCTTTTCTCATCCTCCTTGCTACGAATCGCGCTTGTCACTACAACATTAAAAGCAGCAAGTCAGACTCATCTCAACCTTATCTATCTTACCCGGTACTCAGGTACAATTCCGTACAAATATATTTTATATGAGATTTCTAAGATGTGAGTCTGCCACTTAACGGAGCTCCTCGTTGGATGCCATATTCAATCGACACATCTTTCATTTCCCAGACAACTCACGACTATTAAATGCCTCACGCCACTACCCACCGTGTCCTCTTCATCGACGCCTACGACTCATTCACCAACAATATAATCGCCCTCCTTGAAACAAGTCTCCACGTTCAAATCACAACCATCAAAATCGATGAACCAATTTCCAACTTTGCAAATTTCTTGAAACCCTTTTCCGCTGTGGTGGCGGGACCTGGTCCCGGCGATCCGAGGAACTCCAAAGACGTGGGCTGGATCCGGGAGTTGTGGCAGCTCGATTGGCAGGATGTGTTGCCGATCTTGGGCATCTGTCTCGGCTTTCAGAGTCTTGTGTTGGCTTTTGGGGGAACGGTCGATAGGCTAGAGGAGCCGAGACATGGGATTGTAAGGAGGGTGAGAGGGCTGGGTGAAGGAATCTTTCGCGATGTGGAGGATGTGGAGACGGTGCAGTATCACTCTCTTCATGCTTCTATAGGACTGGAGCGCAAAAGCAAATGGACGGGGTCCTACGATCCACGAACACTATCTATCAAATGTTCGGATCTGAGACCCTTGGCTTGGGACTACGAAATGGACAATACCGAAGAACGCAAGGAGGAAGCCGCATCCCCAAATCTGCGACGGGTCTTGATGGCTGTAGAGCATAGATCGAAGCCTTTCTTTGGGATACAGTTCCACGCAGAATCGATTTGCTCTAACGAGAATGCTCGAAAGGTCATTGAAAGGTGGTGGTATTTTGCAAAGAAATGGAGGAGACCATGTCGTGGCACTGGATCTTTTCTGAACCCATCAAGGTCCTTGGAAGCAGAGCTCGAAACTTTTCACATTGACTCGAAGGATGAGAACCCGCTACCAAAACGTCAAAGGGTTGTTAATGACCCAATGACTCCTTCGCTACCAATTGATAGGAGCCGCGAAGGAGTAAACCAAATTCCAAATCTCAGGGAAGATCTTGCCGTCTTTCGTCCTGACAGTCACAGTAGCAAATGCAAAGTCCAGGTTGAGACACGAGTGATGGATGTGAACGATGTCACTGTCCCCTCCATGTGTGAGACTCTCGGCTTGACGGACGGAGAAACAATCGTCTTAGACTCCGAAATGCACAAAAGGCATGAAGTGGGAGAATACAGCATCATCGGCATTGTATCCACAAACTCGGTGCATCTTGAATATAAGGTTGGCACTCGGGAAGTCCATCGAACTCAGAGTGGACAGTGCGAGGTGATAGATCTTCCATCCTACGGAGGGACGATTTTGTCGTACTTGAAGTCTTTCATGGGTCAATACAAGGTTGAAAACCCTGGTACGCGGGTCCCCTTTTGGGGCGGTCTCGTGGGGTTCATCAGCTACGAAACATGTCTTGAGACCATTGGCATCACCGATCCGCAGCCCCGTACCGAAAAAAACCGTCGCAGGCCAGACTTGAGTTTCGTCTTCGTTGAGCGAAGCATCGTAATCGATCATTCCCACCAAAAGATCCACATCCAATCCATCAAGCCCGACGATCAAGACTGGCTCGACAGGACCACCTCACGACTAAAGTCCATAAAATCCACAGCTCCAACATCCACGACCCTTAGTCCCCCGTCTTTCAACCCTCGAATGTCACTCCCCGACGCAACATCCTACCAGTCCAAAGTCCGCACCTGCCAATCCGCCATCCGAGCCGGCGACTCCTACGAACTCTGCCTGACCACCCAAGCCAGCATCCACACCCCGACCCCTCTTTCAGCCTGGCCACTCTACCGCCGCCTCCGCTCCCTCAACCCGGCTCCTTTCTCCGCCTACGTGCGCCTCGGAGCACTAACCCTCCTGTCCAGCTCCCCCGAGCGCTTCCTGCGCTGGTCGCGACCCACCAACCCCAACGCGTCCAGCACGCACTCGGCCGACGCATTCGCCCGCCAAGAGAAGACCATCGCTTGTCAATTCCGGCCGATCAAGGGCACCGTGAAGCGGCAACCCGACCCCAACCTCCCACCACTCACCCTCGCTGAAGCGACCGCTCTGCTCGCCACGCCCAAAGAGCGTGCGGAGAACCTCATGATCGTCGACCTGATCCGCCACGATCTACACGGCGTCGTCGGGTCTGGAAGGGTGCAGGTGCCGAAACTGATGGTCGTGGAGGAATACGCCACGCTCTTCCAGCTCGTCAGCGTCGTCGAGGGGAGTCTTCTCGTTGTCGAAGATGGAGACGGAGACGGAGAGGGAGGCGGAACCACCAGCCCCAACAACAATGACCCCCTCCTCTCCGCAAACAATACCGCCAATCACCCAAGCCCCGGGACCACCATCCACGGCAGCGCCCCAGCCCGCCGCAAAACAGGCATCGACATCCTCGCCGCCTCCCTCCCGCCCGGCAGCATGACCGGCGCCCCGAAACTCCGCTCCTGCCACATCCTCCGCGAGCTCGAACAGCGCCCGCGCGGCGCCTACTCGGGCGTGCTCGGCTACATGGACGTCGGCGGCGGCGGGGATTTCTCCGTCGTCATACGCAGCGCTGTCCGATGGGATCGTGGTGTCTGTCGAACACGCGAGGCGAGTGGAGGGGAATGCGGTCTAGATGGAGACGGGGATGCGGGCGATGAAGAGCCTGTAGACGGCGAAGAAGAAGAAGAAGAAGAGGATGAAGAGTGGACCATCGGCGCAGGCGGCGCGGTGACTAGTCTCAGCACCGAGGAGGGCGAGTGGGAGGAGATGCTCGTGAAGCTGAAGAGCACGTTGAGGCTTTTCGAGGGGGGTGGGTGGTGTGAGGGGGTTAGGGGCAACGGCGAGGGGGAGGTGGAGGATGTAGGGGGAGTGGGGGAGCGAGTAAATGACTGAGTTTGCTGAGAAGAGCTCGTTTTGTTCGTGTGTTCTATCCATCTTGGCATTTCTGGAATTTTTTGGACTTTTTGGACATTGCAGATTCAGGAAGGAGGTTCCTCACACTGGCATTTTTGGCTATTTTTTTCTCTTTGGCATCTCTGCCGGCCCTTCAACAATTGGGTACTGTGGATATGGTGGGGACGGTTCTGCCGAAGCGGAATCGGAAGTGGGATTGGAGGCATTTAACATGTAGGATATGTTGTAAACAGCAGGGTACGGGAGGTCCGTCTTTTTTCGGAGCCGGTGGGGGGCATTTTTCAACAAGAGGGTCGCGTGGCGTGGCGTGGGATCGAGTCGGTGTGGGAAGCGTTCAACATACTCTAGAGCGAGGACACATTGTTTCACAGGAGGATAGAGGGGGATTTTGTGGTGTAGAGGTGTGGACATATATAGAATATATCAAGGTGTCACACTAGAGTATGATTGTGGTTTTGGACGTCTCAGATCACGTTCGATTCCCGAAGCGATATGCATTTCTTCATAGACAGGAGCGGCTATAAGCCTGTGGGGCACATCAAGCGCACACACATCCTATCCATAGCTCCTCATATCATCAGACCACGTCGATTCGACGGTTGTTCCACCCACGCAACACTCCCTATTGCCGCCCTTCATGTCCCAATTCATACGGACCTTCAGAGTATGGTACATTCAGCGAAGCTCCCATCATGCCCTGCTGCCCACTCCCCATCGGCCAGCGCTGCGGTGGCTGCTGCACACCACGAGTGATCCTGCCGTCTATCTCCGCAGCGCTCGGACTTCCACCCGGCACCATCTGGTGTTCAATGCCATGCCCGCCGGCTGGTATGCCGGGATTCCCCATCGTCCCGTCCACTTCTGTAGGTACGCCATGTGTTGCGCTGGCGGGGACGCCCGGGTTCCCCATGGTTCCATCCACTTCTGTAACCATGGGAGAGAGAGGTGCTTTGTAATAGTTTTGCATATGCTCTGGCTCGGTTGGCCGTGAGGAAAGGAGGCTCGCATTTGCTGTGCTGAAGCGTGGATCGTTTGCGCCGGTTGACTGGGGCGAGACGGCTGAAGCTGGTGGAGGGAAGTACGGCTGGGCTTGTTGATGGGGCTCAGGGTATTGTGTATACTGCTGTTCTTGCTGGGGGACAGACTGGTAGCCATCGAAAGCTTTTGGTGGTGGTGATTGTGCCTCTTGTCGCATGGGAGGTGGGAAGTATGTAGGCGGACGTGAAGCGGCGGCGGCTCTTCTGCGCCTGCGGGCGCGGACGCAGCAGAATGCAACGAGTCCAATTATCGAAACGCCAATGACAGCGGCACCAGCTGCGATACCGTCGATTGCGCCTTGGGCAAGCCCGCTGTGAGGAGGATTGTAGGATGGAGTTGAGCTTGAACCTGAGCTTGATTGTGGGGTTATGCCTGTCACTGAGACTGAGCCTGAACCTGAGCCTGTGGCGCTGTTGGTAGGGTTGTCTACGAAAGGGTCGAGAGAGGCTGAGGCGGTGAAACCGAAAGGGTTTCTAGTAGCATCGGGTGCAAGGGTGCTGCCAATCGCTGTTATGTAGAAGTCATTCAGGAACTCGACGTCCTGAATGGGCAAGGATGTAGTCATGCAGTCAAACAGGGTGGTATCGCCAGCGAAGGCATAGGTGCCGCAGAAAGGTTCGAGCGCATCACTGGAGGAATTCTCAGTCAGCAAAGCTAGAGAAACAAAGACAAGTGACGGAGGCCTGGGGCACACCATTTTCTTATCGCCGCATCTTGTTGGCACAGTTGGCCACATTCATCTTGGTAGTTGAGGCAGGTGGTATAGAGCGCTGAGCAGATCCCCGTGGTAGCTGTACAGCAGCCCATTGCTTCACCCGAATTGACGCAGGTCAAGCCTTTGCTGCACGAGAGAGGGTCATCTGCGCAGGGGGTTAGGGAGCAATTTCCAGTGGGATAATTGACTGTAGACCGGGAAAAAGCCACCGTAGTCAGGTTGTCTCTTGATAGTGGCCGCTGCATCGCCAGTGTAAAATTGACTCACCATAGAGGCTATTGACGAACCCGCACCAATTCGCTGGCGGGGGGTATTGCACATTCTCTCTTTTTCGAAGCTCTCGCGGTATCCCACTCAGGCCTGGAGCTTCGGTTGGTCGCGGCGAGACGCCTGCTATAGCCATCAGGCCTATCGGTGTAGGCATGGGTCCTAGCCACGGCATAGCGATGACTATTCGGGAGAGCAGCGACGCGTAGAAGATTGCCCTGATCGATGCCATTGTCGCCGGAGATCAACGCTCCCCCAAGATAGCCGCCGATGGCCGTTGTTGACCGTTTGACACGAGATGTAGATGGAAAGAGGGAGGGAGGGGAGGAGGAGGTAGGTAGGTAGGTAGTCCAGCTCCATGAGCCATGGCACCTCAACGGCAGCGGCTTCAGCCTCGTCTGGCCCTGTGTAGAAAGGAGGACTAGCAAAGACGTTAGAGCTGCATTGGGCAATTTGGAGCGATTATAGATCTTTGACTTGCATGCGCGTGCCTAGTAAACCAATCATGGCGTCCAACTAATCAATCTAGCCGCAGTCTTGCGGGGGATTTAGCAGAATGGTGCCAGGGCAGAGGGGCGAGGGGCTGGACAGTGGACACGCCGCCTTGAAGGGCATCTCGAGTATGGAACACCTGTGAACCTGCTTCTGCTTTCGAGAGCTCCTGACCCTGTCAGGAGCTGTCATTTTTAATCGTACGGGCAGGGTGAGTTCCTGCGTTCAAGGCGTTGTTATATGGGGCTTTTTTGAAGCGAGCCGGAATCACAACAACGACAACGACCCCTGCGTCGATCACTCTCGTCTACTTTCTCTGTCTTTGGTTAGAAGTACGTAGTTTTATCAATTTCCTTGGCCGCTTGGCAGACCTTTTTTTAAAACTGCCAATTGCCATTATTGTATGTGGTCTGGAGGTATTCAGTTTGTGTTAGGTTCGAATTTTAATGGCGCTGGTTCTAGTGGTGAAGTGGGCTTCTTATTTTCTATTGTACGTTTAAATCCAATGACCTCTCATGCTGATGGCGCTGTTCTTTCGGAATTTTATGAGAGAACGTTCGGGGTTGATTGCAAGATTATCAGGACAGACATGCTGATTCAATGCTAGTACCATTCCTCTAGAGTACCAGGGCAGTGAAGGTATAAGGAAAATCTCTTGTCTACAAGACTAGGCACATCCATCTCCTCTTCTCACAACATCAGCTTTGACAAGTATATCTCGACCTGGCATGCGTGCCCTTCGGAACTACCGCTTCTGACGCCGTTCATGTGATCTCACGAATTGTAGCTAATGGCGCTCCAAGGCTCTTCCTGAGGATTCTGCTCCAACCATCTTGACATCATTTTATGAGTTTCGTGAGAACTGCGGTGCTTGCTTTCTCTGTCGGCGCATCCGGCCCGATCAGCTGGCAAGGTTCGCTTCATTCTTTCACGGTAAAAGTTAGCCTATCCTATGATCCTTTAGATGAAGACACTTCTGAGACTCACGGGACTGCCTCGTGCTGTCCCTCCTTTGCTTGAGCAATTTGCTTGCCGGTTCCTGATTTTTCGGGTACGTTACTCTCCTCTTCGCCGTTACCTGTAACAAATTAGTGATACCTCATTGCCAGTTCAAGATCATGTCTACTTGACCGCCTCTTCTGATCCAAACTGCCCATGTTTATTATTCTTTCCAGTCAATAACGTCGGAAGAAGGGGGTGAAAGATGGTGCCTTGTGCAAGACTCCGAGGGAGGTGCTATTACTATATACCCAAGGAAGACTGCAACGTTGTGGGTCACGTTCGTAACGGCAAGCGGAACGAATAAGGAAAGGTCAAGACCACATGCGAGAAGAGCCACAAGTCGTGGAAGAATCAATCGCCGCAGGTGCTGTGCGTTAATTTGGCCTGCTATGCATGTTTCGGAAAAGACGAATCCCACAACAAAAGGGAGACCCATCCAAGAAGGCAAAGTAGGACGTCAAAGAAGCTGACTGGATCGAGTGCTACATGTCATGCATATTCGCTCACCCACCGTTTAACCATAGCCATTGCCTCGAACTCTGGATCCAGTCGCAATTCTGCAACCGGTTGAGTAGCGTTGTACTCCTGATCAACGCAGTGATTGGCTGCGTCTGTTCTTTAATGCCTGAGGCTTGGGCAAACGTTTCTCGGAATGCGTGGGAGAGATTTGAAAAGGTATTGAATTCCATGATGGGAGGATTAATCATGCCGCTATCCATGGCTCCAAGATGGCGGAGACGGCAAGCAGCAGGACCGGCAAAGTTTGTCGCAGTTGTAGTATCTGGGCTGAGTGTGTGACATGATTCAGAGTAAGTCAATGACGAGGTGTGACTGAAACCTCGACTGTTATTCAATACATCGCGGAGAATTACTCATCTTGCCGAGGCGGATCGCCGGGCCGGAGGTATTTGGAGTCCCAGGAACAGGCGTTGGGTCGTACCCGTTATCCATCAAAGAATCCCGCACCTGCAAGTGACGGACCTTGATCCGAAGATTGTTCACATTTAGCACCAGCCGTGGGAACACTTACCCCAGTTGACGTCAAGCTGGGCTGACGCTCCTTCATTCTCATACTTCTCATTTTCCTTCCTCCCTAGCACCTTTTTAGAGAATCTCTGGGGGCCTTTCCGCTACACGCGACTTTCCATGTCATTGATCACCGGGAGAATCGGCATTGTGGTTCTCTAGGGATCGAAAGCAAGTTGAGCGACGAGTCTAGGTCTTGCACCAGACGGTTGGAGTATCGCATATCTCCCTTGATAAGCATCGGCCAAGGCTTTAGACTTCTACCCTACTATAGTAGCGTGATTAGCGACTAGAAGTACATTCTTGACATAGATTTTACACATTTTGAAAGAGGATCGAGCATCTAAAATGGTACTTGCAGAAGCGTCGGGCCCCGAATACTTCGTGTGAGCGACCTCGTTTGACATGAGGCTTTTCGGCTCTGCCCCCACCACAGCAGGGCGTAGTGCTTTGCATGAGCCTAACTACCATTGGAGTCGCTAAGTCGATACTGAAGACCCCGCAGTAGGAGATCGTCCCAGGCGTCTGTCGGACTCAATCCGAGCCTATGAATAGACCATCGAGCATGCTGCAGTCCGTCCGGCGTTTACGATTGTGACAGCCTAACGGAAGCCCAGTCATGGGTGCAGTCAAAGTTGAGCACTCAGCCACAAGGCTGTGCTGATATTGTGCCTGACAAGTTTACGCCTTAAACGCGGGGGCAAGCTCCCGGATGTGCGCAAGGCTGCAGGCTCCCTTATATCTACGCACGATTGAAGCTAGTCGGATGTTCTGTCATGTTGTTGGTCTTGGAGACAGTTCAAGCGAAACATGCCTGTTCCATTCGGATTCGGAGTTGGCGACTTTGTTGCTGTTGGTACCTTAGCGTGGAATGTCTACAGAGCTTGTAAGTTCGACACCCATCAAGCGACCAGCAGACTGACGAGTAAGCAGGTAAAGCGGCCCCCTCGAGCTTCAATAACATCAGCCAAGAAGTCTTGTCCTTGCATGCTGTGCTGAAAGAGGCGGAGGAGACTCTTTTTACCCGTCCCATACCCCTGGCAAGGGCGGAGAGACTCAAAGTGATCAAGGACGGATGCGATAAGGTCCTTGTAGACTTGCAGAGCCTTGTGGAAAAATACGAAAGCCTAGGCACTCAAAGCAAGCGTACATGGGACCGAATGGGATGGGGCAACGAAGACATAGCCGAGATTAGAGCTCGACTTACCTCGAACATCACTGTTTTGACCGCTTTCATCAGTACCTCCCAGGTCAGCGTCGAGGCCAAGCTTGACAAGTTCATAGAGGAGTTTCGTCAGGGGAAGAAGGAGTCCTCAATTATTTCACTCCAGACTGTGGACAGCCTCTCGACCGACGACCGGGCCGCGTGGCGAACAATTCGCAACGAGCTGGAAGAAATTGGCATCAGCATAGCTGCATTCGACGCAAATCGGAATTTGATCTTCAATTGGTTCGTACGCGCGGTAGAGACGGGTGCGTTTGAAGAACAGAATGAGCACGGTACTGACGAGGAGAGCAATCATATCGACGAGCCAGACTCGCCCCGGAGCAGTGATGAGCAGGGTCGTCAGGGCACGGGGCGACAACGGCACCCTGCAAGTATCCCCGAAGACCAAACGCTCGTACGACCACGTTTATCACAATCCGCTCCTACTGTAGAAGCCGATGTTCCAGAGCGTGGCCCTGAAAGACTCGAACAGACCGTCGTCCCCAAGCCAAGGGTGCCGACAAGTAGATTGCGTGTCTCGCGTGCTGTAGCCCTTTTGGTGGGAATGTCACGTCCGAGAGGACGATTCATCAAGGCCATTCATGCGCGAGACGTTGGCAAGGCGCTCGAGATTCTCAACGATGATGGTTTGTTCTACCTTCTTGACCAGAAGACACTAGACAAGGCTTTGTGGCATACTACTCGCTATATCGATGGTTCCGAAGTTCTCATGACTGAGCTCATAGCTAAAGGGGCTGACGTCAATTATACAAGTAGCGAGTTCCCTGAGACGACTCCACTTTGGAACAGCGTTGGAAACAAATCATATACTAAAGTACTACTTCTTGTCGATAACGGGGCTGATGTCAACTGGAAGGGCTCGCATGAACTTTACTTTGCTCCCCGAGGGGGTTTGGTGAAAGGAGACTTAGATATCTTGCGGTTTCTGCTTTCTTCAGGTGTAGACGTCAATGCTCGATACCATTGTCTGAGAATTGCCGGCCTTCGACATTACCAGGACTACACAGAGATGAGTCTACTTCAGGAAGCAGCATCCTTAGGAGCAATTGCAGCCATCGAAGTGTTACTTCAATATGGCGCAAAGGTTGACAATCTTACCTATCATGGCACCGCACTTATGATCGCTATCTTGAAAAATCAAGAAGACGCCGCTCAGTTTTTACTGACCAAAGGTGCAGATCCCAATTTCAAAGCAGCTTCACATGACCGTTGGTTTACAGAGAATACAAAAGTCACATATCATGATCCGATCGAAGCAGCAATAATCTGTGGAAAGCGTTCCGCGGTGCAGCTTTTGTTGAACCATGGCGCAGTGCCAGACTCCTCAACACTGAGATTTGCACGGGGGTTTGCACGGGGGTTTGCACTTCAGATCGGACAGACTGCGAGAATAGAGCAACTGAACGAGCACCTGAACGAGCACTTGCAGATTATACATCTGCTCGAAAGTGTGTTACCGGACACTGACACGGTGGACTCGTCAACGCGGGCACGGCGCGCAAGCAGACACCTGTAATAAGATCCGCAGAGTAACAAAGATTGATTGACGGAGGAATTAAGAGAGCACCCAACGACTGCGCGTACTTCTTCGGCTGGGATTACGTCTGTTATCGCGATCGTACACTACAAGGCGTCGTTGATCTTCTGTAAGCCCCATCGAAATTTTCTAAGTAGGGATCCTGACAAGGACAGAGAGCGACAATCGCTGTCTGGGCGTGGCAGCGGGAGAGAAATCTTTGAAGTCTTCTACCATTTTTCGTTGACCAGTCAATCTCGCAGGTTTTACGTTAGCAATGGTATATTTGATCGGCATCACTATGCGCATGATAAAACTCATCATTGCATGTAGCTACTAAAATATGTAAATGTGACAGTATACTCATGATATCGCATGCTTAGCTCAATAGCATATCCTGCACGAATTATCTCTGGGGAAATCATACAGGACATATCGCCAGCGCCACTCCTACATCTGCGCAGCATTCTCGCAACTTCCGTTCCCGGGGAATTCCAGGACCGTTTTTTCGTATCTCGATGACGAGCTTGCGGAGCCTCGGCAAGCGTGATTCCTTCTGCTGAAAGAGACCAACGAGCAAGCATTGAGTGTGGTTCTCCACCCAGAACCCCACGAGCTTCAGGGTCTCGATGGAAGCGGGCAGGATGTCGATCAGTGGTCGTGCGTGGCTGTGATGTGCGCTCCTCCTTACGTCTTGGTTGATATTATGTTGATGCAGCTGGTCGGCATAGACACTGCTGTCAAGGACTACCTCCTTCAGGGCTTCGAAGCCCCGTAAGGATCCATTGCACGAGTGGCTATCGTGCTCCAAATCACGCACCTCATGCGATGCACTGATTTTGTCACGGTTCCTTAAACTTAGGTATTCGAGGCTGTGTTTGGCATGCTCGAGGAGGGTCCCAACCATCATGTGCGCTTCCATGCCCTGTTGATCATCATTCAACTGCTCCCTGTGGTCGTAGGTGAAACGCTTCAACGCCCGGATCCCGACCAGCAGCTCGGTCAGGTACTTGGCCTTGACCGTGCTCCGGAGAAGAGTGATCTCGGTGACGTTCGAAGTGTGGTCCGGCAGATGCCACGAGCATTCAGCACTACCGGTGCCTTCGACGAATCTCCCACTGAGCTTCCGCACAGACGGAAGGGCAGCGAATGGCATGAAGGCTTCGAAATCATCGCCCTTGGGACTGTTGGGGGAGCCCAGGAAGCCAATCCGGGATAGCTTCGGGAGGAACTTTCGCGCCCTACGGCTCCCCTGCAGGTTCCGGTCGGACATCCAATGAATAGCGTATTCTAGGCTCTCGAAGACCACGTCCCATGTCGATTCGGCGAGATAGAGAACCTCCAGGTTGGGTATGAATATCAGCAACAGAGCAATCATTGCAGTTCTGTCGCCCTCGTTGACATCGCCACAAACACCTTCAACGTCAAAACGGCCTGCGTGTGGAAGGCAAAGCGATAGGTGACGAGGACCTATCGATTTCCGAACCCCCAAACCAAGGAGTTTCTCCTCGATGTAACCCTGGATGAATTCCATGCTTCCTTCGACATAGTCCTCATCCTGCACCTTTTCAGCTTCGTACCTTTCCGCGTCGGCTGCGATATCTTCCTTTCCGTCATCATCATCATCATAAGCAATTAGACGCGGGTGATAGCAGCACTGAAGCTTGAGGGATTTCGTATACTTCGCCACCCTCCAGTCCATGCAGATTGCACGTATCAATGCCAACGGATGGTTGTTGGGTGCGTGGCGGTGGCAGCCGTGCAGCAAGACGTGCTCGTATTTACTCTTCCGGTCCCGGTGGAGCGACACCGTCTTTTTGGCGAGTTTGCGGATCAATTCGCACGTGTGCGAGAAGTTCATGATGGCATCGGGATGTACCTGGTCGATTATCTTGTGGAGCAGCTCGTTCGGAAGGGCGAGGAGGGGAGATCCCTGGTCTTGAATCCGGCTGCGATGTTGGGATCTCCGAGGCATGTTGGGTGTAGACACGAAGCCACGAGGGAATTACTTCGATTCTGCCTGTGGGAGTGAATAGAAGTGTTTGAGGAGCCTTTCGGTCGAAAGCGGCAAATGTTTGGCTGTCATACAAATTAGTATCGAGGTGAAACTGAGCCTATAGAGAGCACTGGGGCGTGATACCTTCGGCTAGAGTCTCGTCACCGAGATAGCCTGAGCTACAGACTTGTTGTCGCGAACACTATCAAATTAAAGAGTATGCCCTTGAGCGCTTAAGTTTGGTGGTGGGAGCAAGAATTTAGAAGGGGATAGATGGTGGACATAACACTTACTAGCGCGCTCCGGCGTTAACACTTTCGCCTGCCTTGTGATCCACTCTGTTGGCTTCGGACGGTACTTTGCAAATCATCCAATGGGGACGAATCATTCTTCCCTTTCTGAAACTGTTCTGCCTTCTTTCCAGCCTCCCGACTGTCAGGTCTCCTGCAAGTTTTTATGACTGCAGACATGAGCCAATCGGACTTGTGCTTAGTTCACTCTTTCACGACGAAGGCATCTTCCAATAGGTCCCTGCCTGGCGGATTTCGTAATGCGGTGTGTTATTCGCTATTTTATCCTGTACTGAGGTATCATGCAACGGATCCAGTTACCCAATCACTCATCTAAGGTACAAGCTGGATGCCGATCCAAGTGGCCTAATTTCCAAGCATCCACTCATTCATACCTACTGCTCCGTAAAGTACCAAGGCTTCTTATCGCCGTATGCTTCCCCAGGAGCCTGCATTGGAACTGGGACGGTCCCCTCAAATACCTTCATATGATCTTCGCCGGGACCAAAAGAATTCTGGCGCACTGGCACGATCACTCCACATTCCCAATTACGACAGTTGAGCTTGGGCTCTTTCGTCGCTCGATCTTTGGAGAGCTTGCCCCATGCGCTTTCCGAGCAATTGGCCGACCCGATATAGGCCCAGGACTTGGAAGGGTCATCTTCCCGGCGTACGAATAGTATCTAGTCGAATTAGGGCTGTCTCTGAGTAATTAGAAGGTCATTAGAGCCATACCTTATTATGCATGAGCATACCAGGCCGTACGCTCTTGCAGTCACGTAGGATTTCCCTCGGGAAAGTGAGTGAGTTGTACCATTTGGACTGAAAGCAGATGGTGCCCGCTGAACGTGCGGTCGATTGTTTGACGGTGTCGTGGGTAGGGTAGTAGACACAAAAGTTCTGTCGTAGATGGGACCGTAGCCGCTCCCGTAGACCATCCTTCACTTGGGGCTCCTCTTGTGGCGGCTTTTTCTTCCTGGTTGCAACAGGCGGATTCCGCCAATTGTACTCCTTTAGGCCGTCATCGCCCTGCGCGGCAAGGTAGAGCATTGCTAGAAAGTCGTCGTTGAGGGACCCGACCGAAGATGTGACGAAGTCAATGTGCAGGGCATTGCCCGTTGCGAGGCCCAATTCCTTCACGGCGCGGCCCAGTCCACAGTAGCCTGTACGCTGCGCTGCTTCTCCGGTATGCGCACCGCCGATGCTATGGATGAATTCGAGATCTTCTGTTGCTGCGAAATCGAAGTTGTACATGCTATTGATGATGCTTTGTTCAAGGCCCATAGCTTCCAAGAAGTGGATCAATTCCGCGCCGAAGAGAGTCATTTTTTCCGCCTTGGTACGTTGACCGTCACGCAGACGTGGCAAGTCAATCAAAAAGACCATATTCTCCATCTGTGCAGTCTAAAATCAGCATAGAGTCAACGAGATAAGCATGGATCATTAGAAAGATCTCTTGCTACCTAATTCAGTGTGACCTAGTAGCGAGGGAATATTGACTCACAGTGCCGGTTTCACCCCAATCATACGGAACCAGATTAGCGGTTGGGACCGCCACTCGTAAGTAATCAGGATGAGAAAGTAGCATAAGCTTCGAATGCATGCAGTTGACTTGGCCCTCCATGGATGGAAAACAAAGCCGTAGATTTGGCATCGCTGCAGTTTCGCGCCGGTACTGCTGCTGGGTCGCCTGGTCTTTAGCCTGCATGACGAGCGTAATGTGGGTGTTTCTCGTATTCAACTTCGCTAGAAGCCAGTCTATGTCCCACTGGAAGGAACTCAAGACAGCAAGGTTAAGGTCACCCTTCTGCAACACTTCTTCGAGTTTGATATCATCGCGCTTTCGTTCATGACCAAACGCCCAGGTCTTCTTGACGGTTCCTGCAAGGAATGTGGGACCGTGAGAACCGGACGAGGCTGTAGATGCTGCGGCAGCCTGTGACTGCTTCGCTGTTCTCTTTTTTGGGGATAGCGGAGGGTCAACAGCCGTTTTCTTACGGGGTGGGGGAGGTGAGATTGATGGCGCTTTCCTTTTCCGACTGAGCCTTTCCTGCTCCATTTGCTTGCGGTCGAGGCCCAACAAGCCCAGTCCGCTTCCTGATACTGGACATTCTGGCTTCCTTTCTACAAGGCTAGATGTTCGTGCAAGCTTATCGTCCTTTTCACTGTCACTGTCGAGGTTGATGGTTTCACGGGCTGTTTCTCCCGCGCTTCCTGTAACAGGATCTTGAAGAGACAACGCTATGGCTCGTTTCATGTCCTCGACATCATCTGAGTAAGCCATGATATTATCCAAAAGTGTGGTTAGGGTGCTGCGATACCCTTCATGCTTTGGAAAGGTTTCACGGTTTCGTGTTTGGTTATATAATTATCTTTTGGGTATATGATTGGCTGGACGGAAAAACAATGATCCGCCTGGAAAACCCCCGCTCTCATTAACACCGGTTACCTTTTCATCAGTAATGCTCGCTATCCGGTCTACGTCCTGGAAGAGTCTCAACACCTATGAACCGCATTGGTCATTGCAATTCTATTGAAGTCGTATGGTCTTTCTCTACCGCATCCAACCTGTCCTGCATCATTTGCAGCTTGAGAGATCTGGGCTCTAGCGAGGTCTGCCCAGAAGTCCTAGGTTTCGTCGACGACTCTGCCTAGTACCAGCGACGATGCCTATCAGCCCGACTGCACAGCAGATTACCGTACCCGCTACAGAGGCAACAAATTTTCTTGGTCTTCCTCGAGAGCTGCGGGATATGATTTACTCCCATCTCTTCAAAGCAGTATACCAACAGTCTCCAAGGATTTCACACCGCGGGATAAAACCACTTGATAATACCTACACTGAATCTTACAGGAGGCCAGAGACTAAGCCATCCGATCGGCTTGCAATTCTGCAGACTTCTCGTCAGCTATGGGAAGAAGGCGCCAGGATCCTCTACCCAGAACACCTCTTCCGCTTTCACGTTGTCTCCGCCGCTTTCAACGACACCTTACTGACCCAGAGAACTGCGAACCTGATGCAGGAAATCGAGATATTCCTAGGTCCCAGCAAAGCTCCAGCTTCGGTCCGAACCTTGCGTCTCTTTGCCACCTCTCAGATACCGCGAAAGTCATGCGTGATCAAGATACAATTCCATAACGCCCCGCTCATGAATGACAATGTCATCGAAGCCTTGAAGCAGCTGACCAGGTTCAAGATTCTCGTTTTCGAGATCGTTGCACCAACTGTGAAGTATTCCCGGCTGACCGGAGCCCCTATTCCCTGGGTGTCCGGCCTATTGGCGTATGTGCAGGTCAAATTGACCTCGGCGCTGGGGCCTAGTAATTATACTAATGGTGATGGCTACCGACGTTTGGTCTTCAAACCCCAAGACTATAAAGGTTAGAGAGCGAACAGATATGGAAGCTGCGAGGCACAGTTTACTTGTGGGAGAAAATGTTGGAGATCGTCTAAATTTCGGGATGCGCTGAGATACTGGTATCCTGTGATCAGGTCTGACGCAAGGCAGTGGAAAAAGCTGTCGATTATTAGGTATGGAAGAAGTCTGAAAGGCGGCTATTGTTACGCACACATTCTAGTCTGGTATGGCCGCGGAAGGAAAATACAATCAAGATGCGACATTACTGGAGCCATAGAGTGTTACCACGATATATCCCTTGGTTCAGCATTGCATTATACAAATCCTTACGGGTGCGCTCTACTTTATGTCTCATATGTTCGTGCGGCATCGTTTACTAAATCTTGAATTTTAGTTGTGACCAAGTCTGCAGATAAGTAAGCTACCAATTCCGACGAAAAAGGAACCTAGCCAAAGTGCAAGCGCTGCATAGCCTTGCTTCCACCACTTTTCAAATTCCGGCTATGATGAGTCGCTGTACAAACAAAGGCAAGCTTGTGGTACGATTGATCCGCTGGGCCACTTTCCCGTTGCAAGGATAATGAGCAGACACTATGGAATACAAGTGAGATCGCTGAGTAAGATCTGTAGTGGCCTTCTCTGATTGGGTGACTTAGGGAGGCAATTCTGTGTTCTTAGGCAGTGTGTCCGGATCAGTGCATAATAAGGTTGAAGTTTCAGTCTCAGTCTTTACATGCCGTTTTTCTTACCGACTTTGAACTCGCTCTGACTTTCCTTGTCTACTCTACCTCTCATCTACCACCTCGACTTCTTGTACACCCAACTTTCACAACAATCGCAAGCATCAAGGTGAAGGTCACTTACCTCTTCCTTTGATTATCTGGCTGACTATAAGCTCTCATACACAGTCTGTCTTGAGCAGAGATTATCCACCCTATTCTCACACGGCGACCGAACAGGCTCCCTCTAATCCCCATAGTCATCGACCCCTCCACTAAAACTTCGACACTAGTCCTATCGTTACCATGGCAAAACCTCCAGAGACCATCAGTGACTGCGCCGACGGTCAAGGTGCCTTCTCAAAGCTCCCTCGAGAACTTCGCAATGAGATCTACCGCTACCTTGTCAAAGGTAGATATATCGTCGCTCTAGAGCCAACATCGGCAGGCGTAGCCAAGATCCGCGCTGGACGCAAGACAAGGTTCAATATTGATGCCGCCGATTTCAGCATCCTTCGAGTCTCAAAATCCATCGGTGGCGAAGCCCTAGCGTTGTTGTACGCAGAGAGCACCTTTGAGTCGTGTCTAAGCTTTCTTGAAGATAGACCATACACACAGTATGCAAAGGGTTTTACGGACCGCATGATGAAAGTCAAATTCCACGTCGATGGTCTTGGCATTCGTAATCTATTTCGAGAGTACTTCACCAGCAGAGATTTCGAAGACGTCTGCAAATCCTTCCTCGATTATTTCACCGGAACAGACATCACACGCACCAGTATCAGGATCATACTTGTTTGGGCCGAACCCTTCAACCGATACGGGAGCTCACTGTACGAGAGCTCACTGTTCGAGTCCTTGAATCAGCTCGGGGGAGTCCGTACGGTCAGAGTCGACTTCAATTTCTCCGTACCAGCCTCCGAGAAAAAGGATCCTCAGCTCGCCCGTGGCCAAGTCGACGAAGTAATGTGGGGGGCCGAACAACACCTTGAATCTACGTTGGGACTCGCATCGGCTGGATACTTCAGCAAACCTGGTAGTCCAGACTTCTACGGCTATCTCAGGTTCCAGCCCACCCAACGTTTGCTCAAGACGTCGGAACCGGAGGGAAAGCAACATGAACGGGATGCGTAGGATCTAGCCCTTGATCCTCTGCAGGACCAGGCAGTGCTCGAGCATAGGGTTGGCTAATTGGAGGAGAGCATGAGCAAAAGCAGTGAGAGTCAACGAATTGAAGGAGAACAATAGCAGTTGCAAAGAGAAGTAGATAGACAAGTGAATAAACACATGCGCCGACATCTCCGAATCACCATCTACCTACCACCGGTCTTGACATAGTTGGCGGTCAACGATCTCCTTGAGCGCCGTGAATGTCAGACTCCAGACCCTTTCTCTGCCCTTGTCTGCCCGTGTTTTACCGTCGCTCCTTCCATCGCTGCGCTTGCTTATCCCCTTGATCTGCCATAATTGCAGTCGCCCGTGGCAAAGTACACGTCCTACATAGTGGGTTAGGGAATCTGATAGTCATGATCCTTGCTACTGCGATAGTGCTGTACTTGGGACGTGACTATCGAGGCATGGCTCACTTGCGCTGGATATCTTACCCACAATATACTTCG
Source organism: Evernia prunastri (assembly GCA_003184365.1). NCBI lineage: Eukaryota > Fungi > Ascomycota > Lecanoromycetes > Lecanorales > Parmeliaceae > Evernia > Evernia prunastri. Next base: position 231,571 of record NKYR01000040.1, read on the forward strand.
AGGGCGACCTCTTTGGATTGGTTCCACTGTTATCTATTTTGGGGCATGCTATGGTGTTCATTTTAAAGTCGGAGCTGGTCACTGGGTACATTCTGCCTTTCCTCCAAGCGTTCTTCCTTTGGAAGCCTGCCGCTGGGCTTGCAGGGGCGTCTCTCATTCTAAAGTTCTCCTTCACTCATAGTCCACGTCAGCTCTTTTGGCCCGCATATCCAGTCTATCTGCCTTTCCTCCAAGCGTTTCTTCCTTGGAAGCCTTCCGCTAGGTTGTCAGAAGCGTCTCTCCTTCTCGAATCCTGCTCCGCTCATAGTCCAGTTCAACTCTGTCGGCCTCATTATCCAGTCTGTTTGCCTATGCTCTCAATCCTTCCGTACGATGTCTCAAGGTTGCGGGCATGTGCTTCACAGGATGAAATTCCAGCGATCTGTTGTAATTCTGATGACCAGGCTCGTGCATTTGGCCAACGACACCCGGCCCCAACGAATCCTCGAGGCACTCCCTGATGGCGTTCACCTTAAAATCCATCTCTTGGACTGTTTTTCCCGTTCCATCTGTTCTGAAGCTGAGATTTCCGGCTTCGATGTGCGTCAGAAGCTCATGGTAAAGCTCAACGACGATGGTGCGGAAGCGCCTTAGCTCTCTCAGCTGCTGGTACATCCACTGCGGTATACCATTCATGACATTTGGTGTGCAAAGCCGGCATCTAACATGGATGGTGTTGCGGACTGTGTCTGCGTGGCTAATATGGTCCATGGTGGCTTTCCAGTTGCGCTTCATTGTATTCAAGTATTCCAAGCAGAAGTCTTCAGCGAGCCTGTGGTCCACGTATTTGACTTGCATGCCGACATTCATTTCTAGTACAATGTTCATCATACGGTCCACAGTCACTTGTGCTGGTAGCGAGGAGACTTCGTCCCTTCTAAATAGCATCTCGATTCGGAAGGTGCCCTCCGAGTAGAGTATCGTCTCAGCTTCGTCTCTGATGGTTTTGCAAACCCGGAGGACAACGAGACCTTCGCCTGGCTTTACCATTTCAGGATCATCCTGACTATACGTATCATCGCTGATAAGGTAAGTTCCTTTGACAAGGTAACGATAGATGTCATCACGAAGCTCGCGTGGTAGATTGAAGAGCGTACCTCCTTGCTTTAAGGCTATCGAGCCTGTGCTCTTGGGGGCCACTGGCATAATTTGTATCGGAAGTTGGTGAAGGGTAAAAATGGGGAGACGACACAAATGTCGGTTGGCCGTTATACAAATACTCCTAGTGACCTAATTGGGACCGATACCGAAATCTTGGCGGACCAACAAATAGTCGGCCCTTTTTCAACCCAGAGAATAACCACACTACATCAACACTGCAATATCAACTTTTACCGTGAATTAATACCACACCAGTACCGCATCATGTTCTTACAGGGGGTTAAGATCACACCCAATCTACTAACCGCAAAAGGTACTCGGCTCCTATGAAGCAAATGAGCGTTGGACGTAAGATCTAGACATTCTCATCTCCGATTAGCCAGGTGCCCTGAAAACTACCGCTTCGATTCACGCTCAATGTGAGCAAAAACCCTGTCATGGTTTTGGCCCCTCGTCCATTAACACAAGCAGCCCCGACTGAGGCTAGCGTGACTTGGCATCATTAACAGATGTCTCTCTGTAGCACCGTTGGAATTCCCGGGCTGTTGCTTCATTTATGCAAGGACTGTTGAGAAGTGTATTCACTTCGACCTCACTCCAGATCCGGACCTGAACTTCGACACCTCACCACCAACAGCTTATTGAGATCTCGACACGTTGAGTTGTACTGTTTTCATGGGTGCAGAATATCCCGAGGCTGTCCATAACACCACTCCCACGATGCTATCTTACACCACGATCCCCACTGCATTGGGCATCCCCGAGCACGGCGGCGCTATATTCATCCTTCCTCGTGAGGTACGTGATGAGGTCTACTGCCTTGTTGTCCAAGGTTTCTATACTATTTATGTTCCACACGGTAAGACCAGAACCGCCGCCATAAGGACCAGAGAGAGCGACTTCGCCATCCTCAAAGTCTCAAAGGCCATCAGCGAAGAATCCTTGGAGGTCTGCCTGCGAGAAAGCGTCTTTCGCTTCATCATACAATTCAGCCAGCCAGTGATCATTTGCCTCCCGAGAAAGCTCACCAATTCCATGAAAAATATCGAAATTGTCCTAGATGATACCTCCCTCTTGCATCTGAACCATTACGAGGTGAAATCAGACCATATCGACGCCGTTTGCAAGGCGGGCATCGCTCCTTTCACTGGCACAGATATCGCGCGTAATAGCCTGAGATTCTTACTCTCGTGTTGTGGTCCGGAAATGATCGATATGCTGTCGCTCCATCTGTACGAGACCTTCAAAGCTTTGACCGGATTTCGCACAATTATTTTCGAGGTTGAACCTTCGGGTTGCTTGACCCACGAAAAAAGGCTGGGTTGGACAACGGCGGAGAAACTTTCCATGGTGATTGGGGGGGTTATTCTGGAGATGAAGCACACATTGGTATCGACTTTGGGGCCTGCTACCGAAAAGGTCCTTGAGGGAAAAGGGTACCTTACGTTCCATCCGTGGGAACACTTGGTCACTGCTTCCGAATAGGAGGGCACAAGTGTATGAGGCTGTTTAGATTTGCCGAGCGGGGAAAAGATAAACAATGGCTAGAAGCTACGCCGCCCGGCCGTTCGTTTCATAACATAACCTCTATGGACGGTATTTCTCAAAACAGTCCAGCTCATCGTGATAATTTGAGCGTTTGGACAGATGAAGAGCCTCGCGGACGCTTCCACCAAGGCGTTGAAACGGACAAAGCTCGAGTTTGTTCTAAATTACTGAGAACAACAGAAGCCTAGGATGTGTCAGGAAGAGAGCGTTTCGAAGAACCTACCCAACCTCACGCGCTTTCCTAGTTGTTATGGTGATCTAGACACAAACACTCATCGTTCCTGTCACTGTACGATTGCGTAACTTTTAAGGGCCCCAAAAAACGCTGAAAGATACCATATTAGTAGACGCCACCAAGATCGATCATCGTCGCCACTCTAGCTACCGGTCACAAGCCTCTCTCGTTCTTGCTTTGACACTTTCTTTCTAATTTTGATGGACTTCACGTTGCGCAGTTTGACCACAGCATTTGGACCTTCTAACACGTATTTTGTCTAACAAGCTTAGTCTAAAACCCATATCCACACCACTTAAACTACGGTCTTGACCGCACTCATTCTCCAACATCTTAGACATCACGCCTTGACGCTCCCCACAAGAGATTCCTTGTTGCCTTCGCCCAACACCCACAGCCTATCTGCCGTCAAAATCCTGCTCCCAGCATTCCACGCCAGACACAATTCACCCTGACGCCACCAGTCCGCGATCCACTCTATTCCTAATCCTAAACAAACTGGAACGGACAGCAGCCGACCATTATCAGAATGTCGAATCCGGTGGTCGTGTCATCTACAGCAAGCACGATCGCTACGGATAACCCAGGCCTTGGAAGTTTGGGTTTCCTTCCACGGGAAATTCGAGATGAGATCTATCGATACCTTGTCAAGGGGATCTACTATCTGTGGAACCCGAGGAAGCCAAACACACGTTCTTGGCGCCCGCTAATCAAATCAGACCCGGAAGCTCTTGATCCTACCATTCTCCAAGTCTCAAAAGCAATCAACAAGGAAGCTCTAGTTGTACAGTGTTCAGAAGGCACCTTACACTGCCTCTCCGATATTTACGTGAAGGACGTCGAAATTCCTCAAGTGTCCATCGACCGGATGATGAATATTGAGCTCGAGGTATCCGCCGAAACGATAGCCTCCCTCTACGGACTTATGGCTATCGATTCACGCCCGACTAGGAAGTGGAAGAATATGATGAGAAAACTCAGCGCCTCGAATCTCATCCGCAAGACTATTCGGATAATATACCCAGCTCGTATCTCACCACTAGCTCAAGAGGAAGGACGCAAATTGTTGCGCGATCTGGGAGCGCTGACAAGGTTTCATACGGTCATCGTGGAAGTTTACTCTATTTTTTGCTATGCGGACGGGATAAAGGTACGCCGAGCAGATGGGCTACGTGACGAGGACATTGATTCGGCGGCCAAAGCCACCATGAAAGATCTGGAGTCTGTACTCGGATCCGCCACCTTCAGCCGTGCAAAGACCCCATTTGGTTTACCTGATTACCTTCGACACGCAGCTTGTCTTCGGTTCCACCCCCACGAGCATCTAGCTGGGAGCTCGGGCGTCGAGGCTAAAGCGTAGAATAGAAGACGGACAGCTTGTTGGGCGAATAGGAGGGTCGATGCAGATAGTCTCAGCATGTTTAGTCACCTATTTGCCTAGTGAAATCCATGCATGTTTGCTGATACCTTCCACGTATAATCCATCATTGTCATTCATGATTGCTTTACCAATCGTCCATTTAGCTATCCACTCCTTGTCCCTTCCAGCCATAAGATGCCCGATTCCCCCGTAGCTCAATTTACCATCTATCTTCAATCATCACTTCCGTACCACGCTTAGAATTAGGGTGATGAAGAGAACACCTGTTGAATCTCACACAATCTTGCGCTAGAGAGCCATGCTAGCTCTTGTCAAGAATGCTGGCGCAGTCTTGGCTATAGAACATGTGCTGGTCAGTGCTCTGGACCCTTTCTTTAGCCAGTCAGCGCTCAAAGGTTGCGCCCAGAATGAACTTTGCTGTCACAAGGTGCATCTATTGACACTCGATCCACTAGTCCCGATCATCCGATCACTCAATCACTAGTCGGAGCGCTTTGGCAGTAGCCTACACCGATCAGATATCTAAATATATACACCAATGCGCATCAACACTGCAGCACTACTGTGTTGTAGCTACCTCTCATGATGTCAACTGACACAGGGTCGGAAATTGACACAGCGTTCTAGAGGTATATAAGCCGGCATACCAATCCATAGGAAGTTGATCAATCCTTCATACATCAACCTCAACCAGAAGCCTCTTACACGATCTGCACCGCTTTTCAAGACAGCATCCAACATCTTTTGACTATCTATCTCAATTTCTACTTTTTGCAAAGGAAGAAACTGATACCATGACCACCACTCTCCCCTTGGCCAACATGGATGATACCAGACTGGCTGGAGCCTTCTTCTCGCTACCGCGGGAGATCCGGGACGAGATCTATCGATACCTCGTCAAAGGGTTCCCCTTCTTCGATGAGAACACATACGAGGGCTACTATATCACCCACGATACAGGAGTGCGCGAAAGTGCCATTTTCCGAGTGTCCAAAGCCGTATGTTCTGAAGCGACCTCGGTCTTCTACTCCGAGAGCACTTTTCGATATCGCTTCTCCGAGTCTATGCCCATGAAACCAATCATCCAAGCAGCAGCCTTTGAACGCATGATGAATCTGCAGTTCTATTTCATAGGCGTCTCCAACATCCACCCATCGTTCGATCTGCTCCGCGATGGAGGTAATATTGAGAACAACCTGATCGCGACCTTGGACCAACTCACTGGCCTGGGTCGCATCCGCACCAGCTTGTTGCTCAAGTTCAGGCTGAATCACTCTCAGCTCCATGGGTTGCTCTCTGTTTACATGCTCAGGAGACTCAAGGCGCTCGTCGGCTTTCGCATGATTATTCTGGACTTGGGGCCCATGTTTAGCTTCAGCGAGGAGCATGATTGGGATGGCTACGGGCGCATCACTCAGATGATTATTGATGAGATGGGGCCGACGATGGGGCCGGCTACGGTGAGACAGGTTGTGCAGATCACCCGTCTTGAATTCCATCCGGTCGAGCTCATGCGTGCGGATCTCGGTGGGCAGGCGGGAAGACTGCAGATGGAGGTGGACAAGCAGGTTGAGGGGGGTGATGGAGTGGAGGAGTTGGAGTGAAGCAGGCATAAGAGGTTGTCGCTCGTCAGAAACATGATGGGAAGAGCGGTCTATAGAAGAGAACATTCTAAGGGCGAAATAGAAATACAAAGTCCCGATGAAATGATTATTGAAGTCGCAACATACAATCATTTTACCTCTCAACTTTCCTCCATAAAGATTGTCAGTAGAAGCCCACTTCATAATTTTGACATGGGTTTTGGTCTAGAAACTGCCCTCTCAGTTAATAGTGTGAAGATCGGTTACCCCATATACACGTAGTTATCCTTAACACTTTTTGTCGCCCCGCAATATGTTACACTTTGTTCCCGCACTAAATTCACGACACACCGTGGACTCAATCTCACAAATTGCTTCTTGCGCCTAGAGATTTTCTTACTTCCCACCAGTCATTCATACCTCAACCAATATGAGTGTCATCACGCCCGGTGGTTTCCTCCTCGGGCTCCCCCGCGAGATCAGAGATGAGATTTACGGCTACTGTTTCGGGACATCCTACATCGTCCTCCAGACTTATTACTGGAAAGGGCAAGACAAGGAAGACTGCAAGAACACAAACCTTGCGATCCTTCGAACCTCCAAAGCCATCAACGCGGACGCCAAACACTTCCTCTTCTCCAGAGCCGCTTCGAAAGCCACCACCTTCAAATACCGTATCGATTTCGATCCCTGCGAGGGATTCTCCACCCCTCCGGCCAAGGAAGACACGACGCGTATGATACATGTCGAGTTTGATTTGCGCCAGGATTGTGAACGATGGCGTGCAGGAAAAGATGGTTATCAAGATGATGGTCAAGATGAATCATACCCTGTACACCGTATGGACCCGCTTTGCGAAGTATCGATTGATCACTTCATGGGTACGGATGTCATCAGAGATGACCTTCGGATCAAACTCGACATCGACTACTTCGACTGTTTCGAAAACTCGATCGTCCCTTTCATCATGACTCGCTTCTTTCAGACTCTGAAACGGCTCAACGGATTTCAGCGGCTGACTCTGGTGTTTGAATGGGATTTCTTCTACGCTCTTACTGATATGCAAGAATTGAACAAGCAGAATGTAATCAAGGCAGTAAGAAAAGAGTTGGAACCTCATCTAGGTCCAGCTTTTATCAAAAGCGTGAACTTCCCCGTGAGCCAAATAGCTTTGACGTTGGAGAACTACTTTCTCGAGATGAAGTTTCAGCCGCACAGGTTCTTCGTGGAAAACTCTTGAGCGAAGCCAGAAAAGCCAAGGAAGGGGATGGGTAGAATGTTAAAGTGGACAAGCTTGAGAGTTTGTGTTCATACACCGGTCAAAGTTGATACTGAATGAGACGTGTGGCCAAAGGTGCCCCTGCCGCAGTACGGCTTGCATGTATCAAGTAAGAAGCTTCGGTTTTCATGACTTCATAGGTGTCCAGAGCACCTATGCAATAGATTCTGCATCCAGGTGACTCAGGAGAACGGTTGTGCTGAGCTGGTCGGATATAATCACCTCGGCTTCATTCAGAATCATCCATTGAGCTCCGATATACACAATACTCACTTATTGCAAGTCTAGAGTATCTCCGTTCATCTTCAGTAACCTTGGCGAACTGTAGTATCGGTAGGCGTTTTTGGAGCGGTAATTTTAAGAACTTTCACGGATGGCAACGTCTTACGACAGATGCCTCATTTGCGGTGGCTAAATTACGTGGAATTCCCTACAGCGTGTTCGTGAGACATTGAAAACCGACGGTACTGAGAATGATGCTAGAACAATGATAAGACTTCCCACAGACCCTGTGGGAGTTGAACATTCAACCTGTTCCTAATGTTTCATCTTCTTAAAAGACTGTATCAATATGGGATGCGATCATTCGAAATCTAAATAGAGTAGTAGACTTGTTCTTTCCAGAGCAGCACCATGTCTTTTCATGACCATGATGAATCAAAACAATTTATAAGTCTGACCCTGGCTTTGCGTTAATCAATTGCTGTCTCTGTACAGTCCGGGTCTTTCCAGAACCCTTTGAGAGACCTCCATTCGTCTATGACCGTCCTCCGGCACGAGACCAGTGTTGTTCGGACTTGATTGAACAGCTCACTCGCCCGACCTGGTTTGGCTTCGGCCGCATCACCAAGGGTCGTTTGTTCGGTCAGCGCGGATTGATCTTGCTTCGATCCATTCTTCCGAGACATTGTTCCCCTCACCGTAGAGCTGATCCAACAACCAAATCTTTTCATAGCCTGGGAGGTAGAACGGAACACCTTTCGGATCGGATTGTGAGGTATTTTTGAGATGAAAGCAGCAGTAACAATAAGTCCAGTAGCAGCCCAGGCGCTCCAAGCGCCAACATGTCTTGCAGACTCGCTCTGGGGAAATCCCGATAGCAGTAACTCCAGAGCGATAATGTTGAAGAAAAAGAGCATGACGCATATGACGCTTGCAATGACAGCCCATAGGTAGGCAGAGATTGCAAGGTACTTTGCCAACGTTCTCTGCCATTCTTGGCTGTATACTGTTTTAGTACCTTGCCATGGTTGGGCTTTGAACGTAGGCATCTTAACGTCCCTGGAAAATCTGTAGATCAACTGCCTGCATTGACGGGGGCTTCTCCGCCCAAAGCACATGGCCCATAGTCCTTGAAACAGCACCACGAATCCCATGGCAGTACCAATCACAACATAGAAGGTAAAAAAACTCTCGCCATAGAGATCTTGAATAAGATATTGAGTCTCCTTGTGGGACAGTGATTGGAGGTCGGAGTGAGAGCGAAAAATTGCCGCTGGCCACTTGAACGGCCCCTGCGTGCAAGGGTCCATGCATCTATTTGCTTTGATCCACTCCGTGTCGACATAAAAGCGAGCATCAGCTGCTAATGCATTTGGACTCTGGCCAACGGCATAGTCCACTGTGTTTGTTGGCGGTATGCAAATGATGGTACTGGCGGCGCTCTCATTATATATAATGAAGCTTGGATCAAACCAAAATCCTACGAGACACGCCCCGCATGCCAAAGCGACCCAGAATGCCCACCAGATGATGATCATCCTCGCCCCTTGTCTACTATCATTGCGGCATCCTAGATTTCTCAAACTGCTCGACCAATTGAGCAATGGCACTGCGATAAGACACGAAGTACTCAGGATGGCGATAAGAGGGTAGAAGTCGAGCTCTCCGTAGGATGGCCCAATCCACATTAGCAAACAGGCATGAGCTGCTGCGGTACCTGAGTACGTCAATGCGGAGGCCAAGGCACCGGCAACCAGCCACTCAAAATGCGGCGACAAGATTGCGAATACTATCGTGCAGTAGAAGAGGCTTCGAGGGAGGAGGCCATAACTACCCTAGACGACCAAGCTTAGTGAAAAGTGACCACTTCGTGAGACTATTGCATACGGATATGGGATACCAGCATAGTTGGCTGATGCCCGCCCCGCTGAGATCCACGTTGATGGCCAAAGTTTGAGTGGAATTAGGTACACTCAGCACTGAAGTCATGTTCAGCTAGACTTGGGTATCGCCTCACCCACTAATATTCGCTATCGAAGCAAAGAGTAAAGATATAAAGGTGGGAATATGTAGGAAATAAGGAAAGACGAGAAAAGGAGAAGATACGGCAACAAAACCCCATATGAAACGCACCCTGCATCCGGCTGCGATCCTACGGAGTAAGACGGAGTTCTGCAGCTATCTTATTTTTCGTGCAGGTCAGCGGCACAGCCTTAAGATTGTGAGGAGTACCAGATTTCCCCAGCCAGTCCATTCGAGACCACTATTTATAATCAGCATGTTCTCCGCAGGTCACCAATCGGAAGGCCATTATATATTAACGATAGGCTTCTATCGACCGAATTGCTGGCTAACCCGCAATGCGCTCAAAGCCAGAGGGCCGCAGGTTTGGTGCACAAAATCCAACTCGAGCTGTCACCTTCGGAAGACATGATTCTCCACATGCTCAAGTTTTATGCGTTTCCCCGAAGCCTGAGCGTGTAAGGTTACGTTTGATTGCGTGGTGAATATTACCGAATGCAAAAGATACGCTAGCGTGAAACTTTAGCCGCCCGTACTTCGCCCCTTTCCATCACTGCTTCCATGTCGCCCAACACACCCAACAACGACGACACTCACACGCTCAACGCAGCTGGAGCTACAGGTCTACTACAATTGTCGACCATATACGACGATCTCCCAGCCATGGCCACGTCTCCCAACCCGCTCGGCTTCAATGACCTCCACCCCAATGCGTGTTGACAATCTGTACACCTTGTACGAGCCACCATCAGGTGCTTGTTTCCAGGGAAAAACATATCTTTCAACCCAAGGAGCTCTTCACCGCCCAGCATATCTTCAAGCAACCCATCGAAGCCTACCTCTGCTCCCTGTCGCATCTGGATCTCTGATAATTGCTCATCCGAGAGGACCCTGTAAAGAGAAGTCCTTCCCATAGCTTCGCGTCCCGGAAGCGGCTGAGTGGCCAGACATCGCACAAAATTCTCGATGGCCACAATGCCTGTACGTGCCGGTTATTAGTTCCGCAGACGACGCTTGTACTGGGAGAAGCGGACTCACCACAATTGCAGATGCTTCCTAAGGTATCGGTTCGGCCTTAGCATCTTGCGGAGATGAGGACGTGAGGCTTTTACTTACCCGGTTTTCTGAAGACGAGTTCTTTTTCTTGCCGTATTTGCATTGCACCCTTGCTATCCAGGGTCAATTCGTTCACGAGGCCATAGCCGGGATGGACATCGAGGAAATAATCTATGTCGAAAACCCGGTACATGGTCCGAGCGAGAGAACTGGCTTTGAACACGCGACTCGCTATCTTTGTCAGTGTGACACCGTTTGAGCAGGTAGTTACGTGGCTTACCACCGGCAATAGCATCTTCCTTGCCACCGGTGATCTCGAAGCTCAGAGTTGGACTGTTGATGTCCTCTTCAACAAGATGCCTCAGATGCTTTATCGCCAGCCACACGCGTCTTGAAGGTAAGGTGGCGATCAAATCCTCTCGATTCCGGAGAACCACATCCTTTACCTCGGCGCTGTTTTCTCGTATCGAGAAGTCCACTTTGGTGATGAGTCGGACAATCCGTTTTGCTTGAATAACATCCGCCAAATATGTTGGATGAGTGCCCCCTTCCAACTCAGCAACAAGAGTCTCATTAATTTTGTCTTTGGAGAGACTCACCGAGCTCTTCATACAATGCCTTTTGTACATCTCTCATTGCAGGAATGCTCACGGTTGTCTCTGCCCGCGGATCGACTGCATTGTATCCCAGCTCAACTGTGCTTCCGAGTCGCCTCGAAAATTTGAGCAAAAGCTGTAGATAGGGCAACATGTTGTCTTGAGTCCTCTGTCGGAGATGTCCATCCTCTCCAAGTACCATGAGTAAACAGTTCGGATCGTTGGGAAGGACTTGCTTGAATCCAGGCGTCTTATCCGTCAAGTAGTAATCTAATGCTACTCGCAGGCTATCCGGAGACTTGTAGACAATCGTCGCCGTTTCACTCGCTTGCTCAAGGCAGATCAGGTTAATTTTCTGTACGTGCTCATGATCGAGGGGAGAATATTTGAAGTAGAAGATATGCTTGTCTTTGGATATTTTGGTGGGAAGTGGTTCGATCTTCCCATTTACCACCTGGCTATAGTTGTTCCGAGCTCTAGTGATTGGTAAATCTGCGAGCCAGGAGCCGGATGTGCTGGGGTCGGGGTACATCGTCTTTACTAGTTCCAGAAGCATTTGCCTGGATTTCTTGGCTTCGTCTACCCCGGCGAGGGGTATAAGTAGGCTGCGCAATACAATCATGATCTTGGGCGATACAGGCGCAAAGCGATGGTATTCCAAATAAGCACCAGCGCCAGACGGGCCCTCAAAGATACTGTGTGCGTTCTGGGTCAGGATAAATTCGTCCGCAGTCTTTTCGGGTGTGCAGATGGCGAGAAAATACGCTTGCACGTGCAACGCGAACCAGACGGCATCCATTGGGTAGGCTCGCTGTTTGAGTTCTTTCGATAGAGCCTCAGAGTCCAGATCTAGGTCCGCCTCCAGGAAGGCTCGAATGTTGGCAAACCAAACATCTTGCGGGGTCTGAAAGCCTTTCGCATCCATGTATGCCAGCATGCTCTCCCTGTCGTCGGAATCATAGTCCTCCTTTGATGTTTTAAATCTCCTTGCGTATGAGCTGCACTTCTCCCTTCCCAGCATCATACAGGCGCTTCATGTGGGCGACTATCTCGCTCGCGGCGGACTCAAGCGCCGACAGCTCCCTCTCGAGCTTCTGCTGGTCTCGGTCGGCTAGGCTGACGTCTCGATACATGTCGACGATGCCAAAAGTATCGCTCACATCTCCTTGCCTGAAGTCACCAGCTTCGAGGTCGAGGATCGTAAGTCTCTGTGGTTTTGGCGCACGGTTCTTGGTTTTCTTCGAAGTCTTCGGCACAATACTGCCTGGATTCTTGAAGTTCGCAAAATTCCTGAGCAGGAATCGGGGAATGAAGTGATGGTATTGTGAGTCTTGGGGTGGCGCTGCTTGCGAACTCGATTCTGCCATTGTAGGTCAAGTTGTTGCTCTGCAAATTCACCAGTTAGCGAAGCAGAACTGAAGCAACACCAGTCATTCCAGTGGGCGGTGAACAACTTGCCAACGAGATGTACAATAGTAAAAAGTACCACCTGCAAGCACGAAAGCCTTAATGCACAGATTTGTTCTACGAGAACAGTAGAGGGTCGGTGAAAGAATCGTAGAAGCGGTGGTGCAAGGTTGAAGGATCTCAAACTCCCCGTCATCCAAGAAATCCGGCGCTTGAGCTTGTTTGGTTTGCTGCCCCTCGCAGTCTACTGCAAGCACCCGCATTCCGCGTCGACATGATTCGCTAAATGTTCGTAACAAATCCACCAATCACCTCTCGCGTACGGCGCGAGATCTACGTACATCGGTGTGGTGTTTGATGATCTCGGCGAGGTAATTAAGCAATCCCTTTGCCTTATGATGCGTGAACAAGATCCTGCCTATACAGATCGAAGTGGCGATTGATCTAGCAAACTCAGCACGGATACTAAGAAATAGTCGTTAATTGACCCCTCAGTCGTCATCTTCAGCCCTGCAGATCAAGCTACGGTGCAAGTTTCTTGTGGGTAGAAGCGATGTATCTTCCATCGAGCAAGTGGCTGCACGATTTTCATCCCACCCACTACGCAAGCTCTAGTCCTGACGTCCATGCCTTCCGAAAGGCGCTGGTTGGAACCTTTTCCTTTTCGGCAACGTCTCCGTACCTCCGCCGCGGTAGGCCGAGGAGGTTGTGCGCCCTCAAAACGGACTGGACGTGGGCTTGGACGTAGATGTCCTATAGGATGAAGGGGGTGGTTAGTCTCCACCTGTCATCATGTAGAGTCACCAAAACAGCCGTGAAATGGGAGCAATCTACAGGTGCGGGCGGGCGGATAAGAGTGCTATGCCTCAGGAAGAGATGCAATCGAACGAAGAGCCCAGACCACTGGTGGGAAGCCCATACATAGAGCTCCCATGAAGGCACGAATTCCGTCTCACTATGCGATATTGCAGACCTAACGAGTAACAATATGCAGTACCGGGCTGGCGCAAGGAAAGAAACCCTCTTGTTCATCTGCCACAACGGGCACCCTGTCTGCAAAAGACCGGTTGGGTAGGCATTGCTCGCCACAGCAGGGCTGGGGGTTAGTCGCTCACACCAATACCGCATACCTCTCGCATGTGCATAGCCCATGTGCGTTTGCATTGCATTGTTTCAGGCCATTGTTTCAGGCCGTGGCGAGTGGCCATCGCAGAGTGGGGAAATCGTAGCCTTCTTTGGTGTGGATTGCCCTATGAAGACCATGTCATCCCGCAGGCAACGGTCTCTTCAGCCAGTTCTTCTCGTTCAGAGCAATTGCACATTTTCTTCCCACCCTCCCAGGCTTGTGTTCAGTCTAGCTAGCTATTTTCACTCCAAGACATGTCGCTATAGATATGTGGCGAAGACTAGACATACTCCGCAGCGACAGGTCCGTAGTTCTTTCCACCATGGATGAGCTCGTATTTCGTATAAGCTGAGTAGGTGGTAAGCTCTATTTCGAAATCGACTCGGTAGTACGAGCGGCCGTCTGCGCCTATTGCTTTTGGGAATGCTGCGAGAGGGATCAGGCTGAGATCCGCTTTGACCTCCACTAGATGGACCACACCGTCTGTTAAGTGTCAGCATCGAGATGATGGCTATTGATACGATGAGGCTTCGCTTACCGCTATCGGGATAGAGAGGTGCGCCAGCGTTGTCGGGGTCGCTGCAAGTATAGATACGTGCCGCGATCTCGGATGGATGTCCGTAGACTTCACGGTAGAAGCACTGGTAAGTTAGGCGTACAGGAGAGTCTTCCCGAATAACTTGTGCCTAGTAGCCACGTTAAGACTAACTAGAATGATTAAATATGGGCTCTTACCTTTCTAATGAACCAGTCTATAAGTAAGACGCTGTCCTTTCCCCAGCGTGGGCTATAGAAACTAAAGGATACCTGTTAGCCTCTAATGGTAACAGACCATCCTAAAGACCTCACCGATGTTTGCCGTCATGGGTGCCCCTGATGAATTCCCTTTCCACCCTGACTCCATAGTGCTTTCGAGCGCGCCTTCCGCTGAGCGTGACGGATGCGGGTGTTGAAGAAATAGTGGCGAGGCCTCTCATGAGAGCCCCCCGGACAATGGCAGTCCAACTGATATAGTCAGTGCGGTAACTGCATATCTTATGTGGGATCAGAACGTACCCATTTGGGGACTGGATAACAGATACGTCAAAAACCGCCACGACGGCCCGAATCCGCTCTCGAAGATAAGCATTCTGGCCAAAACCCCCGACGATGAGAACAGCCTTGGGATATTTCCCAGTTTGCCTCACAGCTCGAACCTGATTCATGACCAGATTGTTCACATCGTCCATGACAGGCTCAAATATCTGTCGCACATCATCACCACTGACAGTCATTTTACCTCTGGTAACACCCAATCGATGGTTGTCAGGGATACCGTAAACTTTTCAACTCATTAGTGACAAAGGGAGAATTGCTGCCTAGAAGACGTCTGACCTGGGACCTTGAACTCTTCGCCCTCGCTTCCATGGAATTGTTTCTTGATCTGAATGTCGTCAGCGCATCTGAAACCCCAGGACTATGAGCCTGAACGCACGACGGTCTCAAATCGCCTCATAGCCTGTTTAATGGTTAGTCTGCTACCCAGTGGAAGATTGAACTCTAACGTCATCGAGGATATCTTTGTCCCACCCCGGCTCCTGCCCCAATTTCCCCTCGAGAAACTTCTCAAATCTGCGGTTGAGAAATGTCGACCCGGACAGCGAACCGGTCCCAGGAGTTGCTTCAACAACCTCCAATCTCGGCTTCAACGCCATTACCGTGTACGATATCAAATCAACAGTCCCACCTCCCGCATCGCAGACCACGAAAGTGTCCCCAACTTTGATCTGATGTGGATCTAGAACATCCAAAGCATACACCGCCGCGGCCTCAGGCTCGGATATCATTTGGAGCGTATGGCCTAAGCCCATGCCTGCTTGTTCAGCACAGAGGCGGGTCTTGGCTTGGGCCGCGTCAGACCACACAGCCGGGACAGTGATCTATAAGTACTTAGCTAAGTTCCAAGCGACTAGAAGACGAGACAATGCGAGACTGACTATGTATTCGATCGGCAGCGACTGCAGGGCGCTGGCAGGAAGCTTGTAGCGCAGGATCTGCTCTGCGTGCTTACGCAAAGCGGTAAGATAGTCTGTTACCTGCTGCTCGGGAGACAAATCATAACCTGGTGGAGCTGCCTTGGGGTCGGGAAAGTTTAGAGCTAGGTCGGAGGAAGCAAGACTGCGGGATCGATCGAGGCCCAATTTGAACCACTGATGTCTCGGTTCGTCCTCGCCAATTTGGTATCCCCACTTGTAATTGTGGCCATCGTACTGCAGTTCACCAAGGACTAGTGAGCAATTTGGGTTCCCAACTTTTGGCATTGATGGGCTTACGTTGGAACCTTTTCGTTGGAAATGCCCTCCAGACCCTCTGATGTGGCGTCTGGCCACTGTATAATCGGCGTCTGAACCTCAGGCTGCTCCTAAGTCAGTGCGCTCTTTGTGAAGGGCTTAGAAGGCGTCTCAGACACACCTTGCGCGTTTGAGCCCAAGCCAGGCCAGAAAATGTTGTGCCGCTATTCTCACATTAGTGTTGTATTGCAGT
This sequence comes from Evernia prunastri, assembly GCA_003184365.1. Classification (NCBI taxonomy): domain Eukaryota; kingdom Fungi; phylum Ascomycota; class Lecanoromycetes; order Lecanorales; family Parmeliaceae; genus Evernia; species Evernia prunastri. The sequence continues at coordinate 247,689 of NKYR01000040.1, forward strand.
CAAAGCGATAATCCCAGGGGCTTCTTACAAATCAACTGCCATTAAGATCTTGCGGATGGGCTCATGGTTGCCCACCTGGCCCATCTGCTGCCCAAGTATGCTTTCTGGCATGTTGAGCTTATGAGTGTTCACTGAGAGACATCGTTGCAATTGTGTGAGTAGTGAGGTGAGGATAAGTGTCAGTACCTGTCAAGGGGACTTCGCATAGAGTGATAGATGCAAACCCAACACTAGATTAGTGAATAGTAAGCGTTGAAGGATTATCTAACCTCAGGAGTATCGAGTGGACCAATGAGTGTCTGATGCTGGATTAAGAGGAGTAAAGTAAGATAAAAATGCGTGCTGTGCCAAGCCACTAGTACCGTTTGCCATTCTCTAACACAAGGAGCCATTCTCCAGCACAAGGATTTTAGGCTTCATACGGGTACCTACGTAGGAAGAGGAATGAGGATTAGGCTTAGGGGTCATCAGAAACGATTCCTTTATGCAGGTCTCAACCCAATCTTGAGCCGGTTTTGAACCCCCAAAGAACTTTCAACTCTTCATGTAAGCCTCACACCAGATCTGAATGCCGTCTCATGAGGAAGGCATCTTACCAGCTCATGAACAGATACCCTTTATGTGACCACTCACTTAAACCTCTCAGTCTTCAGGTCACACACATACCTTGCTTCTACTCAACATTGATTAGACTCAGCGGCTAACGATCCTATTTAACCCAGTGATACTTGATACAATTGCAATGTTCAAGCGTCTTTTACCCTCTACAGCTGGTGCGCAATCTGGAGACCAACATGGTCGCCATAGTATCTCTGGCAGTGCAACCCCTTCACACAGCTCTAGGGTTGTGGCGGATATCCGAAAGAAAGGAGCGCACCAGGAGACTCCTCACAGCTCCACCAGCAAAGTCACATCAGCCGAGGAGCGTGAGCTCGGCCAGCAACTGCTGGAGAGGGAAGCTGAGATTCTGGAGCTTCATGTAAACTTTCGAGACCAGGCTTCACGGCACGAGCACGAGAGACAAAACCTACAGACCGCCGCACAAAAAGCATTGAATAAAAAGGACAATGATATGCGCCAGCTCTCAGATGGCTTCAAAAGCACGCTAGACGAGAAGGACAAGGAGATTGAAGGAATACGCAGACATTCCAACACACTTTTTCACGCCTACGAAAGCCTAGAAAAGGACAACAGGACTCTTCAGAGGAAGGCCGGTCGAGCGATAGGGGCGTTGCAGGATCAACTGACGCAAGCGGAGCAAGATCTGGATCTCTGCAGAGACGATTTATTCAGATTACAGCCGGTGTGTCGAATATCCGATGCGAGCATCCTCACGGCCTTCAAATCGCTAGGTGACCAGCTCATCAACTGGATTGACAACGAGATCTCCGCCTTCGAAAAGGCCAATCCAGACGCCCATGCTGGGTGCCTTTTCTCCGGCAGCGAAAGTTCAGATGTAGCGCATCTCTTGCAGATGTACCCATCAGCAGGCGAATACCTGTGCAGACATATGGTCAATCGCTACTTGTTAGAGCACATTTTTGGCTCAGATGTCCACCGGTTTGGATTCTCAGCGGAACATACCCACGTGAGATTGGCTGTCGAGCATGGAATGGTGGCTCTCGACCCACCAAAAGGTACGAGCTCAAGCCCAGTAGACTTCCTCGCTGTTGTGTTGTGTCTAACTATACCAGATTCCCGGACGGTCAACATTTGGCGTGCAGAAACTCTGAGCGCTCTTGCGGTCACTCCAGAATGCAAAGACATGAGGAGTAAACATACCTGTCAATTGACCCTTGACCTTGTCAAATACTTTTCACCGTTTTTGCCGCATATTTTTCGACGAGGAGACGCCATGCAGGGGTTTCACGACCAAGTGGCAATCCCAGCGGCCACCATCGTCTCCAATCTTCAAGGATCGGCCTCACAGTATAGGCTCGACATGGCAGGCAAAGACTTCCGCAACCGCAAGCGTCTCACCCGAGAGGACCTCAGGAGCGTCATTGCGATCGACGTGAAGACCGGAAAGACTCTGAAGCCTAGTGGAGCCTTTGTCTCGAGCAGAGATGGATTCCTCGGGAGTTTGCTGCTGCCTTTGGAGCCAAGTCTTCATCGTGTCAATGAGGGTAGGAGCGACACTGTCTTGCGTCGGGAGACGTGGCTTGTAAGCCTTCACGATGCACGGGAAGACCATGCCCGCGGTGACTGAAGTCGCTTGTGTGTGCTTGATGACTTACGAGCCATGAGCACTGATTTTAATCAATATGGCATTGACCTTCAGGTGGAGCTAGACCATTGAGATGCATACATAGAGGAAGGAGGTGCCCATGCATTCGTGTGGGTAGAATAGGATTTATTTTATTCTGTGGGGAAGCCTGCGGCAAAATACATAGGGCTAGCTGCAAAAGATCGCAAGCAGGAAGCACCTTCCAACACCATATAGGATAAAATACCGAGAAAAGACGTTCCCAGGTCATACTGTATGCACCTTACTCTTCCGAGCGTGGTAGGTGTAAGTACGAGTACGAGTAAAATAAAATAAAAGCACCGCTACACCATCGTACCGGCGCCATTAGGAGTCGAACCCGATACAATTGAATGCCGCCGGTAATTGCTCCTCCGCCGCGGGCCAACCGATTCAATCACTACGTATCCTTTACCCTCGCTACCACCCTACGCGTAGCCCTTCCCAACGCTCCACCCCGCCTCCGCCACAAAGATGGCCGTGGCCCCCACAAGAAGCAACGTCTCAATCGCGCCATCCACGTCCTCAGCAACCTCGATCACCCCCGCCTTCTTCCAATTCAACATGCCTCCGCTCGCAAAGGTCGCCACCACAACCCCATCGTTGTCGACGCATTCATACACCGTCCTCCCCATCTTCTTCGCGTGCTTCCACGTGTACGTCCGTCTCGACCCCCCGACCGACTCGACGGCGGCAGAAAAGGTGTAGTCCCCCCTCAGCAGCCTGGTCTTGTCCCGGCGCATGTCTTCCCACACGACGTCCCCCCTCTCGTAGTCGCCGAGGCAGAGCTGGATGTCGCGGGATACGGTGTGCAGTTTGGCGGCGGCGACGATGGGGGAGTTCTTGGTGGGGCCGTGGCGGAGTATGATCTGGGGTTTGTTGGTTACGTAGCCCAGGCAGGCGTATTCGCCGTAGTAGACTGCCGGTTCCGCGGAGGAGGAGGAGGAGGAGCGGTGGAAGGTGACATTTAAGCGAGAGAAGGTGTAGTAGAGGGTGTAGGTCTTCATGGGGATGGAATTTGGATGCTTTCGTTCAGGATTTCAGGTATGTGCTGTAAAATGAGGATCGTGTTGTATCTCAAGACTCCCCCGGGCCAGTATTTGTAGGCCAGGGGAAATCAATTGTTGTTCTGACAGGTGGCTATGAGAAGGCTCGGAAGCTTATTTTGTTCAATCAGAGTCTGTGGATAGGTGGATATTGGATGTTGGTACATAAGCTTACTCTGCAATGCTGACTGCAGCAGCGGACTGCTGAGTAACATTCATTTCCGGGGCTGTGAGAGGAAATTTCTGGAGGGCAATATAATTGGATGTTGGTACTTGGTACTTGAGACTTGGTAGACATGCTGAACGAAGTACGGTATATCGGCTTAATCAAGGTTTGTTTCAGCAGGGAATACCGTTGATGTTGATGTATACCGAGGCCCCGGCTGATTGTTGATGGGGATTCTGGTGCCAAGACTGGGGCCAAGGAGCTAAGCCGAAGCGGTGCTGTAAGGCGACGTCAGACCATACTGAGCGTAGCGCCGATGTCGATAAAGTCTATCTGTAACCCAATCTCTATGCGAGTCACGCGAGTGATGCATCGATACCGTTGTAATGCATCATGCATGCAAGCCAATCTACTTTGGTTCCTAGCTCGGTAATTAATTGGTACTGTAGAAGCTGAAAAGTCCTAGTTTCAATTTCCGGATCACAACAATCAAGTCGATTTTCAAAGAACCCAAACGCGCCAAGGATTTTAGCAAGTATTGTATTGTCTTATTGTATCGTATTGTATTGGAGATCTAAACGTCATCATTTCCCCGAAAGCATCACTGACACTACCAAACTAATATGGACAAAAGTGGCAAACATGGCAAATCAATATCTCCATCTCCTTCTTCCATTTCTCCTTGTCAGCGCCTCCTCCATTCCTCGAGACACTCACCAATATATATCACACAACTCCTCCAACTCCTCCCTACCTACCTTTGTCCCTTCTTCCATCCTTACCAAAGCAATATCCTCCCGCTGTCATCTTCACCATCCCTACCATGTCTTCTGAAGGCTTGCTCAAAGATGGCAAGAAGAAGAAGGTCGTCATCGTTGGTGGAGGCGCTGCAGGAATGGTAACGACTCTCCTAAGCTCACATTCCACCCTCAGAGCCCAAGGCTAACCCGGCGTCAGTCCTGCGCTGCCACCCTCGCCCAGCATCCTGACAAATACAAAGTCACCATTGTCGAGCGCATGTCCGTCGTCGGCGGTCAAGCTACATCCATCTCTCTCGATAAGGACAAATACGGTACCTCATGGATGAACGATGGCGTTCAAGGAGGATCTCCCGCCTTCAAGCATACCTTCAACTTTTTCAAGAAATATGGACATGAGCCGAAAGATGTCAGACTACAGGTTGCTTTCGGCCAAGGCAAGGATGGCTTCTGGACCAATTGCTTCCCCAGCAACCTCGTGGACCATTTCTCAGGCGACATCAAAAAGTTTGGCAGGGTCCTGAAGTTGATCAAGTGGACCATGCCGGTCTTGGGGATTGTACCTATCAGGATCATGCTACGCATGTTCTTTTTCAGCAAAGACTTTGGCGACAAGATGGTCTTTCCCCTTATTGCACTTTTCCTTGGAACCGGTACATTTCCTCTTCACCTCGATCTTCTGGCCACGCGAAGGCTAACATTGCATAGGCAACCAAACGGCAAACGTCTCCTGCGCAATTCTCGAACGTCTCTTTGATGATCCCAACATGAAGCTTTGGGACTACGATCCAGAAACTCTCCTCCCTAATTTACCTCTTATGGTCACCTTCCCGCATCTCGAAAAGTTCTATGGGCAGTGGGCAGATGATTTGAAGTCTCAAGGCGTGGAGATACGTACAAATACAGACGTCACAGAGATCGTATCACGCTCGAAGAAGGGGGTTGTGCTCAAGACCGCGCCATTCGACCCCGAAAAGGGCAAGACGCAGTCCGGTCAAAGAGAGGGACGTCACACAGGCCCAGAATCTACAACGGAAACGTTTGACAACCTAGTCATGTGTGTCCTGGCTGACGATGCCAAAAAGTTGCTCGGCAGGACCGCCACCTGGCGCGAGAAGTTCGTTCTGGGTGGCGCTCGCTTCTTCGACGATATCACCATCACCCACTCCGATTCCAAATACTTTCAGAAGAACTACGAGACACACTTCAACCCCGAACTCTGCGCCAAGCCCAAGAATAAACAACAGGAAGAACAGATCGCCTTCGCTAAGAATGAGCAAAAGGGACAAGAAGGAGAGCCGGCAGGGTATAGACCGATGTACTATACACACTCTTACCCCGAAGATATGAAAAAGATTGAGATGGCATTCGATTGCACAAACTACCAGCACCAATTCCGCATGGACCATGATGCGGATAAAGCACCCATACCGTACGACAACCACGTCTTCCAATCCATCTTCCTCGATAAGACCCACTCCGATCTCTGGACTATTGACGAAATTGACGAGTCCAAGATCATCGAGCGCAAATGGTGGCATCAGCTCGGTCACCGCTGGCAGCATTATGTGCGCGTCGTGCCCGGTATGATGTTCATCAACGGGAAGAACAATACCTTTTTCGCAGGCAGTTGGACGCTGGTCAACATGCATGAGATGGCGTGTGTTAGCGGTATCGCAGCGGCGTACAGACTCGGGGCGGATTATGAGAAGTTTGACGATTTTGCGGAGGACCTGTTCAAGAAGTACCTCTGGATCAGTCATGGGGTGCGGTATAAGGGGGGGAAGAAGGTGCAGTAAGGGTCCGTGAGTATCAGATTTGGATGAGCGTCGAAACTGTTTAGTCGTCAAGCATTGCATTCTACGCGCAATATTCTGCAAGTTTTTGCCATATACCAACCAACCCATCTCACCACCACATCTGTTTGAGGTTGATCCCAACGCGAGTTGAAGAAAAGCCTCTTGGCCAAGGCCAATCCCAATTGAAGATCCAGGAAGCAAGAAAATGCAACCCCCAAACAGCCCACCCCGTCTCCACCCCCCCAATATATTACTATTACAGCCCACCCCTACCCAACCCAGACTCTGCGGCCCGTCACTGCTAATGTTGCAGCGCTTCCCGTATCATGCCAGGTGAGAGATGACTTCGGTAAGATGTTACCCCTCGAAGTCGGGGATGTGATCTAATGTTTTTGTAATGAGGACGTTTGTTAGAAGATGTAACGGATGGAATATGACTTGAGAAGTGTGGTGTGCTATGACGAAGAGCGGAGAATAATCAAGAAACATGCTCTATTTGAACGAGCGCTCTTCGCTTAGTTCTCAGTCAGCACGTCTCCTGTCGAAATTCATCAACTTCGGGACGTAGACACGCCCATCCATCTCGGAAATGACCGACAATACCACACAATTCCTCCTAACTCAGAAAACCGATCAAGCAGCGACGATACGGCTGATCATATACCCCATTCAATTCCACTTTTCAAGTGAAAGCTGTGTTTAGAGCCTGAGAGTGCCCTCGCTATTATCCAATAGAAGACTCGAACGTCCAACCCGACTTCAACACTGCGCGAGGGCCAAGTGCGGTACGAGTAACGCAATTCCTGTGCAGTCAACACCACTGGAATCACGCGCACACGCTTGCACTAACAACAGTTTATCCCTGATTTCCGGCTTTCCAAACCGTCAAAGACTACAAAGTTCCACATACCAGAGCTATCAAACGCACCCCACTCAACCATTCCCTCCCTCTCGCCGCCGGACGCTACCCCCCACCCAAAAAAGACCGTCATCATGCCCCTCTCCCCAACCACCGCATCCGAGCTAAAACGTACAACCGCCCACTTCGACTTCCTCCTCACCGCCTCCAGCATCAAGATCGAGAACCTTCCCCCAGACTCGCGCCTCTGCGTCATCTGCCTCTCGCCCTTCGACAACGGCCCCTGGAAGCCCGGAAGCACCGTGAACCGCCCCGTTCAGCTCCAGCCCTGCGGCCACGTCTTCGGCCTCTCCTGCCTCGCGCGCCTCGTCTTCACGTCCGACTTCGCCAACCGCTGCCCGCTCTGCCGCGCGCCCGTCGTGCCGGCGTCCTTCGGGCGGAACCCGAGCGCGCAGAGCTGGAAGGCCGCCGTCGTCCCGCTGCTCAGGCTCGTCATGATGTTCGGCGGCGACGACGGCGGGTCGGCGGGGGGGTTTTCGAAGCAGAAGGCGCTCGGGGTGCTGCAGAACGTGCTGGAGAAGGAAGGGCTGCTGGCGTCGGGCGAGGCGGGGACGACGACGACGACGATGCCGCCGGGCGGGAAGCACTGGCACCGCGTCATGGTGCTGTACGACGAGTTTCTGACCCAGTTCTGCGAACGGGCGGCGGGGGATGTGGACCGCGTCACGGCCGCGGATGCACGGGCGGACGGCATTTTGGACTTGATGGTGCAACGAGAAACATCGCTGCGGCGGCTCGAGGAAGTGCACGATGCGGTCGCGCGGGCCCAAGACGCGGCCCAGTCGGAGGCGGAGAGGAGGGCGCGGGACGCGGAGCGGGCGCTCGAGGAGGCGAGGCGGGAACTGGCGGAGGCGAAAGGGGAGTTGGAGGATGTCCGGGGCGAGTTGCGGTACGTCCGGGGCGAGTGGAAGGAGATCGAACGGGCGCTCGAGGACATCAATGTGAGACTGGACACGGCGGACAACGCGGGTCGGAGGGAATTAGAGGCTGCGCGGGCGGAAGCGGGCGCGATGACGGAGCGGGCGAGGGGGAAGGAGTCCGAGGGGAGGATCGGGTCGCTCGAGGCGAAGAAGGCCGTGCTGCTCGGGCTATTATGTGCGCTGGCACTGGCGGTCGCGTTGGCGTGGACGTATCTCTAGGTTAGGGTACGGTACGTCTCACAACTAATTTAAGAACTCCAGGCCAAAAACAAAAAAACAGACTCAAAGAACCAATCCATCCAACTCCCTCATTCTACACCCCCAAGCGGTCCTGGATACGCCTAACCCCCCCCCCCCCACAAACCCACGACATCAGAATCCCCGACCATAGCAAATCCCCTCCCTCCCCTGCTGAACCAAACTCGTCACGTCAAACCGCCGTCGACATGACTTACCCGTACTAACCTCGTCTTTCACCTCGATCGAATCGCCAGCTCGAGAGACAACAAGCACCACAGCGCCCCGCCGCCGCGCTCTTATCAACTTCCCCCCTCGCCCCCGAACTCCACGACTAGATCTGGTTCCACGTCCCTGAGAGAAGCCAAGTCTTCTGCACTTTTTCCCTCTGCTTCGCTACCCCAATGGCGTGGAAGGCGGCATCCAAGGTCCCGCGGATCTCGTAATCCGCTGCGTCTTGGGAACCCAGGGCGCCCGGTCGTTTTCAAGTGTGACGATTCTTGCGTTTGGCGTCTGCTTCGGTCTGCAGAGCGAGCTGTCAGCTTTGGGCGGTGAAGGGAGGCACGGGGGGGATGACGAGCGTGGAAATGGGAGTGCGGGCGGGGCGCCAGTTGAGGGGGTATGGATGGAGCAGGTGTATCTTAAAGTCAGGAGTTGCAGTGGATCTTTCTATGATTACGTATACACATGCGCCCGCAGATTTTCCCTTTTCGTAATGATGTCTAAGTAATATGTCGCCGCGTTCGAAGGTACGTTTATAGCCACCACGCGAAAAGATGAATCTTTGCAAAGTCTCGTTGATAAGAGTTCACTGGGAAAATGCGAGTTCTTGGAAAAATTCTATCTACTGTGACTCGCTTGGTAAAGGTAGACACGTAGAATAAACTATGATACTACAACACGCCTGGGTCCACTCATCTTTACAATCGCCTAAAAATAAAATATCCCTGTCGAGGTATAATAAAAGTGAGAACTGAAGACAAGGGAGTCGACTTTTCCCATACGCAAATCTGAATTCCGACCTCAGCTCTATATCACTGTCGATCGATTCCAATACTGACATTCCTCAAAGTGCGCAGCGTCCACTTTCCCACGCAGTCATCAGAAGCATACCGTACTTATCCGTGACCGATAGACCTGCCAACAACATCATCGTCAGGAAGTCGTTGCTCCTACCGACCTATCCCATCCCATCGTCTGGCGCCTGGGGTGCACAAATGCTTGGCATCCCCCACCATAAATCTATGTACATGGAATAGCAGCTATATGCTCCTTCCAACACGCAATATGATTACATATATGAATATCACATAGTTTACATCCATGATAACTCCTTGGGGCTCGCTGTCGCGGTTTTCTTTTGTCTAAATCTCGTGGTCTGACGGTGTTTTGTGACAATTCCAACAATGGCTTTCTGGGCTGAGACTTCAATGACTCTACCACCTTTCTCCCAGCATATAAGCATGAGACGCATGTTTTGATGTTGCCCTCCATACGTTCTAGTAGGCCATGGTCACGGCCAGCTGCTGGATGTACTCGTACTGACAGAGATTCTTTGATACTGGGACATCTTCCAGTAAGTCGCTCAGAATGCTCGAATAATTGACATGCAAGTCTCACACGGAATTCTCGCTGACTGTAATAAGTTCCAGGCGTACAACGATGTATCTTATAGACATTGACGATGGCGGTGTCCAAGAGAAAATGCCATAGAGGCTTTCAACTTTTGTAATGTACTCGTTGTGTGGTGTAATAACATCGCAATTGATCAGCATTATCTACCCCATTCATATAATAATTATACATATCAATGAAATCGGGGATAGACAGCTCTTTTCGGGCCTGTTCTTTAAATATGGCACGAGAAGTACGTGCATTTGTGGCTGTTTTTGCTGGACGACGGCGGAGACGATTAATTGTTTTCCTACCATTCGAGACAGTGATCATGAACAACACCACATTTTGATCTTTCCAGCCAAATTCCAAGACCTTCCCATCCTCTGATAGACTTCCATAGAGCTTACCCCAGTCCAAAGCTGCATTCCACTTGATTCTAAGCTCCGAAAGTCTGGAATCTAGCCCTCGATTGAGCTCTTTATGCTCTCGTTGTGCCTTGATACCTTCTTTAGCCTCCAAATCCTCTCGTCTAGTTGTTGTAATACGCACAGTTCCAGCTGCTCCGAATCCTTCAATATCAAGCTGTGAGAACAATCTAGCTGACGAGAATAGATTGTCAAGCCATACAATATGAGAATAATCCTTGACAATACCCTCTTGAGTTAACAANCATGAGACGCATGTTTTGATGTTGCCCTCCATACGTTCTAGTAGGCCATGGTCACGGCCAGCTGCTGGATGTACTCGTACTGACAGAGATTCTTTGATACTGGGACATCTTCCAGTAAGTCGCTCAGAATGCTCGAATAATTGACATGCAAGTCTCACACGGAATTCTCGCTGACTGTAATAAGTTCCAGGCGTACAACGATGTATCTTATAGACATTGACGATGGCGGTGTCCAAGAGAAAATGCCATAGAGGCTTTCAACTTTTGTAATGTACTCGTTGTGTGGTGTAATAACATCGCAATTGATCAGCATTATCTACCCCATTCATATAATAATTATACATATCAATGAACTCGGGGATAGACAGCTCTTTTCGGGTCTGTTCTTCAAACATGGCACGAGAAGTACGTGCATTTGTGGCTGTTTTTGCTGGACGACGGCGGAGACGATTAATTGTTTTCCTACCATTCGAGACAGTGATCATGAACAACACCACATTTTGGTCTTTCCAGCCAAATTCCAAGACCTTCCCATCCTCTGATAGACTTCCATAGAGCTTACCCCAGTTCAAAGCTGCATTCCACTTGATTCTAAGCTCCGAAAGTCTGGAATCTAGCCCTCGATTGAGCTCTTTATGCTCTCGTTGTGCCTTGATACCTTCTTTAGCCTCCAAATCCTCTCGTCTAGTTGTTGTAATACGCACAGTTTCAGCTGCTCCGAATCCTTCAATATCAAGCTGTGAGAACAATCTAGCTGACGAGAATAGATTGTCAAGCCATACAACATGAGAATAATCCTTGACAATACCCTCTTGAGTTAACAAGTCTAGAACTACAGCCTGTGTTCTATTGAATCCCAAGTCGTCTGTCCAGAAATCATCGAGATCGTAAGGTCCTTCGTCCTTTCTTTGGCCCTTGGAATAATACATCCAGTCTAATACATAGCCCTGATTGGCTAAAACCCAGATCTTGAAGCCTTCCGGGGTAGGTTTGCTGGGAATATTGACAATCTCTTTGGCACGTCCCATGAACCGTTGAATTGTCTCATCTACAGCTAGATGTGTGCCTGTTTTCCAGTACTTCTTGAAGGCCTGACGAAGCGTGTCACTGAGTGGTTCGAGTTTCTCAAATGTAATCTCTTTCTGGCCTGGGGACAGTGGCTTGCATACATGAAAGAACCTGTCTATTTGTTGCCATCTTTTCAGACTAATATGCTTAGAAACCTGCTCATGAACGGGCCCTTTCAGAGGATCAATGTTCCAGAAATCAGGAATGCTTGATTCCACATCAAGGCCCATCCAAATAGACACTCCCAAATAGGCTCGGATCTCTTTGACTGTGGTAGAAAACCAAGTGCGCGTCTCAGGTTTTTCAGGCCCAGGGTAAAGAAAAGCATACTCATTCGTATGTTGTACAAGGGTTTTCAAAGAATCTTCATCATAGAATAGGCTGATGATTGCATAAGGATCGTCTGGAGCAATGGTATTTGGTAGCTGACCCTGACCACACGTGTAGGGCTTGGTGATTTTTAATGGAGTGTATTTAGGTAGTGGCCATGGCTTAGGAGGAAGTCCTTTTGGAGTCTTTGTGGACTTTGGATCTTTCTTCACATGATCCAGATCATTTGACACCTTATTACGAGGCATGGTATTGTTTTATGGCTATTTGGCTCATGGTAGGAGCTTGGTGGACGCGTTATTTTGGTGGTTGCGCGGCTCTAGGGTTAAGCCCCTGATTTGTGCACCCTGCCAGACGATGGGATAANCAGTACTTCTTGAAGGCCTGACGAAGCGTGTCACTGAGTGGTTCGAGTTTCTCAAATGTAATCTCTTTCTGGCCTGGGGACAGTGGCTTGGATACATGAAAGAACCTGTCTATTTGTTGCCATCTTTTCAGACTAATATGCTTAGAAACCTGCTCATGAACGGGCCCTTTCAGAGGATCAATGTTCCAGAAATCAGGAATGCTTGATTCCACATGAAGGCCCATCCAAATAGACACTCCCAAATAGGCTCGGATCTCTTTGACTGTGGTAGAAAATCAAGTGCGCGTCTCAGGTTTTTCAGGCCCAGGGTAAAGAAAAGCATACTCATTCGTATGTTGTACAAGGGTTTTCAAAGAATCTTCATCATAGAATAGGCTGAAGATTGCATAAGGATCGTCTGGAGCAATGGTATTTGGTAGCTGACCCTGACCACACGTGTAGGGCTTGGTGATTTTTAATGGAGTGTATTTAGGTAGTGGCCATGGCTTAGGAGGAAGTCCTTTTGGAGTCTTTGTGGACTTTGGATCTTTCTTCACATGATCCAGATCATTTGACACCTTATTACGAGGCATGGTATTGTTTTATGGCTATTTGGCTCATGGTAGGAGCCTGGTGGACGCGTTATTTTGGTGGTTGCGCGGCTCTAGGGTTAAGCCCCTGATTTGTGCACCCTGCCAGACGATGGGATAAGCCATTTCACACCAAAGAAGGCTACGAATCCCACACTCTGCCATGGTATCTTCTAATAGAAAAAGTCTTTCGTTGGAAAATCTTTGCTAGTATAATCTTATACGAGCTGTGAATACATCATGATTCGCTTCACTACTATACACATATTGCTTCCGACCCGAACAACAGGTCACGCCTCGAAATAACCATGATGTAAACCACATCACCCAAGATCCTCCGTGTCAATAATCGACTTTACTCGGGTCCCAGCCAAAAACGTCATCCGACGCAGGGATTGTGAAGTCGGATGTGATGAAGTCTCTCAGACGCTCCATCATCCTGTCTCGATGCTGTTTCTGAAGAGCGTAATCGGGTGTCACGCCAGCCTCGCTATTGGCCTCATGTGTCGCCTTGTCAGGTAAGGCTGGTAAGCTATCATCATCACTGTCATCCTCATCGGTGACACCGTGCTGGCGGCCTGACGGGACCCGTTGCCCCTTTACCTCAGGCTTGTGGAACCATTTGAAAATTGTGAATCTGCCAGCTTCGAGGCATTCCTTCGCTGTAGACCTGCTCTTCGGATCTACCTTAAGCATGTGGGTCGCGATGAATGACCACAGCTCGGCGTACAGACGTGTTGCCTGTGAGGGCGAGGCGTTCCGGTTCTGTTGTTCCAAGGCAGCTGCGTACTTGGCTGCCCTGTTCTCAATGATAGCGCACCAACTTGCGCCTTCCGCAGAGCTATCTCGGGGGTTGGGGAGGCGTCCTGCTGCTAGCATCTGCATGCCGGAGACACCTATGGACCACAGATCCAAGCGAGCATCACAGGGACCACCTACAGAATTCGGAGGTTAGCATGCATCTTTGCGTTCATGGTCAATGTTATTGGATTGTTCTGTAGCGTGAAAACTGGCTCCCGGCGCTCGAATGTCTTGCGACCTGAACGGCAGTGCCAATGGGGTAAATTTGCTGGCGAGTGAACATACCTGTGAGTACTTCGGAAGCTGTGTACGTCCAAACACCGCTTGGGCTGCCTTCATCAAGGCCAATTTCTCCGATCTTGACATGGAGCCCGCGGACTCGAGGGTAACGACGTTCCACCAAGATATTCTCGGGCTTGATGTTCCAATGAATGGCGTCGGGGTGGGCGTGTAGGTGCGCCAGCGCATTCAGGCACTGGAACAAGACGCCGGCAATCTCGATGGGGCTCCAGCTTTCCTGATCCTTGATGCGCCAAGGACGGGCGAGATTTCCCCCTCGTACATACTGCATAACCAGCAGGGGAGGCCCACCTTCAGTGGTGAAGTCGACACATCTATTTATATTTACCTATTGAAGTAGTGTTAGTACAGCTTCTTCAATATTTGTTCCATATACCATTTTCCGACTTTTTTGTTTGAACATAGAGGTGGGCTCGAATCAGCGTGTGGGACAGAGGAACAATACTTACATGATTCTGACTGAGAATAATGCGGCTCGGATTTTGGTCGAACTCAGAATGTTTCAATTGCTTTCCTGCATATTCTTCGCCCGTACTTGCGTCATAAACGAGATAAATCTTTGCGTGGTTGCTACTGCCGAGTTCCTTCTCCACACATCGATAGTAGAAAGGCTTTGTCTTCGGTGTTGGCGTCTGGACTGGGTCTACAGTGACGGGTCGATTGTGCGAAGGCAGAATTGCTACAGCGCTCTCAACATTTGTGAGGTATTCGAGGCACCCTTGTCTGTAGTCTTCTGTAAGGGTACCATGGTCCGGGACCAGGACAAGGAACTCGAGTTTCTTAGCGACGCGAACTATGATGCCTTTCTTACATTCCCCAAATAGTATCCACGTGGATAATGTTCGCACTCCAGGTTCTTGATCGCCGTACTGAACGCTTATTCTGGATTGCGAAGTTAGGTACTTCAAGACAACTTGGCCTTTCATGTTGATCGTGATTGAGAAGGCCTGGCGGCTGACATTGAAGTCTTTCGAAGATTCACCGCAGTAGACGTCGCAGGAGTCTTTGTCCTTCCCAAATACAAACCCTTCGCTAATCTCTTTCGGAAGGTCGTTGAGCGTCAGTCTGATCTCCGGTAATGAATCAAGGAACTCGTCCATGTGCTCGTTGTTCTGTCGTCCTAATGCAGTCCCAGGCCTGGAACCTTTGCGGTATTCGAATGCTTTGGAAGAGGCCGGCATGTAGAACGATGCATTGTGAGGATCTTTCCATGCGTTGAGTGTCCACTCGTTGAGCGGCACCAGTCTTACTATGAGGTTATTATTCTCATTCGTCATGGTTAGGTACGTCGACTATGTTGTAAAATCCTATTAAAGCTATGTTGGTAAAACCCGTAGAAGAAGCTCTCCTGGTAATCGATGTTCCTCGTACTCTGTATGATGTTTTGGAGAGATGGTACGAGGTAGCTATAAAGGCGTGCAGTCCGACTAGTATCTTGAGGTGTTGTTCGGTGTATGTTGTTGTCTGGGTTGTGTCATCCGTATACTGGGCTTGATGAGGCGGCTTCGATGGTTGTGTGTTGAGAGAAAGAAATGTGCCCACCGCTATGATGTCGAACACAATCGTGGTAGATTGCAGAAAACTTGAGGCGGCCACTGAGTGTTTGAGAGCAATGGAAAGTCGTCATAACGTATATATAGGTCAGAATGATCTTGAGCAACGAGACAACTGGTCGCCATAATTTTAAACACACCCTTTGATCCGCGAACACTTCTTCGCGAAGAAGTGTTGAAGAGAATCATATACATTGTGATCACGAGATCAGCTGTTGCCCATGGTAAATGAACACCACCTGGAGAAAGAAACTTCTTAAGGTAGGGAAAGAGTGATAGAATATACTGTCAACACAGGGTGTACAAGACAATAAGTTCATGTATTCTGTCGACAACAAAGTCTTCTCTGAGGTCAGACCAACCTTGACACCAAGCTAGAAAAAAACCTCGATGTGTTTTTGCTTTGCAACTACATCTCTTGATCAAGTTCCGTTCTCCCTTGCCGTCAATTCTCGAGACCTCGGATTGAGCCAGTCGCTCTTGGCAAACTCAGATCAAACCCCTCCGACCTCTCAAGTGACGCGCACGAGTAGCTGCTCAAGGAACTGCACCATGCCCTCTCTTCCTCTTGAAGAAAGTTTGCGAGAGTCTCAAAACGTTACCAACACTAGGGAGCCGGCGGAGAAACGGATGTGAGCTCTCCAAGCCCCATCGTCGACTTAACTGACACATGATGACCCATAGAGATAGGACCCGATGCAGAGAAGAGACACCTTTCTACGAAGACATGATCGACTACTTCGAAGGGGCTGCCTATGATTATCATGACACGTTAGTCAAACTGGGAGGAAGGCCAACTCGGCCAGTACTTGAGAAGCCAGCAGGAAAGGCTGTTTACAAGGAAAAAGAAGGAAGGATTGACATCATTGATGAGAACGGAAAGCTGACATGTACTCTGGGTTATGACATGAGCCCAATTTATCATCATTGGACTGAAGAATGCTCTCGATTTGAGAAAGAACTGGATCGGTGGAAAGAATTTCAGGATTATCGACGGAACAACCCACAACTACTTCCATTGGAGACAGCGTTCGATGTGAGCGGGACAGATCAGCCATTGAAGGAGATGCTGGCTCGATTAAACGAATGGCGTATATTTCAAGTCTACCACCAAGACAAGGTCAATACCGCCTTGATGTCGACTTGGAGGAATGAGAGAGTTCTAGGGCACCTCTTCCGGGAAGAGGAGATGTCTGATCCTCTAGAACAGCTTTTCCAGGAAGAGCCATTCTCGGATCGGTCGATATCAGAGATTCAATCGGAGATTGGTACATGGCTCGAACAATTATACCCGGGGCAATTAGCCTTAGAGGCCTCTCAGAAGCAGCTGATGTGTATTGAAAATCAGGGCTTCGAAATGTTATCAGAAATTTGTGCCTCTTTGGAAGGTATGCCTCTGCTTTGCCAGAAATTAGAGAAGAAAATTCTGGACCAGACCAATCGTGTCTACCAGGAGCTACAGCTTCTGGAGGCAAGGCCTAGTCTCGTCGCACAAGTCTCATCCAATACTGCATCCTTCGATCAGCGCGTACACCATTGGAACTCAGAGACTTCTCGACTGCTGAAGGAACTTCTGGAATGGAAGGTCTTCCTGAAATGGCGCAAACGTCAAGCCAACGCAGATACCCTAGTCACTGCGGAAGAGCAAGTGTTATCTGGACGCCATATGGATTCAGCCATCTCGTTGGACTATGTGACATACCGAAAGACTGAAGTGGATAAGGCTAGGAGCTATGTTGGTTGTTGGCAACGTCTGCGGAAGTCGGAGGAGAAGAGTTTAGAATACCGTAAGAAGGCGGGCATTCCCACACTTGGAGGTTCTGTTGAGTCCATACAAAAAGATGTGGAGCGTTTCCAACGAGACGTGGGCGCTGCCGAAGCCCAACTTCGATCAGCACAGCAACAGCTTACTGATCTTCTCCCGTCAGATGTATCTGGGAGTCGTACCGATGATCGGGAACGCTCTGAATTCAGAGTTTCTCCGACAGTTGCCCACCAAACTCTACCAACCTATGGAATCTCAGAATCAATCCATACCTATAGCATCCCAAACCAAACAGAGGATAAGCGAGAGAAGGGCAACGATAATGAAGGACATCAGCTTACTGTTTCAGAAGCAGGTCTCCCGGATCAGGTCATATATGACGATGACATTCAAATGACAGATGTCACTGGTGATCCTTGTTTACACGAGGTGGTTGGAGAGGGGAAAGGAGCAGAATTCATAGGTACTCTGATGAGTGATGTCGAAGATCCTGTCAATCCTGTCAGTACTGGCTCACCTCTTGCACTGGGGGGAGAATCCAAGAGTCGCAATACCAGGGTTACCAGGAAATCGTCCTTATTGATCCAACAAGTGCCAGCTACAAGAAAGACCCGATCTGCGACGAAGCTCGATCAAGCTATATCTAGCAGGACTCCTAAGACTATTGGCAAGAAGCCGGCCAAAAAGGTCAAGGTCTTTACAGAAAATCAGACCGAGACGCTGCTAAATGCTGCATCGACCAGCTCTCCTCCTACTATCGAGCCTGCCTCGCTCAGAAGAAGTGACCGGCTCAGAAAGAAAGCTGAAGTTTTAGCCAATATGTCGCCATCACCACAACTCAACGCTGCTCAATCTTCTCAGTCATCAAGGCAGAAGAACCCCAAGAAGCAACCCAGTGTCGTCGAACCTTCACAGTCGTCAAGGCAGAAAAAGCCCGAAGTACAACTCAATGCTCTCGAATCACCTCAATCACCAAGTCGGAAAAGGCCTAGGACAGAAAATGACCGCGTCGAGTCATCTCAATCATCAAGCCGGAAAAGACCTAGGATAGAAGAGGATACCGACGAATCATCTCAATCATCAAGCCGTAAAAGGTCCAGGACAGAAGAAGATACCGTCGAATCATCTCAACCATCAAGGCAGAAGAGACTCAAGGCAAGAGGCCGTCATCAAGTCCACCAGGGCCCATAGAGAATGTGAGTTGGCATCTACTCCACAGGCTTTGATATATCTCGTTCACGCCAGCTGAAGCGTTCTTCTCTAGCTCCAGGGAACGGCGTATGAATTTCCCGCTCGAGACTGCTGCTTCGTCAGCACCTGGAATGCAAAGGGTTTGAAACGAGTATACCGAGTACAACAATCCTCTGAGCGATTTCCCCTCGATCGGCGGAGACATAAAAGACCACTGGCGGGGAGACACTCTCTTCGGCGTATCACCATACCTTCCCGCAAGGTTCCAAATTGCGTTCTCTAAATATTCTACCGTGGCTGGACTGGGATCGAAGAGTCTTGGTTGGCGGTTACCTTTAGGTACGAAATCCCCTCTTTGGCAGCCCTAACCCTAACCTACGTGCTCTACTAGTTCTCATTTGTTCTCAGGTTGCTCCACCTTTGATGGATTCCGGATTGAGCTTTACGTTGATCGGCGGAGGAAACACCCTCCTAAAAGAATTTGACATATCCTCTCCAGTTGCTTCACTGCTGCTGGATTCCGGACTGAATAATACTCGGTTGATCGGCGCATAAAGGAGATAGGCTACAGGATTGTGCATTGGACGTGGCCGATGGGGTTCTGCGTCAGCCTGTAAAGGAGGCTCCATAACACAGAACTGTGCGTTGATCAGAGATGAGTGCAGTATACGTCGAGGTGGGAGATTCCTCTTGCCAAAGCGTATGGTGGATCAATGGGGCAGCCATTGTGCCTCCAGCCGAGAAGGGAAGACGCTCCCAAATATGCGCCGAAACAGAGCATATGATAGAAAACATCAAGTGGAGAGGGGCATGCAGGCCAAAGAAGGGTCCGCCGTAGGGAAGGCGGCGGTACAGTGTGTCGGGGTGGGTAGGTGGTGGCAGGGAGCAAGCGGCCGGGAACACATTCTACACATCTTCTAGGGATTTTTAGGGACGGGATTTCAAACGGTTTTCCTATACTGTTATCACGCTTCACATTTTCATGTTCCACGGAGGCTCTCGTCGCGGAGGAGTTAGCGACTTTCACGATCGTATGCGTTACTTATGTCAATGGTACCCCAGTTACAATTCGATAGATAGGCAGGCAGATGAAATCAACAGACGGCTTAGAGATATCTAATAGCTTACTGAATGAAGCAAGGACGCCATGCAAGAGAGAGGAGTTCTACATGTATCATCAATCGAAGGACTGACACAAAGATTCCTCGGGCTTTCTCCCGTTTTTCATGATCCTTATAGCGAACTACAACCAGTAGAGCAAGAGAGAGCGACAGAGTGCACGGGCGAAGACGCACCTTTGCCATCTCGAAGTCTTCAGTTTCCAATTCCTCATTGTTTTGCCGGACACAACAACCTCTTCAAGCTACATCTACCTCTGCTATTGATATGTCAAAGCAACCAGTCGACGGAGACACCACGAAGAAAACCACCGCACTCTGGTAGCGCTCACTACGGACTTCCCGCAACAAAATGCGGGTGGGATTTCTGAGGTCTTAAGGATCGACGGCTCGTGCAACATGGACGCATCTTCAACAGCGTCTACTGCAGGCGGTGGTCGCTGCCTTCGCACGGGGGCGATGATGAGGAAGCGATTGACGAGAGAGACAGCGAGAGAGAGCACGTGGCGTTCTAAAGGTTGGCGTACTGTACGGGCTACATCTAGTGCATTCACTTGCATACTACAAGATCTTATCAATCAAACGAAGGTCATTCGAAGGTCTGCCAGCGTGAAGAGTGAATGTGTAGCACAGATGCCCTCTCCTTCTCAAAGCTTCATGTTCGAATATGCGCCTAGAGGCAAATTGTAGATACACGACAAGGCTGAATCTGCAAGAAAAGCATGGACCTGATGCATAAAGCGCTTCCGGGGGTATCTGTCATAGCAAGAAAAGTGATCCTCCAAACGCCCGATTCGGAAATGCAGCTCGTGTTACCAGTCAAAAGAAGTATGTGCCCTTGCATCGAAGGTAGTGTCAGGAAATGGGGAATATACCTGCCGCAACCCCATCAGGTAAGAAGGCAAGAAGTCAAGTCCAAGGTTTACTCTTAGGATATCTAGCAGCCTCACGACGCAGAAGATCATCAAAAGTCTTCCTCATCGCTCCGTCAGGGTCAAAAGTGGGTGTCTGAGCGGTTGCGTATTTTGCTTTCTTCCTCGATTGCTCCTCACCCTCCGTTATCGTGCGCTTTCGACCCTCTTCATCCGCTTTTGATCCGTTCGTCTTGCCATTTGTCTCTGTATTGTGCTCGTTGACGCCGTTGATAGGACCCGACCTCGGCTGGTGATGATCTGATGGCTGTACGGCCGCTGGGAAGGTCTTCTTCGTCTGTTCCTTTGTTTGTTCAGGCTGACCGCTGATGGGCCGTAGTTTGTCACCAAGAACATCAAGCAATATTTTGGGACTGACGGACTCCTCGTCCAACAGGTGCCTCAACCCTAATGCCAGATGACGGTGCTCCTTCTCAGTCTTGGCTTTTCGTATGATAAAACTTCGCAATTCACGCGATAACCGAAGTGGATCCGCTATCTGTTCGTACTTGTTCTCCAAACATTTTCTTGATATGATTCGCTGGAAATCCTCGCGTGTAGCCTTCTGTAACGCTTTTGGCACTACTCCTTTATTGGGGGGAGATGCGTCCAATGACTCGTCACCAAACAATTTGTCGATCACTGCTTTCAAGCCCTTGTCTGGTCGAGGTGCATGGTCACTGGACAAGCAAGTGACAGACTCTTCGATGTGGTTCTGCAGATCATGAGACGTGAACTCAGGAGTCTCGCTGCGACGCGGAGGAGCAACGAGACTTGGGCGCATTTGCTTTAATGCTGAGATGGAAGCTTCTTTTCCTGCCGCAGACTTAGGATCGGGCAAGGACCCGGCTTGGAGCTGATCAATGTTTGATAAGCCCGCTGCACTGGCGTTATCGACTAAAGGAGGATAGCACAAAGGTCCACCAGCTGGAGCGGTCGATGGAGGAAGCAACATGTCTACAGTTGCTATGAAAGAGGTGTCCCAACGCGACGGTTGGGTACTGTATGGAGCCTTTGAAGAAGTTCCTGATCGCTGCGTGAGAGATTCAACGTGTTCTCGGAACTTACGAGTCTCCTCCGCTTTGCGCTGAATTATCAGAGCATTATGGGCTATCGGGTCTCGACGGGACAGCTCGAAGTCCTTCTTCATCTGTTCAGCCTCCTTGCTCTCTTGCGGTGTCAACTCTATACCATCCTCGATATGGAATGTCTCCGAGGGTGTGATTGAGAGAATTTGGTTGCTAAAGATGAAAGTCAGCAAAGCAAACCTTGAAAGGGAAGGCGTTGCTTACGTGGTCTGATCAGCTAGAAGATGGTCTAGAAGAGCGTCTTTTTTGAGAAATCGGCTCAAGTCTTCCTGTTCGACAGTCTTCGGTAGGAACAAGTACTGACCAGCACCTTTGATAGCGTGGCGATTTGGATTCTTTTTATCCACCACTCGTGTAGCAAGCTGGACTTTAAACAAGGCTTGATTTTGGATTGCCTGCTCAAAGGTGCCACCCACAGTGAGACGGTAAACATAGACTGGTTTCTGTTGTCCGATACGGTATGCTCTGCCGATGGCTTGCTGTTCCCACGCAGGGTTGAAATGATCGTCTATTATGACGACTCGATTGGCACCAAACAAATTCAGTCCAGTCCCTCCAGCCCTTGTGGATATTAGACAGATATTCGTCTTGCCTTCATTGAACTCTTTTGTGATCGGCTGCCGCTTCTCTGGCAACATCTTACCGTCAATACGAGCGTACTCCTTCTTTGCCTTCGCGAGCTGTTCGCCGATGAAGTCAAGGGTTGGAATCCGATGAGAAAAGACCAGGACTTTATCACCGGCAGCTTCAGCGAAATCTAGAATACTCATTAGAACTTGCATCTTATTGGATAGACACAGAGTGTCAATTGGCGTGGTCAGAGCCTCGAACACCTTTTCGCTCTCGCTTATGATTGGTGATAGACCAAGCTTGGAAACGGGCTCAGCCAGTTGGACAGCATCTTCGTCGGAGCCAAACAGCCCATCCTCAGCATCGGATTGGAGTGCCTTCTTTCTCGCCACTGGAGCCTTCGTCTTGGACAAACCTTCATACCCAGCTTTGAGTGCGAGGAGACCATCCCTAAAACTTTTGGGGTGATTGCAGAGGAGTTGGAGAAGGCTGAGCCATGACCAGAGAACAGCTCGTCGGGGCTCATCCCCCTTGCTGGCACCAAGCATGAATCCTGCATAAATGCAATAAAGCTCCTTCTGGAGCTTGGTAAGTGGGACGGTGATAACGAACTCCACCTTACCCTTCAGCTCAGCATGCAAAACTGCGTTCCCCCTTCGGTGCACTTTTGGCTCTAATTCCAACTCTAACGCTTTTAGCCTCTTCCGCGACTCTCTGTACTGCGAATCGGTGCTGTCTCGATACAGCCCTGCGTCTATCGGCTCTTCGTAGGTTGCCAGAAACTCTGCGGGCTTTCCCAGGTATTCTGGCGCAATCCAGTCGATCATTGAATAATATTCTCCGAGGGAATTTGCCAAGGGAGTCCCAGTAAGTGCGATCCGACTCGTAGTCTTGATTTGGTTGATGGCTCGATTGATATCTGAAGCTCGGTTCTTGAAATGGTGAGCCTCATCGGCAACGACGAGACTGGGGCCTTCTAGCAGAGCCTTTTTGATCATTTGGTGTTGGGGTCCGTCGAGGGCAGGGGACCTATTCGCCCGCGGTTTGTTCTGAATCAATTCCGTAAAAGTAGGATATCCGAGTATCAAAACACCACCTTCATCATCCCAGGCTTGGATTTCCGTGAGGCGTAGATTGAGTCCAATTGCCGAACTTACTTTTCGAAGCTTGCCAAGAGGATTGGATTCCGTGGGCGGCCAGATCAGGAGTTCGTCCCACCAATTTTCCACCAGTGTCACTGGACAGAGTATAAGCGTTCGATTCTTGCGAAGCTGGAGTGGGATCTGTTGACGTATATCCATGTTCTCGGATATAGACGCTTCTGCGATTGTTACCAGCAGCGAAATGACCTGCATGGTCTTTCCCAGACCTTGAGCATGAGCAAGCAGGCATCCTTGTAGGCTCTCGTGATCGCCGGTGATCTCACGCCACATGAACTGTAGGCCCTCTTTTTGATGTGGTTTCATGGGAATTCCATTCCCAAACGCTGGGTTCAGCCGAACAAACGCCTCATGGTCAAGTTTGCCAGGGTTGACGATGATTTCTAGTGGGTCGCCAGCCTGAGAACTCATTTTGGAGACTCTAGGCTTAAGTTCTTCTCGCCGACGGCGCTCTTCATTGCCACGCATCCTCTCCTGGGCGGTTTGTCGTTTGTCTAAGGTTTCTTGACTCTCTGTGACAACATACTTTCTTTTACGTGTTTGGCTATGCTGCAGACCTTCGTTGGAGTCCTCTCGAACAATCAGTTCTCGTTTCTTCTTTGACGTTTTGGGAGTAGGAAAAGAATTCTTCTTCTGATAGTATTCCAAACACTCAAGCAGGAAATCGTAGAAAGGCTCGTATCCATCTTCATCCTCCAAAGTCGCAGTGATGTGATGTCCCTTAAGACCTTCAGAAGTTACCTTCACAGGTATTGTCCAGCAAACACACCATGCGGCAACCCGCATGATGCTGTCTGAGTCTCCCTTGATTGAGCTTTTTATAGAGCGCTTGTTACGGAGAAGCTCCCTAAGGCCTGACATCACATTTACGCGAGAGACTTCCATACTGATCTTATCCAAGTAGCTAGAGGCAGCCCGTCGGGACCATGCTGGTGCATTGGCCACCGTCCATATGAGCAGTCGCTTTCGGTCTTGCCTCTCTACCAGGTCGGCAGCATCCATCTTCTTGATTCCGTCAATATCATGCAAGGCTGGAAACTGACTCGGGGGATCGAAATTCGGATGTACCACAGAGTCGTTGGAGTCACTTTCAAGACTGATGATTTCCATGGTCTTGGTTGGTGATTTTGGCAATGTGGGAGGCACCCGATAAACGGGCTTCTTACTGCAACTACGTTGAAATATATCGCTGTCGTTTTCGCTGCCGTACAGAGGCGGCGTATGAATTCCATAAGAAGGCTCCGGCTTTGGGTCGCAAAATTCCGGCTCCACTGGATCCGAATGTTGGGTCAAATCGATGACATTGGAGGGGTAAAATCCAGGGTGACTGACTTTCTTGGTTAGCTTGATTGGTGTCTTTGGCTTTGGTTCGGCAACGATCAAGGTGTCGGAGTCAATCCCATCTTCTACATCGGCCATTGTTAAGTCGTCATCAACAATCACGGGCTGGTATGTGTCGCTGTCAGCGTCGTCTTCGACAATGAAGCCTTCCAAATCATCTTCCGATACATATAAAGTCTCACTATCAGCCGTAAGGATTTCTTCATCTTCAAGTATCTCTCCAGGCTCTAGACTTTTGGCGAGCCTAGGCTGTCTTGTTGCAGGTGGTAATTTCTCTGGCGCCTTCTGCAGCTTCAATGTAGCGATTTTCCATTTGTTGTCTTCGCGATCGAAGAGAGAGCGTTGCATGCCCTTACAGATCTTGTAAACGTCACTGGTTCTGGACCATTCCTCCTGAGAAATCTCCTTACAAAGACCGGCGATGCGAGCTTCAAGTTTCTCGAGCTTATGATTTAGTAACTCAATCTGGTGCTTTGAGTCTCGGTCACGCCTGGATTTTGCCCATAGGCGCCATTCTTTTGGTTTCAATTTTGGGAGCCTCTTCACAGTCCAGTCGCGGACAATATGATCCATGGCACTATCGATCGCGCCTTGCACTTCCGCGCTGGTCAGCTTCACAGTTTTGGTTCGACCGAGTGGCCGTGTGATCTTCCCCTGTTCTTTCTCCATCTCACGCCACGTCTCTAGATCATATTCCCCTTCCGAGTCGGAATCACCGTACAAAGGAAGAGCCTGGTCTTTCCCATCCATGTAATTCCACTTTTCGAGGGCCTTCCTCTCAGGGTCCTGGCTCTCATCACGCGCAAGAGCCGGGTCAGCGACGTTGAACACGCTGCCCGTTCGTTCATTGGCTTCGGTTGCGTCCGGAACGATTTTGTCTTTGATCCACTCGGAACGATTCTCCCTGGATGCTGTAACCCCCTTAAAAACATGTGAGAATACGGTAATGGAGACAGGGACATTTTTTCTGCTGATCCTGTCTGGGTATGGTACAAGTCCAACATGGTCACGTCCGTCTGGCTTCAATGATACCGTCTGGCTCCGAAGGAGGTACTTCATACGGGCATTAACGTATAGACGCTGGCCTACACCGACGTCGTTGTTGGGAGCAACAATGAAATCGTCAGGCTCGGCGGGTTGTTCCAGTTGTTGCGATGTTCCTGTCGCTCGTTCAACTTCCAAATACTTACCAAGAGCAACGTCGCCATAGATCAAATTATCGATGGGCATAGATTCAAACCCGAGATAGATCTGGTCTGCCTTTCTCTTGACTTTCTTGCCGTATGACCGCTGCTGTAGTTGTTGCACATGTACGGCTTCTCCGACTCTCTGTGCAGGCAAATTGAACGCATCATTCGCCGTCTTGGCAATTGACTTAATCGATTTCTCATCTTCATAATCAAGATCAACGTCAGGTACTAGGATGGGTTTCACTCGCTTCCGACCGTCTGCATTAATTGAGACAAGTCCAGGCTCCGCTGCCATTTCGATTGAGCCCAATGCAGAATCCGACATGGAGGTTGCTGCCTCCACAGAGACGGGAGGCTCATGGACGTCGGGTGGAAGCTCTCCATCCAGAGAGGGACATTGTAAGATACTCGATTCGAAGGATGGATTTGTGTTCGTGTCTTTTCGGAGAGTCTCCGGTGAGCTAGGTGCCTCGCCAAGAATTGGCGACTTCGCTGCGATGGTCTGCAATGGTTCTGAGGTAACAGGCTGGGCTATTACTAAACGACGTCTTCTCTTTCCCGTCTCGTCGATGATGATAGTCTCGCCTTGATGACAACGCTGTTCAACTTGCTCTGTGTTGAAAATATTCGCAGTGCTTGAAGTAGGCTCCTCGTGACCCGAAGCCGTCGCGTGAGGCTTTTCTATGGTCTTTTCAGGCTTGGCCTCATCATCTTCTTCCTCAACTATCTTGATGCCCAAGTTTTCTCCTCTTTGGGCATCTTCCAAGGTGCGAAACGTGGTTCTGTTGGGTCGATTCAGTCCTTGGAGCTCAGGCCCTACCTCGAGGACATTGCGGAGCTGTGCAGGGGTTTCGTCAAGCGCAAATTGATCCCGCGGCCGGACAGAGGAACTGGCTGGAGACAACATGGACCCAAGCGCTCTAGATGCTGCTCTCGGCTCGAACCTTGATGGAGTGGCAAAACATGGAGTTCCTACTTGTGAGCCGAAGCCCACACTCGATAATATAGCAGAACACTGAGCCTGGTCTTGTAGATATTTCGAAGACTTGATCCGAAGGTGCTTGATGAGATGGTTGATAGCGGCCCTGTGGCTTAATGATCTGATCCCCAATTCATCTCGCATATAGGCGTTATTCACCATCGTGATGAGGGCAAGGCCGTTGACATCGTTATTGCGAAGGCTATTAGCAAGGACGTCTGCACTTGGCATTGACAATGAGGCATTGCATTGCAGCAACTGGCTGTCATGGTTGGTCAGGGCAAAAATCACGTCATCCACTGTCCAATCCCACGGGTCGTGGAGTGACGAAAGTGGTCCTTCGATTGACGATTGTATGGTAGACATACTTGCCCAGGTAGACGGATAGAGCTACCTGAGCCAGCGTATGATGTTGCAAATGTAAAAGGGCAGTGAGGGGGTAGGTGGTAGGTGGTAGGTGGTAGGAAGTAGTTCTTTCCCAGAGACCATAGCGAGTAGGATATTTCGTGATGAGGGGGGAGGAGAGTGAATGTGTATTCGTAGTGAATGTTCTGGATCGACGTGTCTTTCTACGCTGAACCTCACTTTCATGTCAGTCACTTGTATTCGTTGTAGTTGTTGTGCATGGCTTGTACCTGGTTTCGCTGGTCACTGCGTTGCCATTGCACCCATTTTTAGTGGATTTTTCACAAATGCTTTGCAGCGGTAGTCGACACCAGATGTCAGCCCTTGAGAATTGAAAGCTGGGACACTACCTAAAGGAGGGACGAACAGCTGGAGAAACGTTTGTTTGATTGCGAGTGCCTGAACCCGCAGATTGTATGCCTGTGCACGCCAAGCTTGCGCGTGTGCACGTCAATCTTATCCCCGTATTAGCCCCGAAGCTAAGAATTCCCTCCATCTTTTCGTCATCTCATTTCGAATATTAAGGTATTAATTATTATTCTATAGTCAGTGCGTTGTACTGTAACGAGTCGAACTGAGTGTATGACTAGCTTATAACAACATTTGTTCTCTACTGAAAGAAAGATACTAAACGCAGCTCAGGATGGCCGCTTCAGTCTACCCCAATTACCCCCCAGCTCTGACATCGGAACAATGGGATTACCTGCTTTCCAATATCAAGGATTGGTCTATTCTCAACGGCTTAGCTATACGACCCTCTTCATCTTTCGTGTCAGAAAAATCAGATCCGTCGAGATCGCTCGCTGTAACCGCACCTGTCACTCTGTTTCCCAGCCTCTTTCCTACACCATGCTTCGAGGAAGCTCGGGCAATTCAGACTGCATACAATGAGCTGTATGCGTGTATAGCAAATGATGAAGAATGGCTCGGAGAAATCGTAAAGGAGTATGCATGCATCTGATTACCTCTTCAACACCTATCAATGTCTTTGCTGCTGCTGTAACAGCTGCTACCGTGCTCCTGGAGACTCGATCCTATCTTGCCTTGGAAGGAAGCGTGATGTTTCTTGTTCTCTGATTGTGTGTTTGCAGATTGGTCGAAGTGGATGATTTCATCGCCAATCTGTGGGATGTCCACCTAGCAGTGAAGAAGGAGGGCTATGTGCAGGTACTTGAAGCTTTTCCACTACCTTGTCAATAGGCCCGTGTACTAAGTACACGCAAAGGACCTCTCTCTAGGTATTTTCCGTTCAGATTATATGGTCCACAAGGACCCGTCAAGTCTAGACGCCAGTCCCGAAATCAGACAAGTCGAGTT
The DNA here is from genome assembly GCA_003184365.1 of Evernia prunastri. Classification (NCBI taxonomy): domain Eukaryota; kingdom Fungi; phylum Ascomycota; class Lecanoromycetes; order Lecanorales; family Parmeliaceae; genus Evernia; species Evernia prunastri. The sequence continues at coordinate 276,089 of NKYR01000040.1, forward strand.
CAATACGATTGCGTCTTCTTTCGGAGGTCTCTCCGCTAAAGTCTCAGCTCTTCACAGGTAGGTTCTCGTTCGTCTGCTTCAATTTTGACATCCTGATGTATACACCAGCCACCTCCTTTCTATCTCCGCCTACCCGCCCACCAGTCCACCCCTCATCACCCAGCCTTCTCTTCCTCCAAATCCATCTATCACTTCCATATCCCGTGGGATCGCCACTGCTCATGAAGCATATGGTATTTCGAAAGCCACGACTCCGTTGCCTCTCTGCACCTTGTTCGTCGTTCAAGTTCCCGAAAACAATACATTTGACCAACACGCTCTGGCTACTACTCTTCTCACTGACCACAATGTCCTCACTTTCCGCCTTCCTTTTTCTGCCGTACTCACTCACACAATTATTCCATCCGACTCGCCATCTCGACCTCTAATTTACACCCCACCGCACGCTAAAAACACTTCATACGAAGTCACTACTCTCTATTTCCGCGCTGGCTACTCGCCTGCAGAGTATGACTCTCCAGATTCTTGGAAAGCGCGCTTACATCTCGAACGCTCCGCGTCAATCAAGTGTCCCTCCATCTTGACGCACCTGGCTGGTTCGAAGAAGATACAGCAGATCTTGGCCACCCCATCTTCACCTCATCTATCACGATTCCTAGCTTCCACTTCTTCCGCAGCATACATCGACCGCATACGTGCTACATTTGCAGCTATCTACCCGCTTGACGACACAGCAGAAGGTAAACACGCAATCAGCATAGCCACCGATGCAAACAAGGCTAAGGGGTACGTTCTTAAACCGCAGCGAGAGGGTGGCGGAAATAACATCTACGGATCGAAGATCCCGCAATTCATAAGCTCTCTAGGTGACGATAGGAAAAAATATAGAGGTCACATTCTAATGGAATTGATTGAGCCGCCTGCGCTACAGAACAGTATTTTCAGGAATGGAGAGGTCCGGAGTGGTGAGGTGATTGGAGAGCTGGGGGTGTATGGGGTTTGCCTTTGGCGTCATGGCCGCTGTGAGAAGGGGGAGCAAGAGATATTGGAGAATTGGGAGGCAGGACATTTGTTGAGGACGAAAGGCCGAGAAAGTGAGGAGGGTGGTGTGGCAGCTGGGTTTGGAGCAGTTGATAGCGTTTGCTTGATAGATATATGATCGTAGTGGGATTCCGCTCCTTTCGCGCCAACGAAGTAGGAAGTTTTACGAGTAAAATCCCTCCGATCTATGGAAATGCTCCTTTATAATTGTGCAATCGCTGGACTTCAGCATCCTAAGTAATACGTAGTCCGTAGGAAATTCGGTCGTCATTTGAGCTAAGCTCGTCGTCTTCGAATGATCCGCATCAATTTCTTGGCGGCCTCGGGATGATACTCTATTGTCAGCCCTACGAGTACTCACAGAAACACAGCGCAGAATTTCTTCAATTCCACTACTGAATCAGGTAGAGAAGTAGATAGGTAATACCTACAATCCTTTGCATGCCTTTCTCTACCATGTCCTCCAAAAAGCCCAAGCTCTCCACAAAAGCCCACCTCCCCTTCAAGACCCAAAACAAGGAAAAGCGTCAGTCCCTGCACATAAACAGAAAGAGAGCCACCGACGGCATCAAACGGGACGAACGATTCCGCCGACGGCGCGAAGAGGACAAGGACCCCAGCCTACGGGAGCAGAGGCTGAAGCAAAATGTGCCGTTGACGTTGGAGAGGAAACGGGTGTGGGACGATGTGGACAGTGACATTGGCGACGGGCTGGGAGTTTCCGTGGATGTGGAGAGGTTGAAGAGGCGGAAGGATGAGGAGGAGCAGGCCGCTTTGGGGGAGGCGGAAGAAGAAGAAGAGGGGAAAGAAACGTCCGAAGGCGAAGACGAGGAGAGGGACAGCATGATCGACTCCGCCAGCGAAGACGAGACCGTAGAAGTTGCAAAGCAAGCAACGGCTCCGAAGACAAGAACGCCTACGGAGCGTGCTACATCGCCCGTGCAATCCACAAGGAGCACGAACCTCGATTTCACACCGGACGCCCTCGCGGCCAAATTCCCTACCCTTTTCTCCACCGACGCGCCTCCTGTTCCAAAAGTCCTGATCACGACATCCTTCAACTCGACCCTTCACAAAGAAGCCGACCACCTCACGTCTCTCTTCCCCCATTCGGTCTACATTCCCCGATCCTCGCACCGGTATAGCCACAAATTTTCCGTCCGAGAAATCTGTTCCTTCGCTACCAAGTACGTCTTGTAGTTCAGAGCGTCTTCTCCTATTCTGTATCCCAGCATGAAGTCTAAGACATACTTCCCCACTCCCCGATAACCGTCCTTATCGACCCCATCCCAAGACTCCTTCCCCATCTAAAGAAAAGAAATGAATCTAACCCTCACAACCTCCAGCCGCAAATACACCGCCGTCGTCGTCCTCAAAGAAGACCTGAAAAAGCCCACAGGCCTCACAATCGTCCACCTCCCCCACGGCCCCACCTTCCACTTCAGCATCTCCAACTGGATCGACGGACACCGCCTCCCCGGCCACGGCAACGCCACGTCGCACACCCCGGAGCTCATCCTGAACGGCTTCACCACGCCCCTCGGCCTGCTCGTGGCGCACCTCATGCGCACGCTCTTCCCCGCGCAACCCGAGCTGCAGGGCAGGCAGGTGGTGACGCTGCACAACCAGCGCGACTACATCTTCGTGCGCCGGCACCGCTACGTGTTCCGGGACCGGCGGCCGACGGAGAAGGGCGTCGTGGGTGCGGACGGCAAGGGGGTGCGCGGGGCGGAGGGGATCCGGGCCGGCTTGCAGGAGCTCGGGCCCCGGTTCACGCTCAAGTTGAGGCGGGTCGACAGGGGGGTGCAGAGGGCCAGCGGGCAGGAGTGGGAGTGGCAGGGCGGGATGGAGAAGCAGAGGACGAGGTTTCAGCTGTGATGGCGTTTGCAGATATGATATCGGAGATACCCAACCAACCAACCAATCAATCAATCGTTCGTTCACGCAAGCTTCATTGTCATCCAATTAACCGAACAAGAACAGAACAGGCAAGACGATATTTCCAGTCTCTCAGCCGAGAGAAAACCCTGAGCACCCTGATCCTAGGGAAATATGATACACAGTTCCCTGCATTGTACACAACCCCACGACAATCATACAGAGCCAACCTCCTCACCCCAGCCCCGTCTAGAAACCCCCAAACCCTCCGCCTCTACCCCCTCAACCACTCATCGACTCCCCCTCCACCTGCCCCTCCACCTGCCCCTCAGCCCTCGCATCCCTCCGATCCAGAATCTCATAATTCCCTAGACGATGAACACATGCCCGTCAGCAACGCCGTGTAAAAAATCACCTACCCCTTTTGCCCCCCTCCCCTCCCCTCTTCCACCCACCGCCAACAAAAAAAAAGGGTTGCCAAAGAGAGCCAGAGACCGAACATCCAAAACACACAGGATAGAAAAGGCTCATTCTCTCACTCACTCTGGATGATGCTCAACGCGCTCGTCTGGGTCCCGTCCTTGGTCTGGAATTTGTTCATGCTGCAGTCGCCTTCGACGTAGACGAGGGACCTGTACGTAAAGAGGCAACGTCAGCGATGGATAAGCTCCTTTATCGTTTTTAAAAAAGGCAAGAATAGCAAGGCCCAACACGCCCACCAACAATCCTCCCACTCCCCCTGCCCAACCGTCCTGTAAGATACGCAGCCCCTTTTCTTCTCTCCCGTCATCCCCCTCCTCATCTTCTTTCTCTTCCCCAGAACAACCACTCCCCCAAACAAACCCACCCCCCCTCCCCTCCCCTCCCTCTTCCCCCCCCAAAAAACCTAAACTCAGAAAGCCAGAAAAAAAAACCAACTCACCCCCTCCCCGCCCCAACCAGCCTCTCCCTCGCCGCGCCCTCAGGCAAGAAGCACGCGACCTTCCACCAGCTCGTCTGCTTGTTATCCCTGGGCCCGTGGCTGGTGGCGAGGGCGTAGCGGACGACGTCCTGGCCGCCGCTCGTGGGGACGAGTTCGGGCGCGTCGGCGAGGCGGCCGACGATGGTCATGCGCGCGACGCGGGACGCGGGGCTGCTGGCGAAGGCTCGTCCGTGGGTGTGCGTGGTGCTGGTGATGGCGGCGGTTGTGGTGCTGGCGGTGATTGCGGTGGTGGGTTTGAGGTAGAGGAGGGGGGAACGGTGGGTGAGGACGGGGCGGAGGGAGGTGAGGAAGGACATTGTTGTTGTTGGTTTGTTGGTGAGGGGGGGGGGGGGGGGTTCGGGTGTGGTGGTATTGCGAATACGGCGATTGGGGGTTGGTGTGAGAGGTGAGGGTTTGATGGGATGTCTTGGGCAGAGCTGGTTACTGGATGTACAAGTCGCGACAGATTAATGGAGACTAGCCGCAGATCAGGCGTGAACCAATCAAATTCCAGCATTTAGCTCTACTGGACAATTGTAAGAAATCCGCGAATAACGCAACTGGAGGATCAATACTTTCAATCGTAGAAAATGATTCCTTATTTGATGCATAATTATGTGTTATATGTGCTAAATGCTGAGATCAACGCTGTTCCAAATGAGATGCTGCCGAATGGCCACTGACTCCGCAGCCCCAAGATACGCCTGAAACCAAAGTAGAAATCATAGGAATCCAACTCGATGTGACCAATTTCGAGCCTGAGAACTTCTTGGTGATATGTGCAAAATATTTGTAGGCTCCCAGGCCTGTCTGCTAATTGCATGATCCATCCGGGCAAACGGTCACGACGCGGAATGCAATCTATACATGGCCCATGCTTACACCTGAGTCACTATGATGATTGCTATTGCCTCCTGCATTCGAAAGTGGGTCTTCGTTCGAATGTGCTTCCCAGCGACGATTGGGCGCTGACAGGTGAGCATCAATAAGGAAGTTTGAAAGCCATGAGATCGGGGCCTTTGTTGAATAATCCTTCTCGTCCATAGACGCTGTTGAGGCGCTCAGAGCACCGCCGGTTCTGGACCCGTTTTCGTTGATTGTCGAGATTTGGCCAAAGCCCCTCTGCTTTTCGGCTGGAGATAGGGTCGCAGTTGATGCGGACGTGGAATCTTCTTTGCTGTGTCTGATTACATCAGTATCAGGAATCAAGGGACTTATGTGTACACTTACAAAGAAAGCATGGACATCCGGAATAACCGGCCTTTGAAGAAGCTTCGTGTTCTGCTGCCAAAAGAGCCGGTCTGGCTGCTTGTCGGCAGAATTGCACGGCGAGTAGGTTGGCGGTGTAGACTAGGAAAGACTCGGCCGAATCCAACCTTCAGCAGCCATTTGCGGTACATGATCTGTGCGTCTTGACCCAATCCGAAGAACACAAAGACTGCAAACCCAAGAGCAAGTTGCATCCAGCGATCGTAGTACACCTTACCACCAGTCGGTATCAGCATAATGTCCTGCCATTGCGGACTATGAACCAGGTCCCAGCTGTATGGGAGCAGAGGAGGCTCGGCCGAATTGAGGAACAGGACGTAGAATTGAAGCGGGATGAAGGTGATTATGAGTGTCATTGACAGGAGAAACAGGCGCAAAAAGCGATTCTTTGTCAAGTTGGAATTAGAGGATACGAGGATTTCCGAGAAATTCTTGCGGTATCTGCGCATTCGGATGATGACCAGGACTGGTAAGATTTAGCTCAGTAACTACCTCCGTGGAATGGAGTATGCACATACCACTGTAGTAAGCATCTACAAGGCAGATGATTGGGGGCCAGATGAACACTAAGGCTAGCTTGGGCCAACTGTTGTCGAAGGAAGACGTACATCCAGATATTGCGAAGATGTAGTACCTATTTGGCTGGACAATGTAGTGGATGAGCATAACGTATATGGGTCCTCCAAAACAGAACAGGCAGTCGATAACGGTCTTTACGCGGCGTTGCTCCTTGCTCTGGGACAGCATTGCCTGCTCAGTATCAAGGGCCTTTGCTAGGTTGCGCATAATGCACAGCATGGAGCCCACGACGCCAAAGTTGATGGCCATCATAAGCTTGATTTCGATGTCGCAGAGGACTTGGCCATGCCACCAGTGCTGTATGTCGTCGGTTGGCCAAATGAGCGGATTGATGAAGTTCATGAGGTTGGCGATGATGACCCAGAACACTAGGCTCGATGCTGCTAGATTGCGATTTCTGATATGCCAGACAAATGGAGGAGTATCGATGATGAGCGTTACCAATGCCAGTAAAGGGACTGCAACGGCATTAGGCGTGACTGGAAAGGTTGACTCGTCCATCGTGGTTGATGTGTAACGGTGATACTGGAATGAAGTGTGTAGTAAGGTAGATGTGTTGGTAGGCCAGCGTGAGATATTCGTGGATGATAAGAGATAAGTGAGGCCTGCCCAAGTCGTGAGTCAGGCTAGCAGCGCTTTCCTGGCCAGCAAGAAGCAGATGTTGCTGAGTCTCAGGGAGCGTGAGCTGATAGGTAAGATGTATCGAGTTGAGAAGGAGGCAAGCTGTCTTGTCTGATGGGCTCGCTTCAAAGTCACGTCGATACAAAGGTATCTGCTTAGGAGGTAGCTATGCAACAAAAAAGAAAATTGACGATGTAATCAAAGTTTGTGGGATGTAGAAAGGTCAAGATGGGAATATAGGGGTCGATGTGTTTTGCAATGCGGACGCATAAGAGTGGGAAGGGATTGTAAGTAGAGAGCCTTGAGCAAGCGAGGTCAATAGAAAACCGTTGGATGCCAATAGCCATGTCGTATATCTTGTAGCAAATGCAATAAGCTCAAAAGGGAATTTGGCATTACCACTGCAATGCCAATAGCTTATTGACAGAAAAAAACATTAGGCAATAGCATGTGAAGCGAATTTGGTGGGTGTCTCGAAGCAATGGCAGTTTGTTATTCCCTTTTTGGGTGTCAATAGGCAAGACATTGACATGTAGGCAATGAGAAAGGTGACGAAAACAGAGAAGACTTCTTTTACAACTAATTGCGAAAGACCAAATCTCACCCAGCGAATAGTACCTTAGTAGTTTAGAAACATGAGGAGTCATGGTGGATGATCTCTCGCTGCCTTGGGTGTTTAGCAACAGCAACAGCAACAGCAACAGGGATACGATTGATACTCGCAAGGTAGTCCTCGGCTGGCAGCATTTACTAGTCATTACGACTATGCTTTGACGGTCGAAATGTCGGTGACGAAGCCAGAAATGCTGTCTGATATACTTTCAAGGTGCTCTGTACGACTATGGATGAATGTACAACATAGGTTGAAAGAAGTTGAGTCTCGTAATTAATGTCTAGGTACTCTACGAGTATGTACCTGAATCATCAGTTCCTCGGGTGTTGCCCTGGCTCGAGTATCCGGGCACCAGCGGAAGGAGCCGCCAGTGGGGGTGATTTTGTCCCCGGTACTAGAGTGGTAAGATTACCATGTCGTCACCAATTACCTTAATACATGCTCTAACCTTTACTATAATTATTGTTATTCTTCAATACCTTACTTCTCCCTTGATGAAAAAGTTTACTCTTTTATGTGAGGCTTTGCCCCTTCGGCTGCCAAGCCATGCGTGCAGCTGTACCAGTACCAGGTCAACACCATCCAATCATGCAACCGAACCATACCATGGATCCTCACTCTACCACTAATCCTTCTAATCATACCCAAACACCCATGGCCAAGAGCACCACGCGACAAACTCATTCTCCTATTCCTAGTCGCCTTCTAGCACCTGCTTCCACACTCGCCGACATGTCGAGCCCTCTGAGACATCGCCGAAGCTCCAACTTCTCGGATTCAGTTGAGAGCACGCGCCAATCCATAAAATCCTCCACCGACAATCTCTTACTGCCCAAAGCAACCAGTCCAGAATTAGAGATACATCGCGAACTGTCTCATTGGCACTCTGCCCCTCTCGCCCTGGCCCTGCTCCCGGCCGTCGGTGGGCTCTTCTTTCACAACGGAAGCGCTGTGGTAACAGACTTGACCTTGCTCGGTTTGGCGGCAATATTCCTCAATTGGTCTGTAAGACTACCCTGGTGAGCTTCACTCCGACACGTGTCTTGGCGACTTCAAACTTACTCTAAACCAGGGATTGGTACATTTCAGCCCAGTCGGTCCAATTCGAAGACGCGCAACCATCGAAAGACGGTTACACTTCAGACACCATCATAGAAGAGGGCAGTGAAGAGGAGGAACGAGAGAGTCCACCTGCCTCACCGCTAGAGGGAACCAAGGATTCTCTTTCAAAGTCAGCACAGCCTTCTCCGTTTCAAAGCTCCGCGGCAAGCGAACTCCGGTTCCACGAGCTTCTCGCACTGTTGATGTGCTTCCTGTTCCCAGGGGCCGGTGCATGGCTCCTCCATCACATCCGCGGCCAGCTCACCCGCCCAGCAGAAGGCCTCGTCTCGAATTACAACCTCACAATCTTCCTCCTAGTCGCCGAATTACGTCCCCTCTCCCACCTCATCAGGCTCGTCCAAGCACGAACGCTACATCTGCAGCGAACGGTCAGCGCGAATGCCTCCCCCGGTACCTCGAGTAACATTTCATCTGCCATGGCCAGCGACCTCCAAGTCCGCCTTGCAGAAATAGAGAAGCACATTGCCGACACCAACACTAATGGCACCGCCACCAAGTCGCCACCCCCAGATCTAGTCACTCAAGTCCGCAAAACCCTCCAACCCGACATCGACGCTCTCAATCGCGCCGTTCGCCGGTACGAGAAACGCGCCACCCTCCTCTCCATCCAAACCGAGTCCCGCCTCCAGGACCTCGAAAAGCGCCTAGGCGACGCCATCACTCTCGCTGCAGCCGCAGAACGCAGCTCACAGTCTTCCCGTCAACGTAGGAGGAGCGGTGTCGGTCTGATCCTCGGCCTGTTCGACGACGTCGCGGCAGTGGTGTCGTTGCCCATACAGATCTGCTGGACAATGATAACCTTGCCCTGGAGAATGGTTGCGGCACTCGGAGGGTCCGCGGTGGCCGGGGCAGAAGGTTGGGTGGGCAAAAAAGTGAGGAGGGAGATGAGGACTGCGGGCGTTGTCGAGAAAAGAGGTGGCAGTGGGAGCGAGAAGAGGAGGGCGCAGGGGAAGGCGGGCAAGAAGGTGATGTGACTTGTATTATCAAAAAGGAGTTTGGCCAGGGGGCCGTGGGTGAAAAGAACATTCGATGCCGACTGCACGGAAAAGTCAACGGCATAGCGAGGGATATGCATCGAATAACCTGGGGTAAACAGTCTAGACGGTGGCAAGGCTTCTACGTCGCTTTTACGAGACATGCATTACGAAAACAGCTTCTGACGACGAAGATACCACTACAAACCACTGTACTATTAGGAACACGAAAACACCAAAATAGCGTATTCGAAGCCTGTTAAACCATTGTATCCCTACAATAATGTCATATCATATCATATCATATCATATCACAAAGTCATCACCTACGAAGCCAACAGAACCACGATCCGACAACTCGTTTGGTTATATTAAGATAATAAATACTACTAATGTCGTCGACGTTAAAAAATAGGCTAGGTAATGATAGTAAACGTCAATACGTCTGTGAGAGAGAAAAACGCCTTGTATATGCTTTCATGCGGGAAAAAATGTAAACGAGAAAAACGGTTTGCTCTTTGCTGTGTGTATATCCAAGCCCCCGTGCACTTTGCTTCTCTTCGGACGAGATCCCGATAAAAGCAAAATAAAAAAAGGACCGATGAGCAAAAAACGCCGGTGTAAAGGAGTGGGTATATCCCAATCGGTCGGTCGGTCGAACGAAAGGCACGGAACAGAACCGAACCGGAGTCTGCTATTTTTTGTGTTCCAAACGAGAGGAGAGCGAGCGAGAGACAGAATGAAAGCAACACAAACAGACTCTCGGCGATGGAGAGCGAGTCGGGGGGAGGGGGGAATCCGAAAGAAATGTGACGAGCATCAGCCCAGACTCCTATTCGCCTCGGCCTGCATCTTCCGCATGCGCTGCTGGTGCAGCTCGATCATGCTGCGCTGCCTCATCCCGCGGTCCATGGCGCTCTGGCTCACGCTCTGGCCGAGCCGCTGCTCCTGCCGACCGGAGCTCTCGCGCCGCTTCTCGGCCAGCAGGTCCGCGCGGCGGGCCTCGATCTCCTGGTCGCGGAAGTGGGCCGTCGGCGGGGCCTGGAGGGCGGCGTGCCAGGCGGAGGCGGTGGAATCGCGGGGGGCGAGGGAGGGGGCGCCGGACAGGGGGCGCAGCGGGGTGCGGGAGGGCCGGTTGCGCGGGTGGGGCGCGCCGTTGGGGGGGTAGAACTGCGGGGATGCGCCGAGGACGGGGCCAGAGGATGAGCGGTGCAGCTGCAGGACCGAGTGCGGGTTGTTTTGGAGGAGGGATTTCCGCTGCGCGAGGGTGATGTTCTCGTCTTCGTTCAAGACGCGCAAAGCCGGGTGCTTTTCCAGGGTGGCGTTCGACCAGTTCCGCAGAAGGGTTGTAGAAGAGGTTTTGTTGCGAAGCATGCTGTCCCGGTGAGACATCAGGTGCGTTGGGGAGGGAGTGAAGCGGGTTGGGAAGGAGGACTCAACGCCTTCTTCTATTGGAGACTGGACCAGGGCTGAGGGAGTTAAGCTTCTGCGGAATCCTCGGGAAGACGGGGTGGGTGATTGGGAAGAGCGGAATTTAGGAATTGGCGGCCGGTATTGTTCTTTGCGGCTTTGAGTGCTGCCGAGGGATGTTTGGGATGCGGATCGTTCCATGTTGTTTGCTAGGGAAGTCTGCGATGGCGTTCTCTCCATAGCTCTCTCGTGGCTTGGTTGATGCACCGACGGCTCGAGCTGTTGGGCATGTTTCTGTCTTTGTTTGTGGAAAGGGTTCTTGGTTTCGAAGTAGGAAGCAGGCCTCTCACCCAAGCTGTGCCTTTTGACGGTCAGAATTGGAGCCGGTTCCGCATTAAGTGGCGTCTGCTGCAAAGCACGGGCATCTACAGGTGCAGCGGGCTCGCCAGACAGCGATGACTCTGAGGCCCGACGTCCTTTTGCTCTGAGCTGATCGATTTCAGGCACTTCCGCTCCTTCGAGGTGCTTCGCCCATTCGTTGGTTCTGTAGGCCGTCACCACCCTTGAAGCGCCATCGGGTAAACTTTTACAACGAAGTAGAGTATATATCCTGGGATGTTGTTCCAGTGCTTCTGAGTCGGCGGGAACCTTTTTTCTTGATGTGAAGTTTGGCTCCTGAGCGATCGATCGTGCGTCCGTGTTACTGTGGACCTCCGAGTCTGGCAGAACTACGGACTCTGGCCGGGGCCCACCCGACCCATCAACATCCTGAGCCTCCTCAACTTGGCTTGCGCCTAATGCCATCTTGTTTGGGCTCTCTCGTGGCGATTTCGCTGCGTCTTTTCCGATAGCTGCAATTGGGTGTGTTCCCTGCATTGTGTCTTGCTTTGCAAGAGCCTCGAAGAATTGTCTCTGATCTCTCACGGACAGCGCTTCTTCTTCCAAGTCGTCCTTTTCGGATACCCCATCGATAGTCGCGGCTACTGACGAAGCTCGGTCATATTCGGTATCCGGTATCACTGAGGCTTCCATCGACGTGCTTGCAGCGATGATGCTTCGTTGTGACCTGTCGGACAGCCTTCGTACAGTAGAAGACCCTGATAGACTTCTAGACTGTCTGTTTGTCATAGGCTCCGAAGCAGCAGATGCGGCAACTGAAGAGCGTCCGTCTTCGCTCCCAGAAATTGGAACCGGCACGTTAAATGGCAGGTGCGTAATTTCGGGCTTCGGAGTAAGGCTCTGGTCTACAGAACTGAGTACTGCTGCATTTCGGAGAGGCTGCTCGGAGCCGGAAGGGTTCGATGCACCGATCTGAGACTCATAAATCGAATGGTCTCTAGGCTCTCCTATTGAGCGTGCCAAATGCTGGCCAGCAGCCGATGTAGTAGGGGGGATTTTGTCATCCTGAATGACGTGAATCAAAACACCCCCATCTCTCTTTGGGGCATTCGGAGGAACGTCCATTTCGTGCAGTTCGATGCCCTCAGAATCCGACCCTCGGACATCTGGAGCTTCAGCATTGCTCAACGAGCCCTTTCGGCTACCTGGTTCGTCCGTTCCAATGCCAGAATCCACAGGGTGAGGTCTGCTTTTTTCACTACTACCATAAGCAGCTTCCCACGAGCCTCGTTCTCGCTTGATGCCATCCTCAACCCTTCTGCCTTGCTCCTCATCAGCTAGATTTTCCTCTTCGTCTTTTCGTCTTTGCTCCCTTTCCCTCTCTTCCTTTCGTCTCCTGATTATTTTCCAGACCTTCATTTGAGACATTATGCCCATCGCGCAGACAATGATGATGGCTCCAGTCTCGACTTGTATACCGCGTGTTATAGGATATGGGCCGCTGTAATTCAAAGGGAATATCTCATTGTTGATATCTGTATTCAATCGAAAGGTTATCTAAGTGACTCAAGCGTCGAAACAAGGACCTGCAACTTACTCCAAATGTACAACCAGAACTCCTTGAGACCTGCACGACTGAAGCAGTCGATACCGAGGACGACGGCGGTCGCTCCGGCGAAAGACGTTGATCCGATCAAGCCGTATGGTCGAGTATGACGGCTGATGTACAAAGCTGGCACGCAAACGGTCAAGCATGAAATGAAGAGGATCTTTCCAGTTGTGTTGTGGATCGTCCCTCCGGGTCTTAAAACTAAAACCCACATGCTGAAGCAGAAGCCGCCAAGAAAACAGCTGATACCCTCCGTAACATCTTTGAATAAGAGGGAAGCACCTCCAGCTATCAAGCCAGTCACGCATGCAGCCACAACATAGGCGCCCTGAGCGGCGTTGGAGACCGGTGTATGCATCACGAATTCGATCAATATCGTGACTGCCAAAGCGAAAACGTAGGCAGCCGAGAGGAAGATGTGGAGCCATTTAGTCTTGATGCCGATAAGGATATAGAGGGCGCCAGTGAGTATCAAGATTGTTCCTGCAACAGCCATGGCTGGCGTGATTTTCGGGTTTATTGGTAGTCCTTCGATCTTGGGCGTAGTTGTACCCGTGACATTGAGCGAGCCTTTCGCGATTGGGGTAGCTGTTATGAATGCCATTGTACTTGATGCTGCAGCATTCATGGCTTTCGCTGGGGCTCCCGAGGTGCTGCTCGTTCCATCTGACGGGAAATTGGGTGTAGCTTCACTCGAGGTAGATTTTGTGGAGTGGGTTATCGAAGTAGCCGTAGCATCCTGGATGGATGTAGTAGCTTCTCGTGGGACTATAGCTAATGGTTGAGCTATGGCTGGAGGGCAATTGATGGCCAACAGTATGGCCGATACGGCTAGATGAAGCCATTTTGCACGCATGGCGGCAGCTTTTGGGTGGAACCTTTGAAAGATGGAACAGCGGGGTGTCTATCACCCAAGGCTCCCTTTCATTTCGTCAGTCACGGAAAATGAAATTAGTGATATTTGGCAATGAGGCCGTATCCTGCAGCATCTGTAACAGGAGTCCTTATCGTAATAACAGAAGGGGAATTGAAAGACGATCCCGAGGCATGAAGAAACGCTGATGAGAAAGAAAGCTGTGGCACGTTGAGGAAAGAAGTAGAAGGTAGAAAGTAGAATGAGATGTAAAAGCTTCCCCCAGATGTGCAGGATGACAAGGTGATGCCCCCCAGGCCACAACGGCTGGGCTCCACATTTGACATTGATGTAGCAGATTGCAGGGGGGTTGAATACGGTAGGGTGGAGACTGGGGACTGGAGAGGCTCTTGTCTTGCATGAGGCTTGGAGAAGGATGCTTGCATGAATCTAATCCCTAAATCTAGAGTCAGTTTGTCTTGATCCGAAGGGTTAATGATGTGTGTGATCGGTGGAGCCAAAGGTTTGGCTTGATTTTGACTGGTATTTCTAGCTGAGCACATTTCCCTCTTCGGATGGGATGTTTCGGGGGTATCTCCTTGGACCCCACGCGGGCTACTGATACTTTGGTACGTGCAGAGAGTATGTAGGGAGTAGGGAGTAGTAAGTAGTAAGTAGAAAAGTAAGGTAGTAAGAAGTAAGTAGTAAAAGTAGATTTTGACTCTCGAGCAAGAAATTGCATGATTAGGTAGGTACTAAATGCTAACCAAGGTACTAATTAATTACTGATGATGCACCTCCGAAGCCCGGAAAGCCGGGAGATTACCCCACACCCTTTCATTTCCACCAAGCTCGGACTTAACAATCTCTGTTACCTTGGCCACAATGCGAATTGGTTGGCGACACCGTCGTGAGCGTGTCGCTGTGATGCAACGCAAAAGTAACACGTTCTTCCAATCGGTGACTTGGTTATACATCCAACGTGGGATGTAAGATGGATTGAGATGATATATGCATGCACAATCCATAAGCGATTGGAGCGAATTTGCTTGTACTCAAGTGTACTATGCAGAAGTTGGAAGCAAAGGTTGGAAACATTAATATTATTGCAGCCTTTGCAGGTTCCCAAAATGGGAGAATAGGTAGGCCTTTGCCGCCTTTCTCAGGGCCTTCTCAGGGGCACTGGGGGGGGGGAGCAAACCGGGGCATACGGGGGTTGCAGGGTCCAATTTAAGCTTTGCTTTGGAGCCTAACTAAGGGGAACTCGGTAAGCAGCCGTGGCCCGTCATTTCCTGGAAGATCTTCAACTAGTAAACGGTTCTTAGTGACAGAGCGACAACGACATACCCTTCACGCCTTCTCTATCTCCTCCATTTCTCCGCTTCACTCCAACCAGACTTGCTCATCTGAAGCAAATGAAATAAAATTCTTCATCATCAGCATCCTTCTCTTTAGACGCTGCTGTTAGCATGATAATAGTGCATGTGCCGCACTGCCGTGTACCTTACCCTGTCGCCCTTTTACTGGTCTCAAAATTGCCATGATGTAGCCTTGTCCTTCATGATCATTCGTTCATTTGCATGTTTTCTCCTTTGGGACAGAACAGGATTTCTGCGACAGTAGTGTCAAGGCTTGACCGTCTCCTTAACATTGCCCCCCGCTTCCTCATTCGGGCTCGGGGGATAAAGGATCTCCGGTCGAGATTATTGTGCATCCGAGCTCGCCACAGCCTCCTCGGTGCACTTCCTTTGGGAGAACTTAGGCGAGTCCTGAGTCCGACGACTCCAGCTGATGCAGTAAGCCAGCATTGCAGCACAATGCCTTCTTCAATCCACCGCACAAGCTTCGACTTCTTATCTATAGAGGAACCCTGAGCGAGCAGATACTGCACATGGTAGAGAGATAGAAAATGGCTAGGGCAGGAACGGTGTACATCTGTCAGCAGAGGAGCGTGTCCTACGCTGCAGTGCTCGGGCAATATGGGCATGAACGGCAGCTAGAGCGGGCAAGTAGAAGGCGGATAATGCGTTGGGATAGTTGCTGGCTCGTAGAAAAGCGTGGGAATCGAGTTGTAGATTATGCAAGCGTGAACGCACCCAGCATGTGGAATGTCCAATTCATCTTGTGTCCACGCTTGCTCGCGACTGGTAACAAAGGCTTTTGGATCTATGATAACAAAATTGGGCTTAGTGGTTCGCATATCGTCAGCGCATAATCGCTATCGGCTTGTCAGTCCTTAGCTCGCGTCACGAGGAAGCCGCACCGACCCTTCCTTCGATCTTATCTCTGTTCAAAGCCAGAGCATTTGTTTCTTTCCCTCCCACACTGTATAGCTTAATCTTCATCCAGCTTGATGCTGCTACCGTGCATGTCGGTTTTCGTAAAGCCGGAGGTATTGCATTTGTGTTTCCAAGTCTGCTAGTCTTGGCTTTGAGAACGATGGTATGCACATATATTCAGCTGTCCTGCTGATCGTCCATGCATCCATGAAGATACAAAAAGACCAACACCCCTCCATCTGACCACTCAGAAGCCTTCTCAATCCTCTACTCGACCTTCACAGTTTATCCGCGTGTCTCACCTCCATCCTTTCACTAACACACCATCATCCCCCACCGCTTCGCCTCTATCACGTCAATTAGCATCAGCTGGCAGTTTGACTCCCCGTGGTACGATCGGCACATCAACACCCCAGGCCCCTCCGAAGGTTGGCTTTTGATGGGCGAGGAACCGCAAGGGTTGGAGGATATCAGGCTTGCCATGGGAGACGACGGTAGCGGCTCGCTTACCTCGATGATAAGAAACCCTGTAAGCATGGAAGGTTGTAGACAGTAGAGCAAGCCCGGCATCAGACACCCGTCCGTCTATATAACATTGCTATTACTATCAAGGCGCCTACCTATACAGTCTCAAGCACCCGAGTCACCATAGCTTCACAACCCCGATAGGTTTTCACGTCAGATGTTTCCCGCGAAGTGCTAGTCTCCGCTTTCTCCTGCGAATAAAGACCGCAAGACGAACAACAGAGCCTGTAGCTACGAAAGGCCAAATCGACGCCGTTGACCGTTTCATGACCGATTCAATCGGTCCAGGCGGATACAATGCTCGGGGAATGAAGGACATAGAAACCCAGCTGCTTACGTTTGATTCTATCTTGCTTTGAGCTATCAGCTTTTTCTTCTCAGAACATGACCACGTTCAGGTGCGAGAGAAGTTATGAATGGGAGAGCAACAGTGCGTTACGTTGATTATCGGCTAAGCTATGAATGGCTCCAGCAATGCGAGTAACAAATAAATGGTATCAATACGCTCAACAAGCTTGAAAAGCAGTAGAAGTGGCAACAACAACAACAGCCATAGCAATGACAATAGCAAATGTAAATCAGATCTCCGCTTTTGCTTCCCTCCTGCTTTCCGCGTCAGCAGTCGCTTCCCCTTCGTCGTCATCCTCTACAACCCCAACATGCGGGTCGGGTATCTGAATATCTAGACACAGATACCCCGTCCTCCTCAACGGTATCGCCTTGACCAACTCCTCGTCCTCTTTGTCAAGCCCCTTCCTCCTCTGCCCGTTCCACTCCTCAATGAGCAACTCCACATCCCTCGTCCCTCTCTTCACGCCCGCGAAGCCCAAATCCTCGTATATCCAGCCAGTCGCTACGCCTAATATGGCATCTACCCACGCCCTCCATCCGTAGGGTGAGAATGCTGCCGTGAGCCCTTCGTTGACGTTCTTGATCAAATCTCGAAAATCCGGTTCGCTGACCCAGGGATCGAGGACCTCAGGGTAGGTGTGGCTGAACGTGGGCGCGAGGTCGCCCTGTGCCATCCAATCTCTCGGTATGCGGATTATGCGTGTCGTGCTGTGTAGTGGCGACGTGAGAGGTATGTGCGGGTTGGGATGTGGGTAGCACGGGTGCAAGGGTCCCCAAGCGAGGTTCGACTTGGTAGAGGATGCCTGGTGGCTGTGGCGTGGGGTGGAAGCACGGGACTGTTGTGGTGGTGGATGGGGTATGCCATATTCGAGGTCTTTCGCCGGGGTTGGTGGGCGTTTTGAACGGCTGTCGGAGTGGACGGAGTGCTGGGAGGGAGTGGGGGTCATTGCGCTGGGGGCGGGGCCTGGCCTTTGGGGGAGCGGTGACGGTCCCAAACGAGAGGGCGACTTGCCTCGAGGAGACACGGAGGGTTTTCTGCGCGGGGTTGGAAGTCTACTAGAGCCTGGAGGTTCGACCTGGAGGCTGCTTTGGCTTTGGAGAACGTCGCGCTGGGGAGGAGCGGTCTTTGGAATCGAGGGTTTGGCTAGGAGGGCCAATTGCGGAGCATGGCCTGCTAGCGACGAATTTGTGATGCCATCGGAGGGCACAAATTTCGGAGGTGGATTGACGATAGCTGAAGAGTTGACCGGATTCCACAGGCTGGCGGGCTGGGATTTGGAGGCCCTTCGAAGTCTTCCGGAGAAGGTCCAGGAGGCTAGTCGCAAAGACCTTCGAGGATTCGCCTGGACTGATCGCCGAGAATCTTCGGCTAGGGGATGCTCAGCAGGGAGGCGACCTTGTGTTTTGCTGGTCGAGGCCTGCGTACAAGCGTCGTTGGCGGCATCATGAGTCGCCGTTGCTGAGGATGTTAGATGATTAATGGTGATTGGCTGCAGGTCTAGCGTGCTCTACTCTAGCTGCATATGCGTGAGTGGGAGAATCGGCGAGGCTCTTTCTCCAAGTACCTTACTCTCTCTGTGTTAAATCAAGACACGCTTTTTCCAAAAATCTAGATATCTCAAGGCCTTGAAGTATTGTGAATAAACAATTAGATGTGGTTGTTTGCTTGCTCGAGGATTGCTTGCTTCATTTGTGACATCGTTTGAACGTCGTCATTTCGGGGAAATGAGGCTTGTCTCAACGGAAGCGTCCGCCAAACTTATTAACCGCTCCACACTATGTAGGAACCCACGGTTGAGTCGAGACAGGAAACAGTAAAATTGGTCTGGTTATTGTCTGCTGCTAGTGTCCATCAGTACGCTTCAAATAGGTATGCCGACGTCTGTCCACCTTCTCAACTACGTTCAATGCAGCGTCTTTTGGCGTAATTGCCGTCGAAGAGCATGGATTTGAGTGGCCGAATCACTATTCATGTTGTACCTCAAGATGGGTGGGGCAGCAAGAGTTCAATGATTTTACTGACTAGCTATTACATTATGACCGCAAGTTGTATTACCATCCAATGCACAAATCTGCCGCAACCTGTAAACATACTGGGCCATTCATCGACAGCTCTCTCCTCTCGAATAGCTCAAGAGGAGGAGTACAGAACGCCAACAACATTATCCAGAACCTCCACCGTCAAGTTTAGCGACGCCGACTCCACCACTGTGACAGTCACAGTCTTTACAGACTTCAACGTGGAAAACGTGCACTCCACCATGGCTGGATCAAGGGCAGTGCCGTTATAGGTACATTCCTCACTAACCGCCTTTCCATTCGTCTTTGTGCCGCTGAATTGCACGGTGCAAGGCTCCGGGAGCCCAACTGAAACCTCGGATTGAACGGAGCATCCAAGGTAAGTAGAGTCCAGATCGAAATCGCTGACTTTGGAGCCGGTGTAACTGGTGGTGATCATAGCATCGCCGTTGGTGGGAACGTGGGATGCGGAGTTGTTGGGGCTGTGGGCTCTGAGGACGGCCACGCCGTTGGCGCGGACATTGAAACCTGGGTAAGCCAGGCCGTCATACGGGGTCGGGACGGGGTTATTTTCAGCCGCTAGTGGGTCGGCGGCCAGATTGTCAAACTGTTTTTTCGTTTGTCAGCCCTCTGTTTGCTGCTGATGATTGGTGATAGGTTTACGCTGGCGTTAAAAGGGGTTGATTTGACAGCCGAACAGGCAGCTGCCAGGAAGAGTGTGCCGACCAATTCCAATTGCATCTTGACTCTATTGTATGTTGGGGACGGAAATGTGAGTAATAACTTGGAGCAAGGTGGAGTTGGAATGATTTCAAGGGCTCCCGGCTCCTTTATGTATCTATTCTCTCCAGATCCGGATCTGAAAGGCCGAATTGCTTTCTCCGGGGGAGCAGAAGCATCAAGGATCATTCCAATCCCAGCTATAAAACGTATTGTTCATGACGTCTGCGTATCTTGAAGGACTTGTAGACGCAGATCGGGGAACACCATATCAGGTGTGACACATTAAGGTATTGGGGTCCGGTTCTCCGAGTATGGCCTCGGCCGTCAAAACATGGGATTTGTTGGAAAGAACGCGACGGAGAAGCTTGGACAAACATTACCATGTAGATCACAGGAAGAAACCCACCCGAGTACTTGCCACATAAGATTACCATGTAAAACAGTGATATAAGAGACGAGGCAGACTTATCCGTGATCGCAGCCGTGTTCTTACCTGGCCGAGAAATCCGAACCACTCTTCAGTAAATGGCCGCTCCACACCACCTTCGAAATCTTATTTTTCATCGGCGCCTTCACAACACCCTCGAGAAATCGTAAGCTTCGATATTTGTAATTCCCTATGTAAAATGAAAAGTAGATAGACCTGATGTCATTGTGTACGCTCAATTGCCGGGGTATCACGTGTTCACGAGTTGTCGGCACTGAATTGCTTGAGTCTGCGTCATGATCCGACCCTTGGGGAAGAAGGATATGCCTTGACCTTCGAAAGTGATGATCGAATCTGGCTTCTGCACTGCTGAGGCTGTGCCTAGGTAGGAGATCTCAAATGACTGGTACACTCAGTAGCAATGTTTCTTCCACCCCCCGTCTCCGTTCCTCCTCTGGGATTACTCTCCCAGATCCAATTTTCAACCGCTAGGACTACCATGCAATGCCCCGCAGCCCCCATTAAAGAGACAAGGCAAACGATTTTCATGTACATTGCTTAAAAGTACGCTTGTTCCCATTCCTCGTAAAGTTTCCCGCAAACGCCCAATTCAAATACCCCCCGTCCCCCTTGAGCGTGAAGTCCCCGGAGTCAAAGATATAGTTAGCAGTCGTAGCTAAGAGTCTATGTAGGTGTTTTGCAAACGAGCTGCTGATATTTGGAGCCTTGCAGATTTTGATCGTGTGGCGGAAAGACGATGATGACATTCTTCTTTGGGTTTGCGGCCGTCACTGTCCCCAGGGTTTGCTGGGTCCATCCATTGCGGAAGTTTTGGTCATTGGCGTTGCCAGTGACAAGACCACTGACTCCGGTGATTAGACCGGTGACGGCGCCAGAGACGAGACTGCCCATTGTTGATGGAAGAGGAAGTTGAAGTTGGCAGATGACTGAATATGGGTGGGTGACAAGTGTAGAGTAAACTTGGTTATTGTTGATTGAAGGCCTAGATGGCTTAATATAAGAGAACACTGGACCCTTTGTAACAAAGACTGTCCGTGCCCAGGATAGCAGACACAACCCAGTCGCTATATACTGAGGTCCAGAGGTGAGATAAACTAGCAAGAGAGCAAAAGACACAGGCCCAGAACCTGGCTGACTTCGTGGCTTTTCAGCAGGCGAGCTTCCATCAGCTAAAACGTAGTGGTTTCTCGGAGCTGAACGTTGGATCCTGGCCCAGCTCGCAGCTACGATATAATTATAAAGCAGCTATCGAAGACGAAGCGT
This sequence comes from Evernia prunastri, assembly GCA_003184365.1. NCBI lineage: Eukaryota > Fungi > Ascomycota > Lecanoromycetes > Lecanorales > Parmeliaceae > Evernia > Evernia prunastri. Next base: position 296,966 of record NKYR01000040.1, read on the forward strand.
AAAATCTGAGGTCGCTAAGAAGCCAGAATCTTACTTGGACTCAAACGGTGCCACTAATACAATAGCATAAATTTATAATAGAAAGATCTCAGGGAAACGGTGATTCAGACTGGCAATCGCAATGAGCGAGAATCTTCTTTTGGCGTCTTCGATGCATCGTATTGTGAAGAAGCGAATGCTGACTCAAGCTTACAACCGACTAAGCGAGTATAAGCGGTGCAAACTTTCAGTACTTAGTTGACTTCGCACGAGTCCGTCAACATCAGCTTACCAGTAGCTGCTGCGCTGGTGCGCCACGGCAAAAATGCTTCATCTAAGCCTCAGATAGTCAGAAATGATTTTGAGTATAAGTTCCCCAGATTGCCCCAAGCCCTACACTGTCTTATGCCGCATCTAAACAAGTCAATCCTCTATGAACCACAATAATTATTAACAGTCTTCCACAACTTCGCCCGCACAGTATGAGCAACCAATTTGGTCAACCGGGCCAAGGGGTAGGAGGGTACGGCCAGAGCCCGTATGGCGGCCGACAACAACAGCAGCAACAGCAGCAACAGAGACCAGGAGCCGGTAGCGTTCAGAACACACAGGATGCAGCCAGTCAAGATGATCAAGGCGAAGGCTATGACGATCCGACGAGCAAGACCTAGACCCAAATACCCCGAGCCCACAGCAATCGAGAAAGCAACCAGGGCAGCCTCAAAGGCCTGGGCAAGGTCAAGCTCAGCCAAATGGCACCACTGGCCAAGTCGCCAAGAAGCTTGACGGAGCGGCTGGTGCGAAAAAGAAGGCCAATGCAGGTCCCCAGCATGCACACTCCAGGTTCGCCCAAGACCCACACCATCACGCGACAATGCAACAGTTCGCAAATATCGCAAGTAAGTCTATCCTTGATGTAATTTTGCAAAACGGTGTCATTGATATGTACTCTTTCTAGAGGCGGGTATGAATCATGACCACATTCATAGCTTGGTCCATGTTGGCACACTGGCATTAGCAATGTTGGCGCACAGTTCTGGGATGACGGCTGGACATGAGGAGGAGGAGGAAGAGGAGGACAAGCAGTAGAATGAGACTGGTTGATAGTGTGAGGTGGTGGAAGCCTGGGCATCTGTTACATAAGCTTGCTTTTCTGTCATCACTTTGCCAGCTGGTACGCCTTGCGCTTGGTGGTGCATAAGCTCGTAGTCCTGATAGACAGTCAGAATTGTACAGACAATGCAACAAAATGACCTCTGGCATGCTGTTCGTTGGTCAATGTAGGATGAAGAGAGCTGTACTGCCAGAAAATTGGCAGTCAGTGTTTAAGCCGCGGAAAAATTGACATCTAATCCATAAGACTGGAGGCAGCGGTTTCTTGTCCCCGTGCTCTTGATGGAGCATTCTTTCATGGAACAAGCTATCATTCGGATTCGTGTCCGATCTTATGATTCATGGTATTACATTCACCAGGTTGTGCGGGGAGCGGCTTCGCGAAACCACTAAATCTATTTCACAAGATCCCGTCGTAATACAATCGAGCAGCTGGTTATTAAATACATGCTAATGGAAAGTCCAAGCCCAAAAGCTACGAATACTCGCATTCACCTACTAATGCAACACACCTACTAATGCAATACCCTAAAATCCGATAAATTCGAAACCCCACCAAAAAACCCGCCCACCATTTGAAACAGACTATAGCAACAACAATACTATATTTGAGACTCTTGAATGATGTTTTATGAGTAGTAAAGTGTTTTAGCATTATAGAGCTTCAATTTGAAAAAAATCGATGTAGAAATAATCAAATGATGATTAAAAACGTGAGAATAATATTATATGTTCAGACGGAGAAGATAGAGAAGATAGAAGAAGACAGAAGAAGATAGAGAAGAAATAATCAAAATAATGCGATTTGATTGATTTATTGCTTTCGAATCGAGTCGCAGACGCTAAATTAGTACTATCAAATACTTTTCTTTATAAAATATTATATTTATCAAATCGCGATGAAATATCAACGACGATAGAGAGATTTATTGATAACGCGATATAGCTTCGAATAATATTTATATATATAATAACAAGAAAGATCTGCTTGATTAAATTTATAGTTGATAATTATTTTATAACAAAGTTTTGAAAAGGAGAAGAGGGGAAGCAAAAAGAAGGCATAGTGTCAGAACCGTGCCCAGAGTCAAGTCTAATGGGGGTAAATTGAATAAGACAACTAGATAAGGAGGAAATATGTACAGAAGAAGAGCGCTTAAATACTAGGAAGAATCCCCGCTAGCCTATGTGTCAATGGGAATGTGTCAATAACCAATAAACACTCTATGTGCTAGACACATAGCCATAAACACTCCCTATGTGCCTGACACCTAGGGTACGTCCGTAACATAATAAATCTTTATTTTAACGTTATATCTGTTGAACGGGCATGTGGTGACTGTCCTTCATTACTACTAAAGTACGTACAGAATGAAGGGACAGGTGGTCACAAGGCCATATGAGAGTGCAGTGCGGACGCTAGTCCCAATCCGTCTACGCCTCGGTTGCACACGAGGAGGTTAGGCCTCGTCCTACCGCTCTTTTCAACAATATCTTTTAAATAATTATATAATAATATTAGTTTTTATTTAAGTTTTATCGCAGTAAGTAATTAAACGCGCGATTAAAATATAAATATCTTTTAAATAATTTATTAATTTGATTAATCTTTATAATTTATTTCGTCGTTTTCGCTTACTCGTCGACGATTTTTAATATAATTCTTTAAGCTCTTCGATAATAAAAGATTTAACGCTTTTAAATTACTTTCGTCGATTACTTATTTACGAACTATGTTGAATAATGAGGTACAATATGACTTGATTTATTACACTAAGGAGTAGGAACATCTATGGACTACGAGAGATGGAAATACTTCCGCCAAGCCACTAACTGGGTAGGGCTGACTGCCACTATTTCCAACACTCCCCCTCAGGCTGATCCTACCCACAGTTATAACATCAACCACAGAGTACCTAACGGTACACCAATCAGATCAGGAGCTCGAATCAATGTCAAAGAAGAAAGGAAGCCACAGTAGGAGTGACCCGGATGCACAGTGGTTGCATGTTAGCCCCAGAAGCAAATTGAACCAAGGAGCATTGAGCTGGCGGATTAACCACGTGAAGTCCTTATCGATAAGTCCGACATCATTTCTGGAGGAGTTGAGTTGCCAAGGCTTCAGTAGGCGAATATTCCGTCAGCGCTTGCTCCCCCCGATTGTTTGCCTTCATACCGATCAGCTCCAAGAAGCGCTGGAATTTCTGCTTTGCCAAAGGCTTTGTAAAGCCGTCAGCTCTCATTTCGTCCGTTGGTATATAGTTGACATTAATCTTGCCATGCTTCTGAAGGTCTCGGATGTAGTGGTAAGCAACATCAATGTGCTTTGATCTCTCACTGACTTGCCGGTTCTTAACCAATGCAATAGCTCCATTGTTGTCTCCTTTCAGCTCCATCATGACTTCCGAATTGTCGCTGGTATTGACATTCATCTGCTTGTGTGTGGGATTGACAATCTCAGGGTAACCAAGCTCGGTAAACAGATTAATCAGCCAAACAGCTTGCCTCGAGCACTCTGACAATGCCATATACTCTGCTTCCGTTGTTGATGTGGACACGGATCGTTGCTTCCTGCTTGACCACGAGATCGGTCGATTTCCAAGCATAAAAACCTGTCCCATTGTTGATTTTCGATCACTCTTGTCAGCAGCATAGTCTGCATCCGAGTACCCAACAAGCTGAGCATCATTGTCCTTTCCGGAGTAGGTAATTGACATGTCTGAATTTGACCTCAAATACCTTAGCAATGCCCTTATTCCATGGCCATGACGAGCAGCTGGATTACTCATATATTGACTGAGTTTTCCCAGTGCAAAGGCAATGTCCGGTCGTGTGTACACCATCATATGCATAAGCTTCCCCACTACTCGAGAGTAATCAATTCGATCAATGTGTTCTTCTTCTGGACTAGCTGGTGAAATATAGTCATATCCGTTGAGTGGGATATCTGGCTTGCCACGATGACGGTCTTCTCCCATATCCAATCCTTCGAGTACCTTCTTGATGTATGTGGTCTGACTCAGTCTGATGGTTCTAGTCGCTCTATCTCTTTCGATTTCAATGCCGAGTAACTTCTTTAGCTCCCCCAAATCCTTGATCTTAAATGCCTTAGCAAATTGTTTCTTGAACCATTCAATTTGTTGCTTTGACGGCGAGACAATTGAAATATCGTCAACATATACCAATACGATCAGTTCTCTTGACTTGTTGATATACATACAAGGATCAGACTCTGACGATACGAAACCTAACTTGATCAACTCCCCGTTACAAGTAAAGTACCAGTCATGGGCCGCTTGCTTGAGACCATATAGGCTTTGCAGTAGCCTCAGATACTCCCCCTGCTTTACATCCAGTCCGGGGGGTGCACTCATGTAGATTAGGTGCTTGAGCGTTGATTCCGTGAAGGTATTGTTGACATCAATTTGACCAGTCTCGAGATCCTTAATGGCCACCAATGCGAGGACAGCACGTAGAGTATCCATTCGAATGGTAGGAGCGAATGTCTCATCATAGTCAATACCATGCATCTGTGAAAATCCTCTAGCTACCAATCGGGCTTTGAATTTCTGAACAGTATCATCCTGATTGTATTTGACAGCAAATACCCATTTACACGTAACAATGTTTGCTCCTTCTGGCGGGACTTCGGCAACGTAGGTGTTATTTCCTTCTAATTGAGAAATTTCATTCTTCGCAGCTTGGAGCCAATGGCGTCCATAAATAGGATCGTTAATCGCCTCCTCATACGAAGTCGGCAGAGGAATGGGTCCCATTATCTGTTCATTCTCAATCTCGATTGCCTTCATTGCCAGCAGGGCTTTGATGTGTTTAGTGATCCGTTCATCTTCGCCCATCTCATCATCTCTCTTCCTCTTCAAGGCTGGTAGCCATGAGACTGAGGCTGTATGAGTATTTTGACTAGCTGAAGTAGATTTCCGCTGTGGTATCACTACCATTGGTCTTGGCAAATTAGGAGATGGTCTCGAAGTTTGTACGATGCTAATATCAGTGTCTGCTGACGGAGATGACTTTGTTTCCCGCACTCGCTTAGCTAAATCCTGAAATATTGAGCCTTGGACAGTGGTAACAGGACGCTGGTCTCCGTTAATTACTGGAGATATTTGGCTATCTTCTCCATCCGGTGGCACAACCCCTTCTTTTCGTATAGCCTCACTTCCTGGCAGCGATATCACTGGGGTCGCTGGTATCTCATGGTCATGCTCATCACGTCGCTTGTCAGATACACGTGCAGTTGATTCCTTTGATGAAGCCCTTGGTCGTCCGACAGGGTTACGAGTTGCCAACTCATTTGGTGTAGAGATCTTAAGTTTCAAATCGATATCACCACCCTTTTCATCCTCGAAGAATGTAATCGTTGAAGCCTTGATGCATCGTCCCAGATCAGGAGCGTAGACACGATACTGCTTTATTGTTTCTGGATCAAATCCCATTAACAACGCTTCTCTTCCTTTGGGCATCAATTTATCCCTTCGAGTACCCACGGGATGAGAGTTTGGATTGACGTAGGATATGCATTTACAGCCCCATACTCTGACATGGTCAATGGATGGAAGCTTTCCTGTGTATACTTGCTCAGGGCTGGTAGGTTTCTCGTCAATGATTGGTCCAGATGCAATTCGGTTCCTGAGGTATGCATCAGCCATTGCAGCTTCATCCCAAAACTGCATTGGTAGTTGTGCATCTTGAAGCATTGCACGAACGTTCGCCTCTGTAGTTTGAATTGCTCTCTCAGCGATACCATTCTGATGTGACGTATATGGCTCGGTATCTTGGAGTGTGAGTCCATGCTTCTTCACCCAATCCTTCACGAGTGACAGCAGTTCTGGTGCGTTATCTAGCCTAACAGCTTTCAGCTTCCTCCCAGTCTGTAGCTCCACAGTGTTTTTCCATATATCAAGCTCCGCTGGGATAGACTTCCTATCCTTGGTACAGATCGTCCAGACCTTTCGCGAGTGATTGTCAACAATCTCTAGGAATGTGGTATTACCAACAAGACTCTTTGGAAGCGGTCCACAAGCATCAATGGAAACAAGGTCTAATCCTCCATCCTTTCTAGGAGTCACTATACGGTTGATTCTCTTCTTCATCTTCCCAATTGCACATGTGGGGCAAGGCTTTCTATGCTTTGGTAGACGTATTGGCGGTGAATGGGTAGTGACTTCATGAAGCTTGGTGAGAATTTTGGATCCAAAGTGAGCGAATCGTCGGTGCATAAGGAAATAATCCTTTGCTGACTGTGACGGTTGAGATTCCCCTTCAGTCTCGGTCATAATGACATCATCATCAGCTTTCTTCTCATTGGTGGGCTGTTCTTCTACTTCAACTGTTATTGGATGTTCCATTGCGGGGAAGACTTGCTGTTGGACAGGGCCTTTTGAAGTGGTTCCAGTAGGAAATTTGCTTGAGATCCACGTCAAGACATACACTCCTTCTCGATGATCTGCCCTAAGCATGTCTTGGTGTCTCTTCTGAAGGAATATCGCATTCGTGTCAAAACGGCCTTTCAGCCCTAGCATACATAGCCTCCTGCATGATAAAAGATTGGCACCAAGGCCAGGAACATAGTAGACACGCATGATGTGCACCGGCCTTCCTTGGCGACTTTTGATTACTATCGTACCCATCTGATCTGCATACAATTCTCCCCCTCCAACCTTGATTGTGCGTCTCTTCATTCGAGTGAGAGGGCCACTGAAAAGGTTGGTCTTGTCAGTCATATGGGATGACGCGCCAGTATCAGTGATCCACGAAGAGGGTTGAAGCTTACTGGCTGCTTCCTTCGTAATATGGGCAATTTCTTCCTCATCGGAAGAGTCCACATCAGCGATATCATCAGAGGAGTCTGACTCAGCCTCATAGGCCTTGTGAGGTTTCTTTTTGGCAAAGGAGACCTTCTTTGTCTTCTTCTTTCCGTCTTTCAGGGCACGAACCAGTTCCTTGATCGCTTCAAATGCATCGCATTCCTGGACCTTGTGGCCTTCCTCATCACAAATGTAGCATCGTGGTTTGATGAGAATTGAGGCGGGGCGAGAGGAGGATTTGGAGGAAGATCGCTGAGGTCGTTGAGGCTCGGGCGAGCGATTGAGACGCGATTGAGACTGAGGTGCCGATCGTTGGCGAATGTTTTGAGGATGGCGAGCATACATGCCTGTATCGGTGTAGGTATCCTTCAATGAATCCTCCATTTCCTGCAATATGCGAAGTGCTCTGATATCGTCCTTCTCTTCTTGTGACTTGAGAACGGCAACAGTCGTGGCATACTCTGGCGGTAAGGAATCGTAAAGCCTATACAGGATTTCTTCCGTGTCATATGCCGTGGCCAGTGAA